>JAINUT010000096.1:0-316374 GCA_020205555.1 Panax stipuleanatus | reverse complement strand
TAAACAAAGATCTTCTGGAATTGATATTATCTCTATCATTCAATTAGCCACTATCATTACCTTGAATCCTTGACCTTTAATGGTTATTTGCAAGAATGAGCTCGACAGCTCAGTAAATCTAACAATTTTCATGGCATCACATAGCACACAATATCATTCTTAGTTCATACATCATATCTTTTAACTAAAACATATCATATGTTGTATTCACATCTCAATTAAAGATTGAGTTCCATAACCCAATCAGTTTAGTCATAATTGACTTTCAAAGTGTAAACCATCATCTATAATTGCACATACATTCAACAGTAAGAATACAACACAGTAGTTACCAAATTTATAAAGCAATTAGGAACTGAAAGACTTGCCTGGTTTGTAGATTACC
Organism: Panax stipuleanatus; assembly: GCA_020205555.1. NCBI lineage: Eukaryota > Viridiplantae > Streptophyta > Magnoliopsida > Apiales > Araliaceae > Panax > Panax stipuleanatus. The sequence goes on along the minus strand of JAINUT010000096.1, from coordinate 315,989 downwards.
AATTACAGAAAATAGCTTACAGTTATCTGCACTTCATGAATCCTACACAATTATATCATGCACATCATTATTAGTCACATAGCAATGCTTTAATCGTTAAGTAACTCTACTTTACGATCTACTTCACCTTCTTTAGGTTTGATACACAATGTTCAATTTAGTGGTTAAGTCCTGTTAGGGCTCCTTATTGTCCATTCAATTTATTTACGTTAACTTTCTTTTTTTTACTTCTCATTACGTTCCACTTTAATACACTTAACATTTATTTAAGTCTTAAACCTCGTCTTTACATCACATTAGATGTATAATGTTTGTTAACATTAAAGTTAACCTTCGTTTCATATTACTTATACTTCTCTTTTAATCGACACTTAACGTTTGGTTAAGTCGATATAGTTGTCATTACATCATTGATTAATGTTAAAATCATTATATTTCATAATAATCATACTTTATAACTTAGACCACATCTTTTACCATTGGAAGCACTTCACTTGCATACGTGCATGTCCGTCACCCTTCGATTGCCTCCAAATACACATTAGTACCAAAAATATCCATTTTCAACCCTGCTAACGGCTTTAAATTTAAAAACTTTTGGAATGAAAGTTGTAGGTCTACTCTTCTTCGTTCCGGATCATCTTGAATCGTCTCAATCGGAGTTCGTATGAAAAAGTTATGCCCATTTTACTAAAGCATGTCTGAGCTGTCTTTTGCTAACACTTGGCTAGCGCACTAGGCTCCCCAAATATGTAAGACCCCAAATTTTGAATAAAGATTTAAATTTTTTTATATTTTTTGAAATAGTAAGGTGTTGATTTGATAAATGTGATGAGTTATGGTTGAAATGTGCAAATATTTCAAAATAAGCAAGTGGTTATAAAGTATTCATTGTTGTCGAGGAATATTCGTTTGGTCGTGGAATATTCTTGTTGTCGGAGAATATTCGTACGACGGCGCAGCCATTTGTGGGCCCCACAATGGAATAACTGTCGGATATAGAAAGTGGCAGAAATAATCTTTTTATAAAATAACGGTAAAACTGTTACTGTTAAACTGTTGAAACACTCGGTGATAAAAATAGTAATACACGTTGTTGCACAGTAGCACACGGTATTGCACAGTATTTCGAATTATTGATTCTTACGTAAGAAGTCACTTACTCAATAATTATTACAGTAATTACATTTTAATATTTTATAATAATGACTCAATAATTGCTACATTGATAATTGCATAATTGCTACATTGATATTTCATATTATTGATTCAATAATTGTCATTGCACAGTATTTCAAATTATCAAATCAATAATTCATATTATTTGAATAATATTATTAGATAACATTATTGGCAATGTCTAAGAAAGTTCTGTCTAGGAAAGGGTTAGGTAATTGCGCGCCAGTAAGGAGAAATCCTTATCGAAAGGCCTCCTCTTTCCTGGGAACGACCTGGTTGTCAATATTGTAGTTCTATAATATTATTTGGGAATAATTAATTATTAACAAAATGATAAGGAAATATTTATTTAATGTGGATATAAATGAATAAATTAGTGTTGATGGTTGTTTTCATCAGTATATGTATTTTGTCGGAATGGAGGTGTGGAAAAATCATCCGTATGTAAATTGGGTCAATTTTTCATTTGGAATTTGGTAAAACTTTCTTCTACAAAGGTAGAGAATTAAATTTCATATGGAATGGAAATAAGGTTCATATTTTTCTGATAAAGGGCTATTTATTATGAATTATTGAAGTTTCAAAAATAAATATTTTAATATATATATATATATATATATATATATAAACATGTGGGACAAATTGGTGGAGACTTTGTTGAAATCATCCTTGGTGTGCTAAGCTTTGTCAAAAGTTGGGGCTTGAAAATCATTCGTGGGATTTTGTTTCCAATCTTGGTGTGCCATACAATTCCTATAAATAGGGTGCTTAGTTAGAAATGAAAATCACACTAGAATCAAAAAAATTTCTCTCTATAATATCGAGCCGTATTTCTTGTGAGTATTTGATACTTTGCGTGTTGATAACCGTGCAAGTTTTCGTCAGCATAATATCCGAGTATTCAGTCAAACTACTCTCTGTAAAGTAAAGGATGTTATTTTTCTCGTAAATGATATTATTTCCTTTCAATATCCATAATGAATATTATTGTCTTTCATATTTCATATTATGGAAGTAATAATATTTCATTTCATATTCCTAACATCTGAACTTAACTACGGTAAGTATTGCTTCTATAATTCCTGAAATGATCAGAAATTTCTGAGTTTTGGGCGCTTCCTCTAGTAATCCACCTCACAGAAATAATTTTCTGAACTTTTATGAAAATTTTCAACTTTTCATGACGAGTTACTATTCACCGATAAATTTATTTTTTTTAAATCTTTGATTGGATCCAAGTTTTGATCTTTATTCTTAAATTTTGCTCCACAATTGATTACTACGGAGTATTATTGAACTTGGATAAACTAATACGAATCCCTAATCTTTGTTATTTATCTCAATGGATTCATTATTTATATTATTTTTCATCATCCTTAGTCCTAAATGGTGATATAACTGAATATCTTTGGCCTGTAGTGCAAAGATGAATGATTACTTGATGAATATCTTTGGCATGTAGTGCAAAGATGAATGATTACCCTGATGAATATCTTTAACCCGTAGTGCAAAGATGGACAGGTGTTGAGATGAACATGACCAACTGGCGATACAAATGAATATCTTTGGCCGTAGTGCAAAGATGAATATTTGGTTCGAGATGTATATTGATTGATGTTATAGGGATAAAATATTGATGATGGACTTTTAAATCATAGAAGATAGTAGACATTATTCTCTACTTAACTCTTCTAATGAATTGTTATTTCCGCTGCAGTTGTTGATCTAAAACTTGTTGTCCATAATATTTAATTTGATTTGTTGAAGACTAACGATAATTTACTTTTTATTATCTTAGTCATAATATTATTTACTGGGCTAGTTGAGCTCACCCTTTTCTTCCATTGTTCTCTTCAGGAAATGAGAATGTCGTAGGGACTAGTCGGGGATCGGGGTGATGGTCAGAGTTAGAGCAATAACAGTCTTCACTATTTTGTAGAATAGTGTGATAATAATTTTAATTAATGAGGACTGAATTTGAGTGTTTATATTTGGTATTATATACGATTTGTATTGAAACTCACAGTTTGAGTGGTCGTATTTTGCACGACCGTATGTTATAAAAGATTGTATTTGGATTCTGTACCATGTATTTGGTGACTAAGAATAGGTTGAGTATTGAACCTATTTTGGGGGCATCACAAAATAAGTCTAGGCCAGCGCACTAGGCGCTAGGAGACAGCAGGTTGCTCGGCCATTTTTGCCCAAATGTCCACTTTTCTAGATTTTGCAATTTTTTTGATGCACATACTTAAAATCTTCATAACTTCTTCTTTTAAGTCGGAATTAGTTGATTTCAACTCTATGAGCTCGTAAACACTGAACTATCATCTACAGAATGATTATAACATTTCAGAAACTTTTAAAAAAAATCATTTAAGGATTCCAATTCAGTGTTCATGCTATATTTCATATTTCAAACATATTTAGCGACACCAAACACCTAACGACTATCATTTTAGATCCGTTTTGGTTCGTTCAACTTGCGTTATTTTCGTTTTTCAACCTACTAACAACATCTATTATCGATTAACAGATTATAACTCAATTCCTAACCAATTTTTGACCTCAAAATAGCAAAACACATATTTACAACAAAAATCTAATCTTCAATCTTTCAACCGTTTCTCATAAATTTAATTACTCCAAAACCACTTGTAGATGATATAATATGGATTACACAAACCCACACACATATATACAACATCTTTTCACATCATCCAACCCAAAATAGCTTTTATGTGAAGAACTTGAAAAGTATATTTTAAAGCTTTAGAACTAGATTGATATATTGATTAGATGATGAAGATTATCTGATTTCTCTTGATTAATCTTCTTCCACCTTCTTGATTCTCAAACCTTCACAATTCTTCAGAGAATTTCTTCTCTTTCTCTCCCCAATTTTTCTATCTTCCTCTCTTCTCCGTGTTTGTTCTTCTTTCTTAGGCTTAGAAAAAATATACGTAAAAAAGAGATAACTGATATAAACATGGGTATCACCAGTTACAACCCCCAAGGGTCATAAGACCTTGTTTGGCTAGTACACTATACAACCCTTTTAATTTATTTTAATCAATTACTTATTATATAGTTTACAAATGTCACCATCTTTTAATTAAATCATGTTTAATCAAATTATTTAACAAATATAACTCCATTTTTATTTAACAAATCATTACTTTTCTAATTTAATTATTAAATTAGAATATCTCCATAATAATTTCCATCAACATTTATTAAATTTCATAAATATTCCAAATAGAACTAAATAAATCTTTATTCAATTCCATAACTAATTTTAACTATTATTACTACATTAACATATTACATTTATATATGATATATATCAATCTCTAATTTTATTAAAACAATTATATTCACATTAATTCATTATTTTAATTAAGGTGAATCACTCACATTATTTATGAAACTTAATTCATAATAATTTTCATTGTCACAATAATAATCAAATTATACTATCTCGTAATATAATTTTAACTAAATTAAATTAACTAATATTGTTCAGTTAATTTTCTTTTCAAAACAACTTCATTTATTTTCTTCAATAGTTTAATTAAATATTAAACCTCATTTTCCCCAATACATGAATATATAATTCTTTGCATACCAAATCACACCTTTCAGAATATAATACATATACACATACCCGTACTCGAAACATCTCATAATAAAAATTTTATTTATTAAATTCTCATTTATTAATTCTTGAAAATCTGGGTTGTCACATCTTTCACTCCTTATAAGGATTTCGTCCTCGGAAGCATCGAAAACCTCCCTCACTCTGTTTCATTGAATCTCTTTCATAATTATCGTTGAATAACTTAACACATTACCTTAGTGTAAGTTTTATTTCATCACCTTCACTTAAACCTGGACACTTCGAGTATTATATATTCTTTAAAACCCTTTAACTTATTTATTTCCTTTTTTAAGGATCATTGCATATCATACTCGTTGTAATCATTTAATATCCTGATTTAGCATCGTACAAATATTCAGTTATCACATTCACCCCTTCTTCTAAGAATTTCGTCATCTTGATTATTGGAGTTAGGTAACTCCTGATTCTTATCTTTATATCTCTTCAGATTCTTCTTTGAATTTTCTTGTTTATTTATCAATTCTTCCTTTAAGAATTTCTAACTTCATTTGTATTGCTCAAAATTTTATTCGAGTTACTCCTTGTCTTCTCACCTAATTCTTATAACATTTATAGGACTTAACTCATCCTATACATCTACGTATTGAAAAGAATCACCTTTTCATAATACGTACTCATAACTCTATACTCGGTACAACATCGACTCTCTAACAGTGTTCAATATAGTAAGCTGAGTGGTTTCCCACAACAACCAACAAACTAGTTTCTCATCTCGTCTACATTGTATTTCACAGCGAGTTAGATCGGTGGCTAGTTCGTATATACCTCCATTCCCTAAGAAATCAATTAGCGCAGATACTATACATTAACCATTAAAGAGTACGATTGTACCACTACTTAAACTTAACTTCTTATAACCTAAGGTCATAGTCTAAGGTACTCTTATCTAAGGTGTATAACCTATCAGCTTTGATACCAACTGTAACGACCCTAAAATTCATATAATACAACTCTCGACATCGGTCGTTAACAATACATCGAACTTCTAACTTTACATCATTAATCAGTATTAAACTTAATTAAATGCGGAATAATTAAAACTTTTATATTTTTCTTTCTTCATTACCCTGAATCTCACCTTTATCATTTACATATTTTTGAATCAAATCTACTTTTATGACTCGTTTCACCAGAGGTATAAACCAAATCTTACATTACAAATCTATATCCATTATACATTAGACAACTCAACTTACAACTCAACAATTATAATACATCCAAACCATCAGATATATTTCTTATCTAATAGCAAATAATCTTCTTGAATTGATAGTGATCTCTATCATTCATTAGCACGTATCATTACCTTGAATTCTTGACCTGCAAAATGGTTATTTTGCAAGAATGAGCTCGATAGGTCAAAGAATCTAACAGTTTTCATACATCACATCGCACACAATATCATGTCTCAGTTCATACATCATAATCTTTAAATAAACATATCATACATGTTGTATTTCACATCTCAATTAAAGAGTGAGTTCCATAACCCAATCAGTTAGTCATTAATTGACTTTCACAGTGTAAAGCATCATCTATAATTTCACGTACATTCAACAGTCTGAATTACAACCATTAGTTACCAAATTCATAAAGCAATTAGGAACTAAAAGACTTGCCTGGTTTGTAGATTACCAATTACAGAAAACAACTTACAGTTATCTGCACTTCATGAATCCTACACAATTATATAATCATGCACATCATTTATTAGCCACAAAGCAACGCTTAGTAATCATTTAAGTAACTCTACTTTACGATCTACTATCATCTTTTTTAGGTTTGATACATAATGTTCAATTTATGTGGCTAAGTCCTGTTAGGCCTCCTCATTGTCCATATCGATTTATTTACGTTAAACTTTCTTTATTTTACTTCTCATTACGTTCCACTTTAATACACTTAACATTTATTTAAGTTTTAAACCTCGTCTTTACATCACATTAGATGTATAATGTTTGTTAACACTAATTAAGTTAACCTTCGTTTCAATTACTTTATACTTCTCTTTTAATCGACACTTAACTTTTGGTTAAGTCGATATAGTTGTCATAACATCATTGATTAATGTTAAGAATCATTATATTTCATAATAATCATATTTTATAACTTAGAACAACATCTTTTACCATTGGAAGCACTTCACTTTCATACGTGCATGTCCGTTACCCTTCGATTGTCTCCAAATACACATCAGTCCTAAAGATGTCCATTTTCAACCTTTCTAACTACCTCACATTTAAAAACTTTTGGAATGAAAGTTGTAGGTCTACTCTTTCTTCGTTCCCGGATCATCTGAATCGCCTCAATCGGAGTTCGTATGAAAACGTTATGCCGATTTTACTAAAGCATGTCTTAGCTATCTTTTGCTAACACTTGGCTAGCGCACTAAGGCGCCCAAATAAGCCTAGGCCAGCGTTACTAGCGCTAGGAGACAGCAGGTTGCTCGGCCATTTTACCCAAAGTCCAACTTTTCCATATTTTGCAATTTTTTTTTGATGCACATACTTAAAATCTTCATAACTTCTTCATTTAAGTCGGAATTAGTTGATTTTCAACTCTATGAGCTCGTTAAACACTGAACTACTCATCTACAGAATGATTATAACATTTTAGAAACTTTAAAAAAAATCATTTTAAGGATTCCAATTCAGTGTTCATGCTATATTTTCATATTTCAACATATTTTGCGAGACCGAACATTACGATTCATTTTAGATCCGTTTTGGTTCGTTCAACTTGCGTTGTTTTCATTTTTCAATATACTAACAACATCTAATATCGCATTTACAGATTATAACTCAAATTCTTAAACCATTTTTGACCTCAAAATAGCCAAAACACATATTTACAACAAAAATCTAATCTTCATCTTTCAACCCTTTCTCATAAATTTAATTACTCCAAAACTACTTTTAGATGATATAATATGGATTACACAACCCCACAACACATATATACAACATCTTTTCACATCATCCAACCCAAAATAACTTTTTATGTGAAGAACTTGAAAAGTATATTTTAAAGCTTTAGAACTAGATTGATACCTTGATTAGATGATGAAGATTATCTGATTTCTCTTGATTAATCTTCTTCCGCCTTCTTGATTCTCAAAACCTTCACAATTCTTCAGAGAATTTCTCTCTTTCTCTCCCAATTTTCTATCTTCCTCTCTTCTCTGAGTTTGTTCTTCTTTCTTAGGCTTAGGAAAAATATACGTAAAAAGAGATAACTGATATAAACATGGGTATCAACAATTACAACCCACAAGGGTCATAAGACCTTGTTTGGCTAGTATACTATACGACCCTTTTAATTTATTTTATCAATTACTTATTATATAGTTTTACAAATGTCACATCTTTTTAATTAAATCATGTTTAATCAAATTATTTAACAATTATAACTCCATTTTTATTTAACAAATCATTACTTTTCTAATTTAATTATTAAATTAGAATATCTCCATAATAATTTCCATCAAACATTTATTAAATTTCATAAATATTCCAAATAGAACTAAATAAAATCTTTATTCAATTCCATAACTAATTTTAACTATTATGAAATTCACAACCTTACTACATTAACATATTACATTTATATATGATATATATCAATCTCTAATTTTATTAAAACAATTATATTCACATTAATTCACTATTTTAATTAAGTGAATCACTCACATTATTATGAAACCTAATTCATAATAATTTCCATTGTCATAATAATAATCAAATTATACTATCTCATAATATAATTTTTACTTAATTAAATTAACTAATATTGTTCAGTTAATTTTCTTTTTGAAACAACTTCATTTATTTTCTTTAATAGTTTAATTAAATATTAAACTTCTTTTTCCTCAATACATGAATATTTAATTCTCTGCATACCAAATCACACCTTTCAGAATATAATACCTATATACATACTCGTACTCGAAACATCTCATAATAAAAATTTTATTTATTAAATTCTCATTTATTATTCTTGAAAATACTGGTTGTCACATCTGGGCATATATAGGGTTTACCGATCCCTCGAATTTAGGTGGTCCTACTGCCTTAAATTCCTTGAAAGTCGTTCCCTGCACTTGTAGATGATTCGCAAGTGCTCCCGTCAGTAGGTTCACCAACTGCTGAACCGTATTGAGATTCGTCCAATCGTTATTGTTGTTCATCGAACCCCTCGAGATTTTGACCTGTAGGTCTTCTTCTAGAAGACATTTTCTGTTAAGAAAATATTATTATTAGATCCTTTATTCAATTCTTAAGTATTCAAGTTCATACTTAAAATTTTTAAATATTCAGTTCATATATGAGCACATAGCAGATCAATAACTTCTTTTATTCATTACTCGTAATAAAACATCAAATAGATAGCATTTCTGCTATTCACATCATCTTTCCTGAACTGAAAAAGTTACAGGATTACATTATTAACTCATCCCATTCTTATCTCAAATTATGGGATTTATATTATTTATTACAAAAAGAAATACATAATTAAAGACTCTACTTGTAAGACCCCAATTTATGAATATGATTTAATTTTCTTTATATATTATTTTAAAATAGTAATGTGTTGATTGATAAATGTGATAAGTTATAGGTGAAATGTGCAAAGTTTACAAAATAAGCAAGTGGTTATAAAATATTCGTTGTGTCGGAGAATATTCGTTTGGTCGAGGAATATTCTTTTTGTCGAAGAATATTCGTACGACGGCGCAGTCATTGGTGGACCCCACAACGGAATGAATGTTGGATATAGAAAGCGACAGAAGTAACTTTTTATAAAAATAACGGCAAAACAATTACCGTTAGTAACTGTTGAAATACCCGGTGGTTAAATACAGTAATACATGGTGTTGCACAGTAGCATACGGTATTGCACCGTATTTTGAATTATTGATTCTTACGTAGGAAGGCACTTACTCAATTATTGTTACAGTAATTACTGTTCATATTTTATATTATTAATTCAATAATTGCATAATATTTTTATTTGTTCAATATTTGCTACGTTGATATTTTTATATCAATAAGTGCTACTTTGCTATTTTATATTATTGATTTAATAATTGTCATTGCACATTATTTCAAATTATCAAATCAATAATTCATATTATTTGAATAATATTATTAGATAGCATTATTGGCAATGTCTAAGAAAGTTCTGTCTAGGAAAGAGGTTGATTAATTGCGCGCCAGTAAGAAGAGATCCTTATCGGAAGGCCCCCTCTTTTCTGGGAACGACCTGGTTGTCAATATTGTAGTTCTGTAATATTATTTGTGAATAATTAATTTTTGATATATATGATAAGGAAATATTTATTCAATGTGAATTTAAACGGAGAAATTTTAACATGTGACATTTGTTGAAAGTTGGTATTTTATCTTGTCTGATAAAATAATTCATTCAAATATATTATTATAATATTACATTATAGTAGTATGATGTGATTATATAATAGTATAATTTTTATAATTTGAATGGTAACATTATTATAGTAAATTTATGGTATAAAAGTTAAACGAGGTGGAAGAGTGCAAATTGAATTGAACTCTTATGATGCAAATAATGATGTCATCAGAGCGATGAGGTAAGCAATGATATCATAGGATCGATGATGTAAGCGATGATGTCATAAATTGTGGCGAAAAGAATATTTTACCCTTACTCTGTCGAGCCTATAAATAGAAGCTCATTTCTTCATTATTTCTCACCAATTTACTAAAGCTATAGAGAGAGAAAGTATAGAGAGAATAAGAGAAAAAGAAGAAGAGTATTCTGTTATTACACTAGTGCAGTCTCTAAATTTTTAAGGTAAGGGGTAATATTTCTTTCGTATTCATGAAGAGAGTTATTTTCTTTCAATACTCGAAAGGATTGTTATTTCATTCTTTATTATTCTGTTGGAATAACTTGTCTACGCGGACTACCGCATGCATGGTGAAATCCTATTGTTATTCCATTCTTTATTATTTTGTGGGAATAACCTGTCTACGCGGACTATCGCATGCCTGGTGAATAACCTTTCGTATTCAGTTGTTATTAAATTGTGGAAATAATCTGTCTGAGCGGACTACCGCCTGACGGGTGAAAATTCAATTGCAGTTTCGTATATTGTTTCATTTCAGATTCCTAACTCTAAACTTACTACGGTAAGTATTGCTTCTATAATTCTTGAAATGATCAGAAATTCCTTGAGTTTTGCGCTTCATCTAATATCATTTCACTGGAATATTGGTCTGAACTTCTTGTGAAATTTTTATCTTTTCATGACGAGTTACTATTCATGAGTTACTATTCACGGGGTACTATTACGGTAAAAAAAAAATTCTTTCAAATCATCTTTGATTAGATCCAGGTTTTGATCTTCATTCTTGAACTCTGGATAAATTCTCTAATATTTGTCCTTTATCTCACTGAATTCGTTATTCGTATTGTTTTTCATCATCCTCAGTCCTAAATGGTGATATAACTAAATATCTTTGGCCTATAGTGCAAAGATGAATGATTACTTGATGAATATATTTGGCCTGTAGTGCAAAGATGAATGATTACCTGATGAATATCTTTGGCCCGTAGTGCAAAGATGGACAGGTGTTGAGATGAACATGACCAACTGGTGATACAAATGAATATCTTTGGGCCGTAGTGCAAAAGATGAATATTTGATTCGAGATGTATATTTATTGATGTTACAGGGATAAAATATTGATGATGGACTTTTAATCAAAGAAGATAGTAGACATCATTCTCTACTTAACTCTTCTAATGATTGTTATTTTCCGCTGCGAATATTGATCTAAAACATGTTGTCCATAATATTTTATCTGATTTATTGAAGGCTAACGATAATTTGTTTTTCATTATCTTAGTCATAATATTCTTTACTGGGCTAGTTGAGCCCACCCTTTTCTTCCAATGTTCTCTTCAGGAAATGAGAATATTGCGGGTACTAGTCGGGGAATGGAGTGATGGTCCGAGTTAGAGTTGTAGAAGTCCTCACTATTTTTTTTAAAATTGTGTGATAATAAATATAATGAAGACTTAGTTTGAATGTTAATATTTTCTACATGTCTGTATTAACACTCACAGTTGTGTGGTCGTATTTTGCACGACCGTTTGATATGAAAGATTGTATTGGATTCTGTACCATGAATTTGGCGACTCAGAATGGGTTGAGTATTGAACCTATTTTGGGGGCATCACAGTTTGTATCAGAGCTTAGAGATATGATCTCTGGAGGAGATCTGGAAATAGAACTCGGAGGGAAGAGACGAGTAAAACCTTCGCTAGTGTGTCTAACCTAAGCTTAATTGTTATTTAATTGGTCGGTTGGAATATAGGGTTAATATGTGATATGTTAATTTGTTTGATTAACCCTTGTTTTGTGGCAGTATTTGAGAAGGGCAGCTGAAAATCTAAACAAACGAAGTGAATGAGACCGTTGAGACACCTTGAATCACCAACCAAGAGAATGTGCTACAGGAAGGCAACAATTCTCCTATAAACAACCCTACCGAAGAAATGATAAATGACGGGATGTTTAGAAGCTTTTTGCAGTTCATGCAAAACCAGACGAGAGAGACTCGTGTTCATAATACATGTGAAAATAACAACCCACGGCTTGTCCACTGCCAAGCAGTTTACAGAGTTGGGACCACGAGAGTTTCAGGAAAAGCCAGATCCAATCAAGGCAGAAAAATTGGATTAAGAAAATTACCAAGATATTTGATGTCTTGGGATGTACGGAGGAATAGAAGGTTCCATTTGCCACCTTTATGTTCCGTGGAGAGGCGGATTACTGGTGGGAATCTGTGAAGCGTACCCAGCCTGCCGTACTCAAGATGTCTTGGGGTGCATTCCAGAAACTGTTCAATGACAAGTACTTTCCAGAAAGTATTCGTCACATGAAAAAGGTAGAGTTTATCAAACTGGAACAAAACAACATGACTGTGTCCCAGTACGAGGCTAAGTTCACGGAGTTATCCCGATTCGCATCTCATTTGGCAGATAATGAAGAACGTATGACGCGGATGTTTATGAGAGGTTTGAAATCCAAAATTTGTCAATACCTCATTTCTCACAAACTTTCTTTATATTCAGATGTGGTGAACAGGGCCCAATTATTAGAACGAGATAATGATTATGTTTAACCAATGGACAACAACCAAGGTCGTACCGGTGGCAGCAGTCATCGGAACAATGAAAATTAGCATGGAAAAAATTATCAGGCCAGAAGCGGTAACCACTCCGGTGGTAATCGTAGCCATGATAATAGAAGAAGTGAGTCGGGGGGAGATTTCAAGAAGAGAAAGTATAACAATGAGAACATGAAGACGTCGACAGTAGCACCAGCATCAACTGTTTCTAGGGGAGAAGAACGACCACCGATCGTATGGAATACGTATTCTATTTCCCTCAGCTTGGCCCTCTTAGCTTCAGCCTCATCTTCAGCTCGATCGGCTCGTTGAATAGCCCTCAAGCTTTTTTTCTCAGCTCTGGCACGCTTCGTCGACTCCTCTTGGATGTCTTACTTCAGCTTTGCTAGCTCAGTCTGTGTCTCGTCTCTATCATTCTCTATGTGGATTAGCTTCCACTGCACGTTTCTTAGCTCACTAGTCATCTCCTCGATAGTCTCGTCCCGCTGCTGGATAGTAGTTCGACTCTCGTCCAACAACTCCTGAAGCTCCACTTTGCGGTCGTGAACCTCCTCATACATCTCAGCACTAGTAGAGTGAGGTGGGAATTCCTCTTCTGAATCCTCTTCCTCCTCTGACTCATCCTCGTCCTCTTCCTCTGAAATAGGTGTCAGCTCATATCCCTGACCAGCTGCGGTGATCAACGGAGATGGCTCTCTCCTAACCAACTGCTCCCAGACAACATGGATGTCTCGGGGCTCCTCCTCTCTAGACACCTAAGGTATCTCCTCCCTAGCCTAACTAGACTCTCCAACGTTCGTCATCATGACAAAAGAATTTTAAAGTTTAATTATTACGTGATATCGAGTTCTCACTCTTCAAATACTAGAACGTAAACACGTAGCACATAAGGTAGTTTATTATCTTTACCTATCACCATTATCTTTTTGATCTTCCTATAAGGCTACTACCTAAGGTTTTTTCCCCACCTAAGGTTTATAACTTACTGCTTTGATACCAACCTGTGACACCCCCAAATCCGGGTACTTCGTTTCCACAAGATTTGGTGTTCACTTTGTAAATAAAACATACATCTACCCAATAATAAATAATTTCAAAACAAAGTACAACCTTCATAAATACTTAAATAAAAATCTTCCTTATAAAAGGATTACAACCTTGTCCAAAATAAATCTTAGGGTTATCTAACCTTGACATAAACATTTAATGCGGAAAATAAAAACATAACTTAAAGTCTTATTACAATTCAATCAACAATTAAAACAAGTCTTCACTTGTTCAGCTTGCCTTTGCCTTTATTAGTTGACGGAGCGTCAACACTTTCAACCTTAGCTGCAATGGTTATTTAATATGCAAGAGTGAGCAAATAACAGCTCACTGGAATACAACAATAATAAAGACATAACATAGATAGTTTCAAAGGATTTGAATAACTTTACTTTCATCAACAATAAAGAATTGAATAATAATTCTTTCATCAATAATTAGAATTTTGAATATTGAATTCATCTGAGGGTCATAAGACCTTGAACTTTTGTCCTAGGTTATAAACATTTCTATTTAAAACCTTTAACAGTCATTTAGACTATGGACCTTAACTCGTACTTAGGGGGATCAACCCTTCGTACCATGTATTGTGCACAAACATCTTAACGCTTTTACATAGTAACCTCCTCTAATAAATCTCAGTATTTGAGTACAAGTCTGCACCAAAGAAAGTTTGGTTTGGATAATCTTAAAGGGTAATTTAGGATTCAACGTTCATCAACTAAGGAATAGTTGAATCGACTTACAATAATTAAATATAATTTAATAATAACGAATTATGAAATACTTATGCTTTAGAATTTAACATAAAGCATACGAAAGATAAGATAGGCCTTGCTTGAACAATAAGTCAAAGTCACTTTAAGTAAATCATGAATTTTAAATACATACTTGTCCAATGCAGAAATAAAAGGACAATCTCGAATACAATAATTATTTGAATTCAACACTTGTACATAGTTAACAAGTTTAGGGATAGAAGACTTGCCTCAAGCGCAAACTACTAATACAATCACGTTCTTTAACACTTTATACATGTATATATATATATATATATATATATATATATATATAATCACAATAATCTAAATTAGTTAACACATTACTAATTCACATTATTAGTTAACCCATCTAGGTTAACTCATTCTTGTTTAATTATTAAGTTAATAATTAACTATCACATAATTAATCACATCACATCATCATATTACATGCTCACATAATTAAATCAATTAAAAATTATGCACTTCATATTAATAAAATTATAATTAAATGAATTATAATTTAAACATTTAATCTAATTATAATTACCCAAATTATAATCACATCTTATATTAATTAAATTATAATTAAAATAAATTATAATTTATAATTAATCAATCTTCATCATGTATAATTAAATAATTTACAATTCATAATTAATCATGCATTTATAAAATTATACTTACACACATTATAATTTAAATTAACATTTGTTTGATTAAAATTAATCAAATAATATTCATTATAATTTAACAAATTATATTTTAAATTATATTTTTACTTTAATTATAATTACATATCATATTAACTAAATTATAATTAAACAATTATAATTTAACATTTACTTTGATTAAATCAAATAATAAATTTAAGGTTTCACAATCTTCTTTCTTTTTCCAATATGAAATTGTCAAAATAATACTTTATTTCAACTTGGTACATGATTATCATTGAAACAATTAGACTTAGGTTTAAAGACTTCACAAATAATTAGAGTTCACTACCTCTGCTCTGGTCCTAGCGCAGCTGCGCTACCTTAAGCCTTGACACCGGCGCAGCTGCGCTGGTGCTCAATCCGAAAAACTCAGTAGGCGCAGCTGCGCCGTTTCTGTCTTTGTTGCCGGCGCAGTTGCGCCAAAACGCGAACAGAAACAGTGCAGTTCGGCACTCTGCTTCACTGTTCATCCCCCATATGCCAACAATCGGCAAAACACAGCAACTCAAACAATGTAAAACACATATATACAATATTACACACATAATACATGATTCTAATCATAGAAATCTTTTAAGCAATCAAAATCAAAGGTTTTAAAATACAAGTTTTGCTATTTTCATAAAACTCATACTTTAACAAAACAATCCACTATAAATTCAATTCTAAATCACGTAAATCTATAATACATGTATTATTTTCATTATTGACGATAGTATCATGAACAACTCTCAATTGACATATTAACACATATGAAACTCATCAATTTTACTCTCAAACTCAACTAAAAATATATAACTTCATAAGAATAAATTTTCTCCATAAAAACTTGTTTCTACAACAATTTTATTTTCTACAAATAGTTTATAGCATACAATTCAATAGTTTGTAAACACAAATTCTACATATCTGCAACAATATCACCAATTCATGAATAATCTTTTCACAGAGAACTCAAAATAAGAAAGAACAACTAAATAAAGTTCTTAAAAATTAAAGTAGTAATTATACCTTTTTTGCTTTGATGATTGAAGAAGAAGATGATGATGAGGAGCTTGAGTTCTACCAATTCTTTCTCCTTCTTTTTCTTCTCTGAGTATTCTCTCTAACTTTCTTCTCTGCTATTTCTTTGTTCTTATTTTGTCTTAGGCTTAGAACTAACGTAACTTAGCTATATTATAACTAATATAATATACGTATATTGATATAATATAATTGTTAAGTAATTAACCCATATAATAAATATATTAATTAATAAATGAGTTACACAAATTTAAATTTAAAAAGTCATAAGGCTTGTTTGGCAAAAACAGTTAAAAACAGATTATTAGTAACTAAGGCATTGTTTGGTAGAATGGGTTTAAAGCTAGTACAAGGGTCCTGTTTGGCAAAACTTTTTAGAACATAAGTAAGGGTCTTGTTTGGTTAAAACAATTTAAAAACTCTTTTATTTATTTTAATAAATCCTTTTAACACATATTTTAATGTTACACTTTAATTAATTAAATCTTTAATATTCTAATTTAATTAATTAAAATCTAACATCAATTAATCACATATAAATTGTCACGTAACAATTATAATTACTCGCTAATTATAATTTCATGCAATACTCATCACATAATTCATCTAATTTTATTATCTTAATTAAATTAGAACTATACTATAAAATTAATATACATCAATTAAATTAAATATTCATTTAATTAATATATAACACTTAATTAAATCAATCCACAATAATCACATAATTTATTTATTTAACTCAATAAATAAATCACATAAAATATTTATTTAATTCAATAAATATTTACAATTAATATATAAATTCTCATTCGTTACAATCTTCCCTCCTTAAAAGGATTCTGTCCCCAGAATCTCACCTAAAAAAAATTCCATTTGTTACATTCTTCTCCTTTAAAAGGATTCTGTCCCCAGAATTGGTACATAAGGGGTTACACAAAAAGCTAAGTAAATAATTGCGGATATATTTTCATCATAACATCTTCGAATTTCCACGTGGCTTCTTCAGCACTGTGGTTCCTCTAGATTATCTTAACAGAAGGTATTACTTTATTTCTAAGTACATGTTACTTTCTATCAACTATTTGAATAGGCACTTCTTCATATGTTAAGTCTTTATCAAACTGTAATGGCTCGTATTCTATTACATATTTGTAGTCGTGTTTGTACGGTCTTAACACATAAATGTGGAAGACATTGTGTATATTCTCCCGCTCCGGAGGTAACGCAACCTCGTGAGCTACCTCGCCCACCTTTCGTAGTACCTCGAAAGGTCCAATAAATAGGAGACTCAGCTTCCCCTTCTTACCAAATCGAATATTCCCTTTCCAGGGAGATACTTTCAAGAAAACGAAGCTTCTTGGTAAGAATTCTCGATTCTGGCGATGTTGATCGGTATATTTCTTTTGTCTGTCTTGAGCAACAACTAGTCTCGTTCTGATCAGCTTCACTATTTCGACGGTTTATTGTACCAGTTTCGGTCCCAATAGTTGACGTTCACCGACTTCATCCCAGCACAAAGGCGTTCTGCATTTCCTGCCGTATAACGTTTCTTAAGGCGGCATGCCGATACTCGCTTGATAACTATTGTTGTAGGCTAACTCCACCAACGGTAGATAATCATCCCAACTTCCTTTGAAGTCCATAACACAAGCTCTCAGCATATCCTCTAGCGTCTGAATTGTTCTCCCACTCTGGGCGTCGGTCTGAGGATGGTACGCTGTACTCATTCGCAATTGTGTTCCCAGACACTCTTGCAAACGCTTCCAAAAATTCGACGTAAAACGCGGATCTCTGTCAGACACAATCGACACCGGAACACCGTGTCGAGAAATAATTTCCTTCACATACAGCTTCGCCAGCTGATCCAAGTTGTACTTAATCCTGATCAGTAGAAAGTGGGCTGACTTCGTCAGTCGATCCACAATCACCCATATTGCATCGAAACCCTTCTGAGTCGCTGGAAGACCAACCACGAAATCCATCGTGATGTGCTCCCACTTCCATTCTGGAATCTCCAATGGTTGTAGCAATCCGCTAGGTCTCTGATGTTCTGCTTTAACTTTCTGGCACGTTAGGCATTTCACAACGCATTCAGCAATGTCCCTCTTCATATTCGGCCACCAAAAATGGTGTCTGAGATCCTGGTACATCTTTGTACTCTAGAGTGAATTGAATATCTCAAACTGTGAGATTCGTTCAAAATATCTTCTTTGACATCTAGTACTAGCGGTACCCAAATTCTTCCTTCAAATCACGAAGAACAGGAAGTTGAACTCGTACTTGTGGAATTTTTGTTCTACAAGGGTATGATTTAATAACTTCTTATTTATCGTTTTAAATTAATAATTTGCATAAAGGATGATCCGGGTAATGGTTTTGTAAAAAATTTTAAACTCTGATTTACCATGCTTCCGTTAATTTTTGCAAATTGATTGCGTCATGATTTCGTACAAATCCAACCGTGGCATCAAAGCTAAACCTTTATGTAATTATTAATTGTTTTGATTTATATACGTATGAGTATGTATTTAGAATAATTTATTGGGCATAATTAATTGTATAAAATTATTTTTTTATGAAAGAAAAAAAAACGAAAACCATTTTTTTTCTCTTTCTTTCTGCATTCGTGTTATTGAAAAAGGGTATGCGAATACTTGTCTTTTTTTCCGCCGCCTTATCAATTGAGTCGTGGGTACTGCAACATATAAAAGTAACATAAAAGGCTACTACTGCAAGATTCATTTATATATATATATATATATATGAGTCGTGGGATTCATTTATATCGAGTCGTGGGTACTGTAGGATTGCAGGATTTATTCACTGAATTCATTTTTAAAAGGCTATTGCAGGATTTCCATATAAGGTTATATATATTATATATTAAAGTAATATATATATATATATATATATATATATATATATTAACATGGTTATATATAAAATATATTATATATATATATAAATATATGTATATATATATATATATTTGTATATAATATTCTTAATACTTTTATAATTAAAATAAAGAGTTTATTTTAATCTTGAAATTAGATTTTATGTAATTTAAAATTGCCCAATAAATGATACTTATATATATATGGAATGATTTTAATTCATGAAATAAATATTTATTTATTGATGCATATGGTGATATGTATGAAAATAAATGAGGTTGATTATAGACTATTGACCAATGTGATTGGATTTTATTTTAATTGAATGCTTGAATGAATGTGTTTTATTAAATAGGGTTTGCGTACCTCGTCTTCTCTGGTTTTTTCTTGATATAAAATTCTATCTCCCTCCTATGTACTTTCCCTTGACTGTTGATCAAAATTTTTATTTAATTTAAATAGTTTAATGTAATAGAAATAATTAGAATTATTGTGAAAAAATTAGAGACTAAGAAGCAAGGAGCAAGGAGCAAGGAGCAAGTAGCGCATGAAGACCCGTTTGTAATAGAGCTCGGGTTTAAATGTAATAGTTACGTTTAAATTTAAATTCTTGCACTCCTAGGTTTGACCTTTTGGTTCACTTGGTGGCTCTAGTGACAAAATTAGAATAAAAGTCCATAATCAATCCGCGTATAATATAGTATTCTATATGTGCATGCTAGTATTATAAATATTATATTTTATACAAACATGCTTCACATGCTTAATAAAATAACGCGTATTTTATATATATATGTGCATGCGCGCTAAACAAGATTAGACAAATAATAACAAACAAATTATATTAAGTCTAAAGTGTTCAAAATATTTGGAATATCGAACGTTGCCTTCTAGCATGATAAATTAATAGAGTATTAAATATTTAACACGAGTTTGTTGTGCACACACAAGGCGAGTATTGCGTATTTAATATATTAATTTAATCACATTTGATGCTTATAAAGTTAATTGAATAATATTATTTTGTTGTGCACACACAAGGACAATATTTTTCTTTTTTGAATATATGGAGTGCTAGGCTGGACTTAACTTAAATCATTTTAGTTTGGATGTGCACACACTTGACCATTATGATTTAAGAGGCAGAATACAAGGAGTTACATATCGATGTAATTGACAAGAGTTGTCTACCTATTTATTTATATATTATTTGTTGTGCATACACAATGCTATATACATTTGAAATGAGATCCTTATTCTCACTAGCAAATCTTTAATTAGATGTTGGCGAACTATATAAGTGAGGGTAATATAGTTTGAAGAAAATAGTGGGAGATACCAATCCAAAATAAGACCTAATTTATTTTGGTATATAAAATTAATTAAATGAATGTTTGCTAAAATGTTGTCTTTTCACATACAGAAATTTAAAATGTCGAAATCACTAATTTCACTGTGTAGCAACTTGATGCTAATAAACTAACCGGGCCGAATTACACGGACTGGTTAAGAAATTTGAGAATAGTTCTCACTGCTGAAAATATTTCTTGTGTCCTAAATTCACCCGTCCCTAGAACTGTTCCAAAAACAGCCTCTGACGAAGAGATTGCCACTATTATAAAGTGGCAAGATGATGCATCTGTGGCTCAATGCATCATTCTCGCATCCATGAATAACGAGCTTCAGCGTCAGCATAAAACATGGATGCTCCTACTATATTGCTTCACCTCAAGGAGTTATATGGTGAACAAAGTAGGACTGCAAGATATGAGATATCTAAGGAGCTATTCCTATCTCGGATGACTGAGGGCAATGGAGACTCATGTCATAAGGGTGATCAATCTGATTGAACGCCTTGGACAGCTTGGGTTCGTTATGGATGGGGAGTTGAGTCAAGACTTAGTCTTGCAGTCACTCCCTGAGACCTTTTCATAGTTCGTTGTTAATTTTCACATGAATAAGTTAGATGTCAGCTTGCCTGAATTACTTAACATGTTAAAAACTGCAAAAGGTCACTTCCCATCTAAGAAGAACCATGTCTTAATGGTGGATTCTTCCAAGAAAAGGAAGAGGCCCAAGGTATCTTCTGTAAAAAAGAAATCTAAGAAGGCTAAGGCAAGGTGAACATAAAGGAACAAAAGAAACCTGATCCAGCAAGCAAAGGAATGTGCTTCCATTGCAACGCGCCGGGTCATTGGAAGAGGAACTGCAAGAAGTTTCTGGCAGAGAAAAACTTTGAGAAGCTTCGAATTCCAATCAAGGTTTGTTCATGATTGAAATTAATTTTTTCTGAAAGTTAAAATTCTACTTGGGTATTGGATACCGGCTGTGGTTCTCATATATGTAATACTGTGCAGGGACTGATCAGAAGTAGAAAGCTGAACAAGGATGAGGTTGTCCTACGAGTGGAAAATGGAGCAAAGGTTGCTACATTAGCTGTAGATACTTATTGTTTAGCACTGCCTACGGTAAAGTTCATTTATTTAAATAATTGTTATTTTGTTCCGAATATCATTAGAAACATTATTTCAAATTCTGTATTAGATATGGATGGATTTGAAATTATAGTAAAGTACAACAGTTGTTCTATTCATAAAAATAATGTTTTATATGGTGTTGGTAATTTGCAAAATGGACTTTACATACTTGACTTGCATGAAAATATATTTCTAAAAGAACAAACTAAGAAAAGGAAAAGAGATGATGTTAATTATACATATATGTGTGATGAGTAGGTTGAAAACCTATGATTTAATCTCATTTAGCTTGTCTTATTGTATGTTTTTAAGTATTGTTCGTATTACTTTTGGTATTTTGTGTTTATAATGCAGGTATAAGGTTAGAATTGGAATAGAGTGAAGAAGAATGAAATTCGGACAAAACTGATGGAGAAGCGCTGACCGCACTCTGGCTATGGTAATTGGAGCACTGGCCGCGCATGAGGAGGAAAGGTTTCTACACAAGGAGCGCTGAGCAGCGCAGCCGAAAGAAGGAATGGAGTGCTGACCGCGCTAGATCTGGACCAAGCCTCTGCAGAGCGGGCGCGGACCGCGCGTCTAAGAGAGAAGACCAAGCGCTGACCGCGCGTGTCTCACGATCTGACAAGATTTGTTTCCTTTTAAATGTAAAGTTGATTATGAATAGGATTAGAGACTTGTCTAATTAAACTAGGGTTTGTCTAGGCTTCAAATATCAGTTGTTTTATTAAGTTTAGACTATCTTTTAATCTATATTCTCTTGGATTGCTTGGAGGCTACAAACCCTAGTTTTGAAGACTCAAGCATGTCAGGCTAAGTTTTTTTATTCAACTATGAAAGGATGTTGAACCTTATTATCAATTAATGGTCTAATCAGTTTTATTCTATTTATTCTTTCATATTGAGATTTATTCTGATTATCTATATAAACTTTCATGTATGTTATTTAATTGACTAATTTGATTTCTGCAGGATTAAATTAGTAAATTGATATCATCTGCTAGATTAAGATATATTTTAAGCAAACGAAGTGTGTCTAATCTAAGTAGCAATTAATGATATTTTATTGTGGTCAAGCTTTGAAATATTGTTAAGATTTTCAGAAGACAAGTTAAATAATTCTTGATTGTGTAATTATTGCTTGGAATAATCTAATTCTCATTCCTAATGTTTCTATCATATTAAATCTAGACTGCTAGTTCTAGGTTGTATGTTAGTTAGAATCTTTTGTTGGCGATCGTCGCATTAGATCTACACATAAGGAGAATTTTGGGTAATTTACGATAGCGGTTATCTAGGGTTATTAATCTTATTGGAAGATAAATAGTGTAAATACTTGGTTAAGTCATAATTGTGAAAAAGGGGATACTGAACTGAGGAATTGAACTCTTTTACTTATTGATATTTTCTTAATTCACTTTAATTAATTATACTTTTCAAAACTAAGTACCCCTATTCATTAGAAAATACTTGGATATCTATAAAACAAAACGCTCTCTTTGGGCATTTGGATAGTCCATTTTATAGGGGAAACTCTGGCAAAAAAAATTGTGAGTTAGATGCCAGGGTCCTAGATGCATGTTTAGATATGCTAGGATATAAGTTGAAAATGATGTACACATATAACGGCACATGTAGGACTATACATGATGTGATGACCTAAATTATATTCCCAGGATTATTTTATCTCCAAGCAGTAGAAAATTTGAAATTTTAAAAGGACAAGGAAAATATATGACCTTGCTTTGAATACTACAAACTCGTTGTTCAGGTATGGATTCTGACGGACCTAGCAGCTCTTCATCCTGCTGGGTTTCATTTGGAGTCTGCCATTGGAGGCCTGCCTCTGACGTTCCCATTCCACGGATGAGCAGGCAGGTTCAGCGGTTGACAGAGCTGGTGTATCGTCCTCTTGATGAGGACATACCCCATTTGGACGAGGAGGATATCCTTGAGCCTGAGGTTACACCTCAACCCACTACAGCTCCCAGATTTTTTCCTAGTATTCAGGTAGCCATTCCTGAGTTGTTGGGTACGAACCTGAGCCGTCATCCCTCCATTCATTTGCAAGCAAACGAGGTATATGATCTTTACATTAATTTGTCTTGATTTCTCTTTTCAGCCAGCAACCGGTTTTCTTCACCATTGCTCCCGTCGCTGCCCCTGGAGCTATTTACGAGATTTATCTGAGCGATGGTTCCACCGAAGTCAGTCTTTTCATCTTCTAGATTGTGAGGTCATGATGACGCCAATGGACTGGAGATATATCACCGGTCTGGATTTTATTGGAGATAGAGTGCCTTTGGAGACTAGTATTACTCCGACAGTTGTTCGCACCCTTCTGGGGTTTTCTTCTCAGGAGTGGGCCTTCAAGGCCCTTAGTATTCGGTCTGGATGTTTGAGCGTCGATGCTGCTTGAGGCACTCTACAGCAGCCATAACTACGAATTTGAGGGAGAGAGATCGCATCTTACAGCTTCTGTTCCTGACCATTTTGAGGGTTGTTTCATTGCGAACAACTCCTCCATTGTCCCTTTTTTTCCTGGTGGGAGCTATTTGGGACGTGGACCGCATAGAGGACCGCGACTGGGGTTCTTTTACATTCGCGATCTTTCTTCATGGGATGCGACTGCGATCTGAGGGAGTCACCGATGCATGGCTCGGATTCTACCCGTTTCTTCTGGAGAGTCATTTTGACTGAATTTTACTTGTCTGAATTTTGATTGGTTTATCTCTTCCCATTACTAATGTCGGGTTATTTGGATTTACAAGTTTTGGGCTTATGAGAGGCTTCCTTGTCTTCTCCATATCACTGTTCTGGGCTTAGGATACTTATCCTCGGGGGCGTAGATGGCACCAGACTACTCTATTAGAGGTCCCGGTCGTAGAGAGCTTCACTCATGCCAGCCTTCAGTTGGAGACATTGGCGGCTTCTGATATAGTGTGGTGTTGGGTAAAATCTAATACGCACAACACGTAAGTATACGTGGTCAATAAGTAATAGAGTAGAAGTAAAGTATCCTACCCACAGAGAAAATAACTACAATTTATCCTAACAATTACCAATTTTATACTATCTCAATTTTATTAAACCAATGATTAAGTTTGTGACATTTATAAAAATACTGATGATTTCAATATCTTATACTACCCTGACTTTTATTCAAATATTGGAGAATTAAGTCTACAATTTCACTTTATGCTTCACTTAGAATGACACACTTCCTTTTAATTCGAATCAACTATTCCACCTTGTAAATCAAGAACACAATAGTAGATATAACCATTTTTCAATGAATTATATCTGTATCTACGTAACTCCACAATTGATAGAATTAAATAGAACACCTTATTTAACTAATTCACTATATCTCTATGTGAATTATAATTAAAGAAGGTTTAATCACAAATTCTCATAAGATTACGTGCAATGCATAAGTATACCTCTATACTAATCATAAATTATAACTTCCAACATCATATAAAAATTACAATCACACGCCACTATGATTAGGTCTAAACCCACAATTCCTCTCTCGAGTTCATATGGGTTATTAGAAATTGGTGATCAAGCAATTTATAAATTAAGCATAAACCATAATGTACAAGGCTGGAAATAATATCCCTGAATTAATATAGAAGCATGTCAAACTTTGCTACACATAAAGATCCATCGTAGATTTAACAAGTAATTTAGTTCATAATGAATGAATAAGAAACTGAAATCCACAATGATACTAGCATTCTGAATACAAAAGTGAAGAAAGAGAGTAAAACTGTAAGTAGAGCTGCTGCTCGTCTTCAATCTCCTTCGCGTTCTTCATGATTAAAATCCTCGCTTAAATCCTCCAAACGTGATTCTCAGACTAAGGCTTAGTCAATGATAATGAATGAATCTCTTTTTCTTCTAATCTGCCTCTTTATATCTTCCTAATTCGCGTCTGAAATTTTGTCCCAAAGATCTGCAGAATCCTTCTCAAAGATGGAAAACTCCACACTCCGCCGCGCACCCCACCCTGGCAGGTGTTTTGTATTGGAGATGCCCGCCCCGGCGGGTATCCAAGAAATCTGAGAATGCAACCCCCGCCCCGGAGGGTGAATTGGCCTATGGCATCCCGCCCCGGTGGGTGTGCTGGCTTAGAAATGCTAAATTCTGCCATTAAGTCCTAGTTTCCATCCACTTCAGTTCCTACAATATCAACACAGAAACAGAGTAAAACAACACTAAAACTACTTGAAGTAGCAAGGAATCAAGCTGGAAACGTCATCGATTCGTAGGTATAAAACCAACTCATCAAATACCCCCAAACTTGAGACTTTGCTTGTCCTTAAGCAAAACATAATACAGATGCAAACTAACTATATGCCTATAAATGCAGCTGTCAGACAGTATAAAGCTCACAAAGATTGCCTCAGAGAAATCACAACAGATATAAACAACAAATCCAACCAATAAAATGTCAGCTGTTCAAACCAATCTATCAATCTACGCCTGTTATTACTGATGTAGTGTGTGTGTGTGCTCGACAACCATGATACCAACTACAGTTCAAATATATCACATAATATGCTTCTTAGAAGGAAAACACAGCTTTAACTCAAGAAATTGT
Source organism: Panax stipuleanatus (assembly GCA_020205555.1). NCBI lineage: Eukaryota > Viridiplantae > Streptophyta > Magnoliopsida > Apiales > Araliaceae > Panax > Panax stipuleanatus. The sequence goes on along the minus strand of JAINUT010000096.1, from coordinate 289,418 downwards.
GTAAACAAGCTAATTCAGCTAAGACTCAACATCCACTAAGTCGGAAGTCGATATGGAAATTTTTTGCTATCTTTATTAATTTACGGGGGCATTTTGCTCTTTTTCCTGTATTTCTACTCTACCCATGACTGTGCAATGTCTAGTTCCCTTAGGCTCTTCAATGTCACCCAATTAGAGCTTTCGACCAACGACTCCCAAACCAGACAATTTTAGGGCGCTGGGTGTAAAGACATCCCCTAGGGCGTACTTACTCGAGTAACAAAGGCCACAGAACTAAACAAGTCACGGTGTTTATTCATATATTTTTTCTTTTCACATTTCTTTCTTTCTTTCTTTTGTTTTTATTTTTTTATAGATAGCTCCCATATCTTCCCCCAAACTTAGGTTTCTGCCTAATCCTAGTCATCACCACTAGTTCATTGAATTTCTTTCATCAAACCTCAATTTCCTTTAAGAAGTCAATTATGTCAATATTTGAACCAAGTTAGCCTACATGGTCATCCTATTGTGCTATCCGGTACAACAGTGTCAAACAGGTAGATATTTACGCCATGGTCTGAAATTACATTTATGTTTTAGTTGTCATTACCATTCAATTACTATGCAAGTCCAGTCTCATCATTGGCTAAGGTAACTTCATACTTACTGACATACTTGACTCATGCAACTATGATTAATTATGTGCGAATAACAACTAACTAACTAAAAAAATCTTTTTGTGGTTTTCTGAAGATTATTTTTTCTTAATTTTTTTGTTCTTTTTCAAATATATTCAATTAAATAAACTAGTATGCATTAACTAACTACTATGCAACTAATATGCTCTAAAAATGACTATCATGATACACGACCCACACCTCCAAACTTAGATTGCGCAATGTCCTCATTGTAATATAATCAAAATTAAATCATAGAGGACTTCCTTGAGCAGCTATGGATCAGGCTCGACCACCTCAACATCTGAATCAGAAGGCAGATAGCCTGGGAGTGGCTGAGGAGTCAAAAACTGGAATGGCTTAGTAGACGTGTCCAGCCTTGCAAACGCCTCGGCTACAGCATCATTGAAGCTATTATGCGTTTCGAACATGTGGCTCTGTCTTGCTGTCAATCGATCGGCCTTTTTATCCTCCAACTTGCTCCGGTCATCCAACTGTGGCTGAAATGTCCGAAACTGGGAGCTAAACATAAACTTCGCCATGCGAGAAGTGCTCGACGTAGTAGTGTCCCTCTCCTCATGCAGTATATCATCAGCAAACTCGTCATCCTCTGCCTCCTCTACTGCCTCATAGTCAACATCTGCTGCTTCTTCCTCCTCCTCATCCTCATCCGAGTCTGAAGGAAATATGAAATCGAGTTCGCGTGGATGCGACGTGCCCCCTTTCCATACTGAATATCTGGAAATTAACCTAGTGCCAAGAAGCTGCAGTGGTTGCGGGATCGGCTCCTCGACTGCCCACCTAACACCAGTGCAGTGACACAAACCACAGATAAGGGACGGATGTGGCAATCCTCCCGGAATAGGCCCTCGCAAGCATCGGCGGATTGAGAAGTTGATGATTGCCCCAACGTTAATATCGAAGTCCTTGATGATTGCGTATAACAGTGAGACTTTTTCCTTTGTGATCTCGCTAGTGTGCTGTGAGGGAAGGAGCTTGGCACAGAGAAAGGCATTCCAAATTTTTTCGTAGAGGCTCAAATCCGAACTCAAGAACAGCGTACCCCCTTTCTTTCCTTTTAGCCACACAGTCTCGAGCTTGCAGATTTCTGTCATAATTTTATCATAATCTGGCCCACTGTCTCAAAACTTTGTATACTGGCAAACTGCAGGCTCTCGTAGGTTGTAGTAGTCATTGATAGCCGCAGCACTGAAAGACACCATCTTGCCCCTGACGAACGCTGTAAATGGAGCGTTGTCTTTGGCTTTTACGTAGAATTCCTTAACCACGGCTACCATTGCCGCCTCGGGCTGATCAGTGAAGGTGTCCCATTCTTACTCGATGATTTGGGTCCCCATCTCACCATCCATTACATCGGGCCGAAGGTGTCGTTCAGGGGTGAGTGCTTTATTTGCCAAATAATCATATCTGTCTGCTGCGAAGGCACTGATGAATTTCTTGTGGTCAAATGGTCTTGTGGGGGAGGATGGACCCTTACCATTCTGTCGTTTCGGTACTCTTGGTGGCATAGTGTCGTAACCCAAAATCAACTCTTTCCTATGTGAATTCTTGTTATGGCCTTTTAGCAAACAGTTGGTGGGTAGTGTCACAGGAGCTTGATAATGGTGACTTTCAATTCCTGTTCCTCCCCCAATTTGGTCTTACACAGTAACTCAAGCAGGATATAATCAATTGCAATAATCTTCCCTCCCAAATCAGTACCCACATATAACTACCATAAATCAGTACCTAAATTTTTGACCCGGAAGAAGAAAGGGATGGGAAACCAACTTGTGTGTTCAATGTTACTTGATTTGTAGATGTAATCTTGAAATACTAAGTGAAGAAGGATTTGGAAGTGTAAGATTGTTCGAGATGGTCTTTGCAAGAGCTTTTCTGCAGGTTAGGGCTGAAATTTATGTTATGAGATGGCTGGAACCGAGTATTGTTTATGTTTTAAAAAACCAAAAATCACGTATGCCCGCCGGGGCGGGCTACTTTTGTTTTGGAGGACCCGCCGTGGCGGCATTGATGCAGCGTGTTTTGCCGTCGGGGCAACACTTGTAGGCTTTAAGATGGCCCGCCGGGTGGGCTAGGAAATTTTTTTGCCTTGATATTTTTTTAGATTTTCTGCAAGCTTGCCCCTTGACTAGCGTCCCTCAATAGGTTTTATGTTTGCCCAATGAGCTCTAGCATAATTTTCCTTTGTAAGTCACCCATACCTGTACCGAATACTATAGCAATTGTCAGAACAAGCACTATAAAGAAAGCTAATACTTATTATACATGACTATGACTAATTAACAACTATTTACTAAAAACGAAAGTAAAGAATGGGTTGCCTCCCATAGAGCGCTTGTTTTTAAGTCTTTCAGCCTGACTACTCCCTATTTCATACTGGCTCGGCAAGGTCGACCGAGGTTGCCAGGCGATCGACGTCACCTCCCCAATAATGCTTTAGGCATTGTCTGTTAACTTTGAATGTTTCCGCTGGATCCTGGCCATAGAGTTCAACGGCGTCGTGTGGAAATACGGTTTTGACAGTGAATGGACCCGACCAACTGGATTTCAGTTTCCCGGGAAAAAGTTTTAGCCGAGAGTTGAATAATAGTACTGCTTGGCCCGGCTCGAACTTTCTGTCCAAGATTTTCTGATCGTGCCACCGTTTGACCTTTTCCTTGTACAATTTGGAGTTTTCGTATGCCTGCAGATGAAATTCATCTAACTCATTGAGTTGCAGAAGTTTTTTCTCCCCCGTTGCTGTGAGATCAAAATTAAGTTTTCGGATGGCCCAATAGGCTTTATGCTCAAGTTCTACTGGGAGGTGACACGCTTTTTTGTAAATAAGCTGATAAGGAGACATTTCGATTGGGGTCTTATATGCAGTCCGATACGCCCAAAGAGCGTCATCCAATTTCAAAGACCAATCTTTTCGGTTTGGGTTTACTACTTTCTCCAAGATTCTCTTCACCTCTCTGTTATATACTTCTGTTTGGCCACTCGTCTGGGGGTGATAGGTAGTGGCAATTTTGTGGTTGACCCCATACTTAGTCAGGAGTGCCGTGAAATACTTGTTGCAAAAGTGACTTCCCTCATCACTGATGATTTCCCCTAGGAGTGCCAAATCGTGTGAATATATTCTTTTGCAAAAATTTTAACACAACCTTCGCGTCATTTGTCGGTAGCACGATTGTAGACCCGTAGTCTACGCCAACAAGATATATAGATTGTTGTATGAGGATGGAAAAGGTCCCATGAAATCGATCCCCCATACATCAAACACTTCCCTTTCTAAAATCATGTTGAGTGACATCTCATTCCGTTTGGAAATGTTGCCCACCCGTTGACATCGATCACAGTCTTTCACACACTGATGTTGCGTCTTTGAATAAGGTGGGCCAATAGAATCCTGCCTGGAGTACTTTTGCGGCCGTTCTTTCACTTCCATAGTGTCCCCTATATAACGAAGCATGGCACGCCTGTAAGATACTCTCCACCTCACTTTGTGGGACACATCGTCGAATCATTCTATCAGCACACTGTTGGAACAAAAACGGTTCATCCCACATATACCACTTCACATCATGTAAGAATTTCTTCTTTTGTTGGTGTGTCAAATCTGGAGGGAGAATATTACTTACCAAATAATTGGCAAAATCCGCATACCACGGGAACTTGCCATGAATCAGAAACAATTGCTCATCTGGAAAAGATTCATTGATCAGTACTTTGTCAGTCTTGTCCTGATTCGGATTCTCTAATTGTGAAAGGTGGTCCCCTTTCTATCTTTAATTTCTAGACCGAATTCTTGCAGAAGCAAGATCCAGCGAATCAATCTCGGCTTTGCATCTTTCTTTACAACCAGATATCTTATGGCCGAGTGATCGGTGTACAACACCACCTTAGTTCCAACTAAATACGAGCAAAACTTATCGAACGCGTACACAACCGCAAGTAGTTCCTTCTCGGTGGGTGTGTAGTTCAGCTGTGCATCAGTCAATGTTTTGCTCGCATAGTAGATGGCATGAAAAACTTTCTCCCGGCATGGTCCCAACACAGCTCCTACCACATAGTCACTGGCATCACACATTAATTCAAACGACATGGTCCAGTCCAGTGCTATAATCACAGGTGTTGTAGTCAATTTCTTCTTTAATTGCTCAAACGCCACTAGACATTCTTCATCAAATCTGAACGGTACATCTTTCTCAAATAAACTGCATAGCGGTTTTGTGATTTTGGAGAAGTCCTTAATGAACCGGCGGTAGAATCCGGCATGACCGAGAAAACTCTGAATACCTTTCACTGAAGTTGGCGGTGGCAGATTCTCTATTGTTTCCAATTTTGCTCGATCCACTTCTAACCCCTTTTCTAAGACTTTATGCCTAAGTATGATCCCCTCTTCAACTATAAAATGGCACTTTTCCCAGTTGAGCACCAAATTAGTTTCTACGCATTTCTTCAGTACCATGACCAGATTTTCTAAGCACTTGTAAAAAGTGTAGCGCCCCCAAATCCGGGTCCCAAGAACCTCGGACCTGATACGTTACGATACATCATTTCTATAACTATTGCGGAAGATATAAACATAAATTGTTTATACAATAACTTTTACAACATAATTTCCAAGGTCTGTAACCTTAACTTAATACCTGCATTCAATATCCTACATGACATACAATGTCATTTGTATCCGATACTATTACCATTTTAACCGTATAATAATTTCATCCTGGAACTTGCCTTTGCCTTTGACTGTATCCAAAGTTTCGTCTTTAATCTGAAATGTTTATCATGATATAACAAGGGTGAGCAACAAGTTTGCCTAGCAAGTTTAAGTTCAAATGAAGATATATCATAATTGAAAAGAATAATAAGCTGACAAACTTTAAACAATATAAGAATTATGAAAGAACATGAATCAATAATGCTGAATAGCCAACAATGAACATGAATAAATTTAACTGAACAATATGGTAAGGAAGGTGATCAGCCTTTCATACCTGATGAACATATACAACGTGCACAACGTGCGAATAAATAATCAGTATAGATGTGAATAATCAACAATAATTATTCACGAACATGCTTTACAATAACAACTCGAGTTCGAGTTAGGAAACTTGCCTGCATAGTCGATTACCGCTACGCAATTTAATTGAATCACTTTATTGGAAAGGCCTATCAGTTATAAGATTGATCTTTCAATTAGCATAACATACTGTATAAGTAAACTATCTAACATTTAAACACATAATCAAATATTAGATATCCTTAATACTATACATATACACAAGTCTAAACCTAGCACACATCGAATCTTTAATAGTATTCAATATAGTATACTGAATGGTTTCCCACAAACAACTAACAAATTAGTTTCCGTCTTGTCTACACTGTTTTCACAGTGAGTTAGATCGGTTACTAATTCGTAGATACCTTCCCCATATGAAGGAGTCGTTTAGCCCAGCTACTATACATCAATCATTAAAGAGTACGACTGTACTACCATAGACTTAACACTACTTTGTCATATAACTTGTAAATTAACACTTAGTCTTTCATTTTATAAGTCCATTTATAAATTAGTAAGCCGAATACCTAATCTAGCAACCTGGATTCAGACTGAATTTCAATTTAGTAAACTATTTTCCAATCCAGAAGACTGGATTCAACTGACCTCCAATCCAGCAAGTCTGGATTCAAACTGACATCAACTCTAGCAAGCCTGGATTCAACTGACCACCAATCCAGCAACCTGGATTATCCAAATAGCTCAATCCAGCATCCTTGATTATCCAAACATACCAATCCAGCATCCTGGTGGCCAATCCAACAAATTAGATTGAAATCCAGCAACCTGGATTCTCCTTTTTTAACCTAATCATCTTATTATTTTTTTATCTTTTGTCCACACATAAAAACATGTATTCCATACACAAAAATATCTTTTTTAGGAATTTTTCAACTTCCTTAAGTATTTTTCAAAAATCCATTTCTAGTTAATTACTTAAGAAATTTGCTACATCGTGCTTAACTCCAGAAATTCCCAACTCTTGGCGGAATCTTATACGTAATAACGTGAGCCTCCGGTTTAAATTTTGTGGCCATCGGAGTTATACAACTCCGGTTATAGCGTATTTCGTCGAAACATCACAAATATTGAAATAGTCATAACTTGCTCAATTTAAGTCGGAATGAGCTCATTTTTGGACACAAGCTACTTTATAACATATATTTTAGTCCCAAAAGATTGGAATTTATTTCATATGTTAGCTAGACGAAAATGCCCCTAAAATTTCTAGACAGCAAGCTTTTCGTCATTTTTCAGATTTCGCATCTTTTCCTAAAAACTGTCCAGATGGAAATCTACAAGGAATTTTTCAGTGATTCCACTTGAAAAAGTTAGAAGACTTATAGAACTAACTCTAAAAATTGACCACACTCAAAAATTCAAAATAGAATGAGAGATATGATTATTTTAACTTCAGGTTCTGTTTTCCCCAAAATAATTTTTCTCACTATTATATTTTCTAAGAAATCTTCTATGATCTCTTGATTAATCAAACATTAGCCACCATAAACTAACATAATACATCATAAACTTCCTTAAACTCAAGGATCTACCATGATCCTTCATTAATTTCATAAAACTTTCATTAAACCCAAGCAAAACATAATTTATGCTAGGAAAATTAAAGTTTTCTAACTTTTGAAACATAGTTTCCTTTTTCTTGCTTTTGATCTAACTTTTGATCATCAAAAGTGATAGATCTAAACACATAACACTTATAAACATATAGATCTAAGGTTTTTGAGTTTTGAAATTATATATCTAAGTTTTGATTCAAACAACTAAAAATAACTTTGGAAAAAGGTGTTTTATACCTTGATCTCTTGCTAGCCTTTCTTAATCTTTCAAAGTAGATGATGATCTTGGGTAGCTTGAAGATCAAAACCTCCTCCCCTTTACCTCTTGTGGCTGCTGAAACTGGTCTTTCTCTTTTCTCTCTCTATTTGGTTTTGCTAGCTTTTTAGGAAAGAGAAAAGAAATGAAGTAGAAATTGGTTTTCTAATTGTTTGGGAAAAAATATAGATATATCATATGTATACATTTTGCCCAACACTCCACTCTTCTAATCTCTCTTACATAACTTGCAATCTTGGACAAATGTGTTGGTGAAATGAAAAGATGACACCTATGGAGAGTTGGTGAGAGTTAGTACGGTTTGGTAAGAATTAATCATTGCATACATGCCCCCTTCTCTTCCTTCCTCTATTGGCCGAAATTATGCCCCTTTTCTTCCAAATTTATTTTCTTTTTATTGCTTTATTTAACTTACTAAATGTCCAAATAAATTCCTTAACAATTGGCTAAAAGATTGGGCTCCAATTTAATTATTTTAGGCTTGCTAAAAAAATAATTGGGGTATATAAATTAAAATAGTCCACTAATTTTAATTCTATCATACCCTAATCATTTAATTATGGTTTTCATTCACTCATTTGTACTTTAAATCCTTACTCATGTACCTTTAATTTTTTAACCCAATTAGACTTGCTTAAATTATGTTAAAAAATTAATTAATTGAGATAATAAACTTAATCTCTTAGGTTAGTAAAAATTTTAAATACTAACATCCTTACATATTATAACCCTTAAGTTATTTAATTCCATACCTAATATATATATTAGGTTACAAGACTTTATTCTTAATTCTCTTTATGTGTTAAATAAATATATAAATAATACACAAAACCATATAAGTCATTCACAAAATTTTTAAATCCATACTCTATTTCCAGTCTAGGTCTTATTATTTAATCATTTAGAATCTTATAAATCTTATAAATTCCCGGGTTGTCACATTCACCCCTTCTTCGAAGAATTTCGTCCTCGAAATTACAGCCTACTAATCCCTACTCCTTCTATTCACCAAAACTAGGTTTTTAACTTAACATTTATCTGATTTCATTCTCATTTAATGAGTACACACAGCTTCCTTCTATGAGAAATTATTCTATCATCACATTCTACCCAAACTTCTCCCCAAGGAGTTAAAAAAACTTTCCAAATTATGCTGAGGGTCATATAGACCATGAACACCGGGTTTAATGGTATTCACCGTAATCAAATAATAGATATGTTTACAATCACGAAGAAGGTAAACTGCAAATGCTGGCCTTAATTATTAGAATGACTGTATGTGTTCATCATCGTCGCCTTTGGCGCAAAAATATTTCTCAATTTAGGGATGTTCATACTCAGCCTGAAGTCCGAATCAAAACAATATGGTTCGAGATAAGTTCTCAAAGAGATACTTAAATTTTCATAAATATTGTCTAGCTGAATCAAATAGCTTTAGACATATACCAATAATTCCAATATCAATCTAAACATGTGTCTGGCCAAATTTAATTGACACTTGACTTTTCTTTAAAATTCTGAAAATTATTTTATGACGTCAAGATACCGCACTGTATTTACAGTCCATTTTAGATTCCATTATTTTTGTGACTTTGTCATACACCAATATACCATAGTGGGCTGACGATCTATAGATCATATCCAACACTAGGTAATACTGCATTAATAACTCCATCTTTTTTATCATCTTTGCACCCGGTTCCATGATGCATTGATGATATATAAAACATATTTTGATATTTTAAATTATTTTTGTCTAGCCGAAACAATTAGCGTAGACTCTTCTTTAAACCGTTCAAAACTATTGAAAATCATTTTTGAAATTATCATGTCGCAACAGGTAACGATGTGTCAGGGTCCCGAAGTCCACACATACACAATTGTAACTATGTTTTGAAGATGACCAAATTTTTTTTTTTTTGCTGTTATCATGCCGCAACAGGTAACAATGTGATAATGGCTCAAAGTCTATCTCCACACCCTTGTCACCATATTGTGAAGACAACAAAATTTTATTTTATTTCGAAAAAGGAATATCAGTGCGAATTTAGCTTGATGTCAAAAATTTTGAAGTCTAGCATAGCTAGAAGATTTGGAATACCTATGCTTCCACCATCAACTTCAATTCTTCTAATGATCAATTGCTTAATAATTCTATCTATTTCTATTATCCTCAATCCTTCATTCACAATTTTTCCTATACCCCCGTATAGTTCATCAAACATACCACACGTTATGAGTTCAGGAACTTTCCATAATAATATGAGTTTAGGAACTTATCCTAGCAATACATAGTTCAAGAACCAATCAGGAACTGTCCATACGCTTAGGGGTTCAAAAACATACCATACGATTATGAGTCACAAACTTACCATAAGTATGAGTTTTAAGAACTCGTACCTAATCTTATATTCTCTACCTATCCGTTATACACATGAGAAAAGAATCACCTTCTCATCATACATATAGCGAATAGCGTGAAACCGACATTTCAATGATTATATGATAAACTAAGTAGTCGTTAGACCAAGCACAAAACCCCCACCCATACAAAGGTTTGTACAACTCAGCTATCACATGAGTCCTCAATTGAAATTCCACATAATCCTAGCTCCCACAATACTCGATACGAATTTCATTTAATCCGTATCTACAATTCACAACTCTTTCCTGAGTTTTAATAGTACAATTTCATAGTACCACTGTCATACAGCAAATCCTGCAATAAAGTTTTCAATCATTTGATTGATCATCTGTCCTTTTATGACCTCATCAGATCACGTTGTAATCTGATATTATAATCGTATTATATTATGATTCTTTTCTATGTTATGATCGTTTTGTTTTATGATCTTCTTTCCCTTTATACTTTTAGTCTTTTAGACTCTATCTATTCATTACTACTGTTCATCTTTATTATCAGAGTTAGGTAACTCTGGATCTTTATTACTTGTCATGATTCTTCTTTGAATCTTATTGACTTATTAATACCTTGCCCAAATTCATCGCTTAGAACTTAAACTCTATTTGAGTTTATTCCTATTCCTCATCTCTGCAGTTATAGCCTAAGGTAACACTACCTAAGGTTTATAACCTACAGCTTTGATACCAACTGTAGCGCGCCCAAATCCGGGTCCCAAGAACCTCGGACTTGGTAAGTTACGATACATCATTTCAATAACTATTGCGGAAGATATAAACATAAATTATTTATACAATAACTTTTACAACATAATTCCCAAGGTCTGTAACATTAACCTAATACATGAATTCAATATCCTACACGACATACAATGTCATTTGTATCTGATACTATTACCATTTTAACCGTATAATAATTCCATCCTGAAACTTGCCTTTGCCTTTGATTGTATCCGAAGTTTCGTCTGTAATCTGAAATGTTTATCATGATATAGCAAGGGTGAGCAACAAGTTTGCCTACCAAGTTTAAGTTCAAATGAAGATATATCATGATTGAAAAGAATAATAAGCTGACAAACTTTCAACAATATAAGAATTGTGAAAGAACATGAATAAATAATGTTGAATAGCCAACAATGAACATGAATAAATTCAACTGAACAATATGGTAAGGAAGGTGATCAGCCTTTCATACCTGATGAACATATACAACATGCACAACGTGCGAATAAATAATCAGTATAGATGTGAATAATCAACAATAATTATTTACGAACATGCTTTACAATAACAACTCGAGTTCGAGTTAGGAAACTTGCCTGCATAGTCGATTACCGCTACGCAATTTAATTTAATCGCTGTATTGGAAAGGCCTATCAGTTATAAGATTGATCTTTCAATTAGCATAACATACTTTATAAGTAAACTATCTAACATTTAAACATATAATCAAATATTAGATATCCTTAATACTATACATATACACAAGTCTAAACCTAGCACACATCGAGTCTTTAATAGTATTCAATATAGTATACTGAATGGTTTCGCACAAACAACTAACAAATTAGTTTCTGTCTCGTCTACACTGTTTTCACAGTGAGTTAGATTGATTACTAATTCGTAGATACCTTCCGCATATGAAGAAGTCGTTTAGCCCAGCTACTATACATTAATCATTAAAGAGTACGACTGTACTACCTTAGACTTAACACTACTTCGTCATATAACTTATAAATTAACACTTAGTCTTTCATTTTATAAATCCATTTATAAATTAGTAAGCTGAATACCTAATCCAGCAACCTGGATTCAGATTGAATTTCAATTTAGTAAATTATTTTCCAATCCAGCAGACTGGATTTAACTGACCTCCAATCCAGCAAGTCTGGATTCAAACTGACATCAAGTCCAGCAAGCCTGGATTCAACTTACCACCAATCCTGCAACCTGGATTATCCAAATAGATCAATCCAGCATCCTTGATTATCCAAACATACCAATCCAGCATCCTGGTGGCCAATCCAGCAAACCAGATTGAAATCCATCAACCTGGATTCCCCTTTTTTAACCTAATCATATTATTATTTTTTTATCTTTTGTCCACACATAAATACATGTATTCCATACACAAAAACATTTTTTTTTAGGAATTTTTCAACTTCCTTAAGTATTTTTCAAAAATCCATTTCTAGTTAATTACTTAAGAAATTTGCTACATCGTGCTTAACTCCAGAAATTCCCAACTCTTGGCGGGATCTTATACGTATTAACGTGAGCCTCCGGTTTAAATTTTGTGGTCATCGGAGTTATACAACTCTGATTATAGCAATTTTTGTCGAAAAAACATAAATATTGAAATAGTCATAACTTGCTCAATTTAAGTCGGAATGAGCTCATTTTTGGACACAAGCTACTTTATAACATATATTTTAATGTTCCAAAAGATTGGAATTTATTTCATAATATAGCTGGACGAAACTGCCCCTGAAATTTCCGGACAGCAAGCTTTTGTCATTTTTCAGATTTCGCATCTTTTCCTAAAAACTGTCCAGACGGAAATCTACAAGGAATTTTTCAGTGATTCCACTTGGAAAAGTTAGAAGACTTATATATCTAACTCTAAAAATTGACCACACTCAAAAATTCAAAATAGAATGAGAGATATGATTATTTTAACTTCAGGTTATGTTTTCCCCAAAATAATTTTTCTCACTATTAGATTTTCTAAGAAATCTTCTATGATCTCTTGATTAATCAAACATTAGCCACCATAAACTAACATAATACATCACAAACTTCCTTAAACTCAAGGATACACCATGATCCTTCATTAATTTCATCAAACTTTCATTAAACCCAAGCAAAATATAATTTATGCTAGGAAAATTAAAGTTTTCTAACTTTTGAAACATAGTTTCCTTTTTCTTGCTTTTGATCTAACTTTTGATCATCAAAAGTGATAGATCTAAACACATAACACTTATAAACATATAGATCTAAGGTTTTTGAGTTTTGAAATCATAGATCCAAGTTTTGATTCAAACAACTAAAAATAACTTTGGAAAAAGGTGTTTTATACCTTGATCTCTTGCTAGCCTTTCTTAATCTTTCAAAGTAGATGATGATCTTGGGTAGCTTGAAGATCAAAACCTCCTCCCCTTTACCTCTTGTGGCTGCTGAAAATGGTCTTTCTCTTTTCTCTCTCTATTTGGTTTTGCTAGCTTTTTAGGAAAGAGAAAAGAAATGAAGTAGAAATTGGTTTTCTAATTGTTTGGGAAAAAATATAGATATATCATATGTATACATTTTGCCCAACACTCCACTCTTCTAATCTCTCTTACATAACTTGCAATCTTGGACAAATATGTTGGTGAAATGAAAAGATGACACCTATGGAGAGTTGGTGAGAGTTAGTAAGGTTTGGTAAGAATTAATCATTGCATACATGCCCCCTTCTCTTCCTTCCTCTATTGGCCGAAATTATGCCCCTTTTCTTCCAACTTTGTTTTCTTTTTATTGCTTTATTTAACTTACTAAATGTCCAAATAAATTCCTTAACAATTGGCTAAAAGATTGGGCTCCAATTTAATTATTTTGGGCTTGCTAAAAAAATAATTGGGCTATGTAAATTAACATAGTCCACTAATTTTAATTCTATCATACCCTAATCATTTAATTAGAGTTTTTATTCACTCATTTGTACTTTAAATCCTTACTCATGTACCTTTAATTTTTTAACCCAATTAGACTTGCTTTAATTAGGTTATAAAATTAATTAATTGAGATAATAAACTTAATCTCTTAGGTTAGTAAAAATTTTAAATACTAACATCCTTACATATTATAACCCTTAAGTTATTTAATTCCATACCTAATATATATATATATTAGGTTACAAGACTTTATTCTTAATTCTCTTTATGTGTTAAATAAATATATAAACAATACACAAAATCATATAAGTCATTTACAAAATTTTTAAATCCATACTCTATTTCCAGTCTAGGTCTTATTATTTAACCTTTATTTAATCATTTAAAATCTTATAAATTCTCGGGTTGTCAAAAAAGAATCCCTAAACACTGAGAAGTCATCCATGAATACCTCAACACTGCGCTCCACCATATCTGAGAATATCGCCATCATGCATCTCTGAAAGGTTGTCGATGCGTTATACAGCCCGAATGACATTCTTCTAAAGGCAAAGGTGCCATAATGGCATGTAACCGTTGTCTTTTCTTGGTCCTCTAGTGCAATTACAATCTGATTGTACCCCGAATAACCGTCCAACAAACAGTAGTATTCATATCCAGCTATTCTATCTAACATCTAATTAATAAACGGCAAGGGAAAAGGATCCTTTCGGGTTACCTTATTTAGCTTCCTTTAGTCCATGAAAACCCTCAAACCGGTCATTGTCCTAGTCGGTATCAACTCATTGTTTTCATTTTTTACTACTGTTATACCACCCTTCTTCGGGACACACTGAACTGGGCTAACATATGCACTATCTGAAATCGGGTAGATTATTCCATCATCGAGCCATTTCAAGATTTCTTTCTTCACTACCTCTTTCATAATCGAATTGTGCCTCCGTTCTTGTTCCACTGTAGGCTTACCGTCCTCCTCCATCAAAATCTTGTGCATGAAGAATGAGGGGCTGATTCCCTTAATGTCAGCAATGGTCCATCCAATAGCAGATTTATATTCTCAAAGAACTCTCAACAGCTTACTTTCCTGCAATTTGTTAAGCGCAGATGCAATAATAACATGTAAAGTAGATGAATTATCCAAATATGCATACCTGAGATGGTCAGGCAAAGGCTTAAGTTCGAGTGAAGGTGGTTCCTCTAGAGATGGTCTCATACGAGCTGATGAAGTTCCTGCAACTTCCAACGGCTCAAATGGTCTTTTGAATCAGTTCATTCCAGGCTGTGCATCTAACAAATGCAGATATTCCATCAACTCTGGATCGTCGCTATCACAATCTCCTATCAATGTCATTTCCAAAGGATCCGTACTCAGTATAAGACCCTGTTCATCCCCCACCACTTTCTCAATCACATCCATGCGATAACACTCCTCATCCTCCTTAGGGAAGTTCATGGCTTTGAAAACATTGAAGGTTACCTCTTGGTCTTGAACCCTCATGGTTAACTCTCCTTTCTGAACATCAATAAGAGTCCTACCGGTTGCCAAAAACGGTCACCTGAGTATTATCGAAATATCCTTATCCTCTTCATAGTCCAAGATGATGAAATCAGCTGGAATTTGAATTTGTCAACTTTGACAAGAATATCTTCAACAATAGTTTATTTAGATATGAAATAGGATTTCATATTAATCCAAATAAAGGAGTTTATTTTGATAAGGAATTGGATTCCATATATTTTGTTTTTTCCATAACAGTTTTAAAAGTTAAAATAAAGTACTTTATTTTTATTTGGAATTGGATTCCATATTAATTAAAATAAAGGAGTTTATTTTGATTAAATAATTTGATTAAAAAAATTTCTAGTTTATTTTTATTCAAAAATGGATAAATTAAAATAAAAAATTTATTTTGATTTAAATTTGGATTAAAATAAAAGAGTTTATTTTAATTCATAATTGAATTTTATGCTAACTAAAATTGCCCATTAAATTGATATCAATGTATATATTGAATGTTTATTATTCACGAGATGAATGTTTTATTTATTGATGCATATGTTGATGTGTATAACAATAAATGTGGTTGATTATGGACTATTGACCAATATAATTGGATTTTATTTTAGTTGGATGCTTGAATGTATGTGTTTTATAAATGGGGTCTGCGTACCTCGTCTCCTCTAATTTTTTTTAATGTAAATTCTATCTCCCTCCTATGTACTTTCCTTTGACTGCTGATCAAGGTTTCTATTTATAATAAATTATTTTTGTAATAGGAATAGGAATAGTTATAATTAAATTTTGAAGAATTAGAGACCAAAGGAGCAAGGAGAACATGAAGGCCCGTTTGTAATGGAGCCCGAGATTTAAATGTAATAGTTATATTTAAATTTAATTCTTGTACCCTTAGGTTTGACCTTTTGGTTCACTTGATAGCTCTAGTGAACCAAACTAGGATAAATGTCCATAATCAATCCAGGTAGAATATAGTATTCTATATGTGCATGCTTACTATATATACATTTTATTTATTATACAACATACTTCACATGTTAATTAATATGACGCGTATTATATATATATATATATATATATATATATATATATATATATGCATGCGCTCTAAACAAGATGAGACAAATAATAACAAACCCCTCAAAGTATTTATATTAAGTCTTATGCGATCAAAGATATTTGGAATATCAAACGTCGCCTTCTAGCATGATAAATTTAATTGAGTATTAAATATTTAATATGACTTTGTTGTGTCACCACAAGACAAGTATTAAATATTTAAGATGTTGATTTATCACATTTGATGCTTATAACGAAATTGAACAATACTGTTTTGTTATGTCACCACAAGGATGGTATTTTTCTATTTAAATATATGTAAGTGCTAGGTTGGACTTAACTTAGATAATTTTGGTTCGGATATGTCACCACTTGATCAAAATAATCTAAGAGGCAAAATAAGGAGTTACATGGTGATGTAATTGACAATATTTGTCTACTTATTTATTTATATATCGTTTGTTGTGTCACCACAAGGCTATATACATTTGAAATAGGATCCTTATTTTCACCAGCAAATCTTTAATTAGATTTGCTTAACTATATATTATGAGGGTAATATAGTTTGAAGAAAATAGTGGAAGATACCAATTTAAAACAAGACCTAATTTATTTTGGTAATTAATAAAAGAACATATGCTATAATGTCGTTAATTACAAATTTATTTACAGAATTTTACAATGTCTAAATTACTATCACTGCGTAGAATATTAGATTCTATTTAACCGAACCAAATTAAACGGATTGGTTAAGGAATTTGAGAATAGTTCTCGAGGCTGAAAAGCTATCTTATTTCTTTAATACGCATATCCGTATAATGGTTGCAGACAATGCCTCTGAGGAAGAGATTGCTACTTTTAGAAAGTAACAAGATGAAGCATATTTGGCTCAATGCATCATGCTCGCATCCATAAGTAACGAGTTTCAGCGTCAGCATGAAACTATGAATGCTCCTACTATATTCCTACACTTCAAAGAGTTGAATGGTGAGGAAAGTAGGACTAATAGATATTAGATATCTAAGGAGCTCTTCCGATCTAGAATAATCGATGTCACTACAGTACAAACATATGTCCTAAAATGATCAATTTGATTGAACAATTTTGACAATAGGGTTTTGTCATGGATGGAGAGTTGAGCCAAGATTTGATCTCGTAATCACTCCCGGACTCTTTCTCACAATTGTTGTGAATTTTCCACATGAACAAGCTTGATGTCAGCCTCGCTGATTTGCTTAACATGTTAAAAAATTGTTGAGAGTCACTTTCCAATCAAGAAAGATCAAGTCTTACTTGTAGGAGCCAAAGGATCTTCTGAAAAGAAGAACATTCAAAGAAGGTAAATAGAAAGACAAATACAAAGGATAATAAGAACAAAACTGATACGGATAGCAAAGGAGTTTGCTTCCACTACAATAAACCTAGACACTGGAATAGAAACTACGAGAAACATCTTGCAGAGGCTAACCAGAAGAAGCTTAGTGAAGCTTCGGTTACATATACAGGTTTGTCAATGATTGAAATAAATCTTTCAGTAAGTAAAGTTTCTACTTGGGTATTGGATACCGGCTATGGTTCTCATAAATACAGATTTATGAAGGGACTAAGCAGAAGTAGAAAGCTAAACAAGGGGAAGTCTTCCTACGTGTGGGAATGGAGCAAAGGTTGGTCCATTAACTATATGAAATTATTGTTTAGTGCCGCTTACGGGCAAGTCCATTAGTTTAAATAATTAACAATTTACTGAATGGACTTTACATACTTGACTTACATGAAAATAATTTTAAATTGAACAAACTAGTAAAAGAAAAGGAGATGATCATTTAAATAGTTGAATATTTGTATTTGGTGAAATACAAGTCTGAATCATTTGAAAGGTTCAAAGAATTCAGAAGTAAAACTAATTGGCAAGGTATTATGATTCTTCGATTGGATCGAGGAATAAATACTTGTGCAATAAGTTTCAAGATCACCTTAAATGGTTTTCCCACAATGGAAGCTTTCTGATATATAATAATCGATTGATGTATCTAAAAGGAAAAATTATACCTTGTTGGACATTGTGCGATCCATAATGATTTTACCGACATTCCAATATCCTTCTAGGGTAATACCCTCGAAATGGCTGCATATCTACAAAATAAGGTAAACTCAAAATCTATCCCCGAGACTTCATAAGAGTTATGAACAGGGAGGATTCCTAATCTTAAGTATGTTAAGATAAAGGGTTGTCCAGCTTATGTGAAAAGGTTTCAAAAGGATAAGCTTGGGACAAGATTTGACAAATACAAATTTGTGGGACATCCTAAAGTAAGTTTAGGGTAAATGTTCTATAATCATACTTAGCAAAAGGTGTTTGTTGCAAAACACAATGCCTTCTAAGATAAATGTGTTTATCATTGAAGGGCTAGTGGGAGGATAATAGATCTTGAAGAAGTTTAAGAACCACGAATCACTATTAGTCAAAAGGAGGAGCCTGTAGATAGAACTATTGTACCACAACAGAATCGTAAATCTGGAATAGTACTTAAGATACCTGGGAGGTATAGATTCATCATAGATGATGATGATGAGGTACGCAGCATAGAGGATGATAATCCAGGAATACACGATAAGGCCAAGAGTTGTAGACACTTGTACATAGTTAACAAGTTTAGGGATAGAAGACTTGCCTCAAGCGCAAGCTACTAATACAATCACGTTCTTTAAGCCTTCCTACACACACACACACACACACACACACACACACACACACACACACATATATATATATATATATATATATATATAATCACAATAATCTAAATTAGTTAACACGTAACTAATTCACATAATTAGTTAACACATCTAGGTTAACTCATTCTTGTTTAATTATTAAATTAATAATTAACTATCACATAATTAATCACATCACATTATCATATTACATGCTCACATAATTAAATCAATTAATAATTATGCACTTCATATTAATTAAATTATAATTAAATGAATTATAATTTAAACATTTAATCTAATTATAATTACCCAAATTATAATCACATCTTATATTAATTAAATTATAATTAAAATAAATTATAATTTATAATTAATCAATCTTTATCAAGCATAATTAAACAATTTACAATTCATAATTAATTATGCATTTATTAAATTATACTTACACACATTATAATTTAAATTAACATTTGTTTGATTAAAATTAATCAAATAATATTCATTATAATTTTTCAAATTATATTTTAAATTAAACCTTTACTTTAATTATAATTACATATCATATTAACTAAATTATAATTAAACAATTATAATTTAACATTTACTTTGATTAAATCAAATAATAAATTTAAGGTTTCACAATCTTCTTTCTTTTTCCAATATGAAATTGTCAAAATAATACTTTATTACAACTAGGTACATGATTATCATTGAAACAATTAAACTTAGGTTTAAAGACTGCACAAATAATTAGAGTTCACTGCCTCTTCTCTGGTCCTGGCTCAGCTGCGCTACCTTAAGCCTTGGCACCGGCGCAGCTGCGTTGGTGCTCAATTTGAAAAACTCAGCAGGCGCAGCTGCGCCGTTTCTGCCTTTGTTGCCGGCGCAGCTGCGCCAGAACACAGATAGAAACAGTACAGTTCGGCACTCTGCTTCACTGTTCATTCCCATATGCCAACAATCAGCAAAACACAGCAACTCAAACAATGTAAACCACATATATACAATATTACACACGTAATACATGATTCTAATCACAGAAATCTTTTAAGCAATCAAAATCAAAGGTTTTAAAATACAAGTTTTGCTATTTTCATAAAACTCATACTTTAACAAAACAATCCACTATAAATTCAATTCTAAATCACTTAAATCCATAATACATGCATTGTTTTCATTATTGACGATAGTATCATGAACAACTCTTAATTGACATATTAACACATATGAAACTCATCAATTTTGCTCTTAAACTCAACTAAAAACATATAACTTCATAAGAACAAAATTTATCCATAAAAACTTGTTTCTACAATAATTTGATTTTTTGAAAATCGTTTATAGCATACAATTCAATAGTTTGTAAACACAAATTCTACTTATCTACAACAATATCACCAATTCATGAATAATCTTTTCAGAGAGAACTCAAAATAAGAAAGAACAACTAAATAAAGTTCTTAAAAATTATAAGGTAGTAATTATATCCTTTTTGCTTTGATGATTGAAGAAGAAGATGATGATGAGGAGCTTGAGTTCTACCAATTCTTTCTCCTTCTTTTTCTTCTCTGAGTATTCTCTCTAACTTTCTTCTCTACTCTTTCTTTGTTCTTATTTTGTCTTAGGCTTTGAACTAACGTAATTTAGCTATATTATAACTAATATAATATACGTATACTGATATAATATAACTGTTAAGTAATTAACCCATATAATAAATATATTAATTAATACATGAGTTACACAAATTTGAATTTAAAAAGCCATAAGGCTTGTTTGGCAAAATTAGAGTTATTTTTAAAAATAGATTATTAGTAACTAAGGCATTGTTTGGTAGAATGGGTTTAAAGCTAGTACAAGGGTCCTGTTTGGCAAAACCTTTTAAAACATAAGTAAGGGCCTTGTTTGGTTAAAACAATTTAAAAACTCTTTTATTTATTTTAATAAATTTTATTTAACACATATTTTAATGTTACACTTTAATTAATTAAATCTTTAACATTCTAATTTAATTAATTAAAATCTAACATCAATTAATCACATACAACTTGTCACGTAACAATTATAATTACTCGCTAATTATAATTTCATGCAACACTCATCACATAATTCATCTAATTTAATTATCTCAATTAAATTAGAACTATACTATAAAATTAATATACATCAATTAAATTAAATATTTATTTAATAAATATATAACACTTAATTAAATAAATCCACAATAATCACATAATTTATTTATTTAACTCAATAAATAAATTACATAAAATATTTATTTAATTCAATAAATATTTACAATTAATATATAAATTCTCATTCGTTACAATCTTCCCTCCTTAAAAGGATTTTGTCTCCAGAATCTCACTTAAAAAAATTTCCATTTGTTACATTCTTCCCCCCTTAAAAGGAATATGTCCAAAGAATAGGTACATAAGGGGTTACACAAAAAGCTAAGCAAAAAATTGTGAATATATTTTCATAATAACATCTTCGAGTTCTCACGTAGTTCTTCAGCACTGTGGTTCCTCTAGATTACCTTAACAGAAGGTATCACTTTATTTCTAAGTACATGTTTCTTTCTATCAACTATTTGAACATGCACATCTTCATATGTTAAGTCTTTATCAAACTGTAATGACTCGTATTCTATTACATGTTTGTAGTCGTGTTTGTACGGTCTTAACACATAAATATGGAAGACATTGTGTATATTCTCCAGCTTCGGAGGTAATGCAACCTCATAAGCTACCTCGCCCACCTTTCGTAGTACCTCAAAAGGTCCAATAAATCGGGGACTCAGCTTCTCCTTCTTGCCAAATCGAATATTCCCTTTCCAAGGAGATACTTTCAAGAAAACGAAGCTTCCTGGTAAGAATTCTCGATTCTGGTGATGTTGATCGGCATATTTCTTTTGTTTGTCTTGAGCAGCAACTAGTCTCGTTTTGATCAGTTTCACTATTTCGACGGTTTGTTGTACCAGCTCCGGTCCCAACAGTTGACGTTCACCGACTTCATCCTAGCATAAAGGCGTTCTGCATTTCCTGCCGTATAACATTTCGTAAGGCGGTATGCCGATACTCGCGTGATAACTATTATTGTAGGCTAACTCCACCAACGGTAGATGATCATCCCAGCTTCCTTTGAAGTCCATAACGCAAGCTCTCAGCATATCATCTAGCGTCTGAATCGTTCTCTCACTCTGGCCGTCGGTCTGAGGATGGTACGTTGTACTCATTTGCAATTGTGTTCCCAGACACTCTTGCAAACGCTTTCAGAAATTTGACGTAAAACGCGGATCTCTATCGGACACAATCGACACCGGAACACCGTGTCGAGAAATAATTTCCTTCATATCTAGCTTCGCTAGCTGATCCAAGTTGTACTTAATCCTGATCGGTAGAAAGTGGGCTGACTTTGTCAGTCGATCCACAATCACCGATATTGCATCGAAACCCTTCTGAGTCGCTGGAAGACCAACCACGAAATCCATCGTGATGTGCTCCCACTTCCATTCTGGAATCTCCAATGGTTGTAGCAATCCGCTATGCCTCTGATGTTCTGCTTTAATTTTTTGGCACGTTAAACATTTCACAACGCATTCAACAACGTCCCTCTTCATATTCGACCACTAGAAATGGTGTCTGAGATCTTGGTACATCTTTGTACTCCCTGGGTGAATCGAATATCTCGAACTGCGAGATTCGTTCAAAATCTCTTCTTTGACATCTGGTAATAACGGTACCCAGATTCTTCCTTCAAATTATAGCAGTCCTTCATTATCAATCTTGAACTTGAACTCTTCACCATCGACTATTCTTTTTCGGATCTTCTCGCATTCTTCATCGTGAAGTTGTGCTTCTTTCAGTTTGTCTACCAGAGTAGAACCAGTAGTTACTTTAAACAACATCTCATCCGATTCCTTCGGATAGTTCACTTCTAGTTCCAATATAGCCATATTTTCTATTAACTGGTCTTGATCAATTAACATATTTAGCTTCTCCCGAGCCTTTCTTCTCAAGGCGTCGGCGACGACGCTAGCTTTACTCGGATGGTAAAGTATCTCGCAGTCGTAGTCCTTGATCAGTTCCAACCATATTCTTAGGCGTATGTTTAAATCCTTCTGGGTAAAGATATACATGAAACTCTTATGATCCGTGTATATCTCACACCATTCTCCATAGAGGTAGTGTCTCCAAATCTTTAGAGCAAACACTACTGCTGCCAATTCTAAGTCATGTGTCGGATACCCCTTCTTGTAATCCTTCAGTTGGCGTGACGCATAGGCAATGACCTGGCCGCTCTGCATCAGCACACAACCTAATCCTTTATGTGAGGCATCACTATATACCACGAAATTCCCCGTACTATCCGATAAGGACAACACAGGTGCAGTACTCAACCTCTTCTTCAGTTCCTGAAAACTTTCCTCACACTTTTCTGTCCAAACAAATTCAACTGTTTTATGAGTCAAATTCGTCAACGGAGTTGCGATCTTCAAAAAGTCTTGGATAAATCTCCTGTAATAACCTGCCAATCCCAAGAAACTCCTCACTTCGGACGGCATCTTCGGCTGATTCCAATTCATTACAGCCTCAACTTTTGACAGATCTATCGAAATCCCGTCCTTGTCAATCATATGGCCAAGAAATTGCACACGTTCCAACCAAAATTTGTATTTCAAGAATTTCGCGTAAAGCTTCTCTCGTCTCAGCGATTCTAAGGTTAGCCTTAAATGTTCGGTGTGTTCCTCCTCAGTTTTGGAATAAACCAGGATGTCATCTATGAACACCACTACGAACTTATCTATGAATGGCTTAAACACTCTATTCATTAAGTCCATAAATGCAGTTGGGGCATTCGTTAGACCAAATGACATCACCAAGAACTCGTAATGACCATACCAAGTCCTAAAAGCCGTCTTCGGTATATCTTCCTTTCTCACCTTCAGCTGATGATACCCACTCCTCAAATCAATTTTTGAGAAGTATCTAGCACCCTTCAACTGATCAAACAAGTCATTGATCCTAGGTAAAGGATACCTATTCTTGATAATAACTTTGTTCAACTCCCTATAATCAATGCAATGCCGCATAGACCCATCCTTCTTCTTCACGAATAAAACTGGCGCTCCCCACGGTGAAACGCTCGGTTGAATATACTTCTTGTCCAGCAATTCTTGCAGTTGAACCATCAACTCCATCATCTCAACTGGAGCCATTCGGTACGGAGCTTTCAAAATTGGAGCAATTCCTGGCGCTAAGTCTATCACGAACTCTATCTCCCTATCTGGCAGAAGTCCTGGCAAGTCGCTCGAAAAAACTGTGACACCCCCAAATTCGGGTACTTCGTTTCCACATGATTTAGTGTTCACTTTCTAATATAACATACATCTACCCAATATAACTTAAAAATAAATTACAACCTTTATTTAAAAAAATAAAATCCCCCTTAAAACAAGGGTTACAACTTTCTTCAAAATAATCCTAGGGTTTAATCTAACCTTGATATAACAATAAAGTGTGTAAATAAAAACATAATATAAAAGTCTTATTACAATTCAATCAATCATAAAAACAAGTCTTCACTTGTTCAGTTTGCCTTTGCCCTTACTAGTGGATGGAGCATCAACATTTTTAACCTTTGCTGCAGTGTTTATTTAATATGCAAGAGTGAGCAAACAACAGCTCACGGGATTCAACAATAATAAAAACATGAAAGAATATCTTTAAAAAGACTTGAATAACTTTACTTACTTCAAACAATAAAGAATTGAATAATAATTCTTTCATCACAATTATAATTCGAATATAGAATTCATTTGAGGGTCATAAGACCTTGAACTTTTGTCCTAGGTTATAAATATTTCTATTTAAAACCTTTAACAGTCACTAAGACTATGGATCTTAACTCGTACTTAGGGGGATCAGCCCTTCGTACCATGTATTGTGCACAAACATCTTCACGCTTCTGCGTAGTAACCTCCCCTAATAAATAGGGTTGTTCTGTTAGAGTTTATGCCTTAGAGGCTAATTCTTTGATGTAATTGCTTAAACATTTTTGATATTATATTTGATTGAATAAATGAATTATTTTATTATGGTTTTATTTACTGCGTTATATAAATGTTAACATAATAAAAGTCCTTAGAATAGTGATACAAATTATATGGCTTCAAATGTGACTTGAACATGAGATCATATAGTTACAATTAGTATCATTACTCTTAAATGTCCCTAGTCGAGTGTCATTGTTAATGGGACAACAATGATACATTGAGACTAGTATGTGGATTGACTGATGGCCAAATCTCATTGGTCATAAATATATGAGATATTGAGTCAATGCATAGGTACATGTTAGAGAACAATGTACTGGGCAGACCCACCATGAGAATTCTACGTGGAGCATTATGCAAAGTGTCATAAGCAATTCTCATAGTGACAATGATGTAATGATCCTCCGACCTGAAATCACTATATTACTACACGAGAATTTATGTACTTTGATATCATCAAAGGCCACATTTAATAGATGGACGATAAAGGTGATTATTGGGTATATCATGAATCGTGTGAGGAATATGAGTGATCTAGATGGAATTTAACCCTCCAATATATTAGGGGTGATATCCATAGGCCTCTTGATTGAGTAGGACTATGAAATGCATGGCCATGCTCAAATAGTGATTTGTTTCATATAGTCTACTCATCGATCAAGAAAACTCAGATTAAATTATGAAGAGGATGACACATTCCATGCCTCGAGTTTAATCTAGGATGTCAAGGTTAAAAGGATTAAATTACATTGAAACATTGGTCACGAAAAGGTTGTATCGAATCACCGATCTTATTATTATTTGGGTAGCAGTGATGCATTACTAGATGCCGCTCACTGTTTATAATTTTATAATATAATTTTAAAATTATTGCCAACATAATAATAACCTATAGGGTCACACACTTAGAACGTAATTAAAAGGGAATTAATTTAAATTGTATGGATTTAAATATATCAATATGATTGATAGTATTTAAATTATGAATTTAAATTAATAGGATAATTTGTATATATATATATATATGTATATTAATTAAGTAAGACTTAATTAAGATATAATATATATATATATATAAATTCGGATTTTATATTTCTAATTGGATTAGGTTTTGGTTAAATCCTTTAACTGCTATATATATGATATATCAGCCGTCTAAGGTATTATTCGAT
The DNA here is from genome assembly GCA_020205555.1 of Panax stipuleanatus. NCBI lineage: Eukaryota > Viridiplantae > Streptophyta > Magnoliopsida > Apiales > Araliaceae > Panax > Panax stipuleanatus. Next base: position 263,234 of record JAINUT010000096.1, on the reverse strand, counting down.
ATCAAAACCCTAGCCGCTCTTAGAGAGAGACTAGAGAGAAAAATTTCAAAAAGTCCAGATCCTTGGCGGCTAGTACCGCAGCTTTCCTTGCTGCAGATCGTGTGACGATTCGCGGGACGTTCGTGTGGATACCGTAGAGGCGCAGTTCCGTTGGATTGCGTTGAGGATTCGAAGCAGTTCCAGAATCTCCATCGTCTCCTTTCAGGCTTGAATAATCGGTAAAACATATCTTAACCTCTGAATTAATATGTTTTCGCATGGATCCTGTTTTAGGGTTTCGAAAATTTTTAATTTCCGCTGCGTTTATGTGCCGAAAACCCCTACAGTGGTATCAGAGCTACTTGCGAAACGATTAATTCAGATTACGTGTTTTAATTGTATTCGTTATATATGATATATGATGATGCATATTTACCGATCTGAAATTGAATATATGATATTCTGCATGTATGTGTATTCTGGAAATCTGTAATATATATGCATGTATATGATGTTCTGATAATTGTATCCTAGAAGGTGGAATAACAATTCAACTTCTGTTCTAATTGGATTAGAAACATGAAGATTCGATTTAATATGATTAATCGAAACTGGACATATATGATATGTTCTGGGTGTATTGTTAGTATGAGTGTGTTAGCGGATTGTATATGATTCTGGAATTGTTTCAGAGATTTGTATGAAAAATTCTACAATACAGATCGTAGTTCAAAAAATTTTTCCCAGGGCGCTGCCCCCGGCCCCTCTCGCTGACCGGGCAGCGAGACCACCCGCCGGCTGATCGGTCAGCCGGACCACCGCCAGGGGGGGAGCCCCCCCTTGGACCCCCCCGTCGTAGCGCACGATGGTCGTGACCCCAATATTTTGTATATAGTTTTCTTTAATTATATAAATTGTGTCATGTGCTTATTGTGATATGCATGGTGCACAGTTATGGCCCTTTTGACCCATAGGTTAGTGGTTTTGGTTTTGAAATACGGCTTGCATGTCGTGCCTTTCTATAAATTCTGATGTAATATTCTCTTCTCATCTAAATCCCCTCGAATGTAACTCGAGGTTTCTTTATGTCATGTAATGTACAATTGTAACCTATCAAGATGACAAGATGATGATGGAGAGGAGACACATGCATGAGGAAGGTCCAAGGAAGCTACTTTTTTGAAGACCTTTTACCACCTTAGACTAACCTTCAATCTTTTCATTAGCTTGAAAAGATTGGCATAGGGTTGGGGCCATAACTGTGACACATTTAATTTTGCACTTTATTTATGCTTGTATACGATATGATATGATAAATAATGTGCATGTTTAATAAGATTAAAATTGGTGAGATCTAAATTAATTATTAAAATCCCTCATAAAATTATTAAGTCTAAATCAGATGCCTTCCAATGAATAACACTCATCAAGATCTTGACCGATGGATGTAGGTTTGCCAAAGTAAAGTACCCCATTTATCTTGGTAAGATGCGATAGGATAATTGTGATATCCAAACTGTTAAAATCATTGGGCCAGACTTAACTAAGTTATCACAATAGGATTGTGGACTTAGAGGCATAAAGTTTGGTAGGTACCATTAGATGGACTAGAAACAAATGTTGTTCACCAAACTATCTAAGAGTTATATATGATATAATTGACAAAGGGTTGTCTACCTAAATAATTATGTTTTGAGAGAATAGCCAAAGCTAACTTAAGGCATAATGAAATATGGATCTTAGCTCACTAGAAAGATTTAATTGAAAAATGCTTTCCGAATTAATGGTGAGGGCTATTAATTTGAATAAAATAGTGGGAGGTATATTTTGAATGTACTATTATCAATTACATAATATCAAAATTCTGCAATTTGACTTATTATTTTTGCACTTATAAATTGTAGATATCAATGGCAAACAACAACACAAATAGTCTTTCACTACGATCAGTCCTTGAGAAGGAAAAGCTGAGTGGAGTTAATTTCCTAGACTGGCATAGGAACTTGAGGATTGTCCTCAAACAGGAGCGCAAGCTATATATCCTTGATGGGCCCATTCCTGCAGCACCAGCTAACACTGCACCACGTGTAGAGCATAATGCTTACAAGAAGCATCAAGATGATGCTCTGGACGTGAGTTGTCTCATGCTAGCAACTATGAACTCTGAGATTCAGAAGCAACATGAGTTAATGGATGCTTATGAGATGATCGAGCATCTCAAGAAATTGTTCGAAGGGCATGCTCGACAGGAGAGGTATGATACAAGCAAGGCGTTGTATCACTGCAAGATGGGTGAACGTGATCCAGTTGGTCCACATGTGCTGAAAATGATTGGGTATATTGAGTACCTTGGTAGGTTGGGTTTTCCGATTACTCCGGAAGCCCAAACTGATCTTGTTTTGCAATCTTTGAACAGCAGCTACTCTCAATTTGTTATGAATTACCTCATGAATGAAATTGAGAAACCACTTACTGAGTTGTTGAGCATGTTAAGAACTGCCGAGAACAACATGAAAAAGGCAGGACCCGCTCCCATAATGATGGTGCAAAAGGGGAATGCTAAGGGAATGGGGAAAGGCAAGAAGAAGATAGGATCTAAATCTGCCAAACCCAATCCCAAAACCAAACAGGCTTTAAAACCTAAAGGTGAGGTGGCTAAAGAAGGTGATTGTCACTTCTGTGGAAAATCTGGACACTGGAAGAGGAATTGTCATGCTTATTTGGAAGAACTGAAGAAAAAGAAAGGAAGTATGACTTCTGATTCAGGTATATATGTTATAGAAGTCAATTTGTCCACTTCTACATCATGGGTATTGGATACTGGATGTGGTTCTCATATTTGTGTTAATGTGCAGGAACTCCGAAGGAGTAGGACTTTGGCGAAAGGCGAGGTTGACCTACGAGTTGGGAATGGAGCAAAAGTTGCTGCACTAGCCGTAGGAACTTATCATTTATTTTTGCCCACTGGGCTAGTATTAGAATTAGAGGATTGTTATTATGTGCCTGCTATGAGCAAAAACATTATTTCTGTTTCTTGTTTGGACAAGAAAGGTTTTTCATTTTTAATAAAGAACAACAGTTGTTCATTTTACTTAAATGAAATATGTTATGGTGTTGCATAATTGTTTAATGGTCTTTATATTCTTAATTTAGAAATGCCTATCTATAACATAAATACAAAACGATTTAAATCAAATGATTCAAATCCGACATATCTTTGGCACTGTCGTTTAGGCCATATAAATGAGAAACGCATATCCAAACTCCATAAAGATGGGTTTTTGGATTCATTTGATTTTGAATCATATGAGACATGCGAGTCTTGTTTATTAGGCAAGATGACTAAAGCCCCTTTCACTGGACACAGTGAACGGGCTAGCGATGTATTGGGACTTATACATAGTGATGTATGTGGACCCATGAGTTCGTTAGCAAGAGGTGGGTTTTATTACTTCATTACATTTACTGACGACTTCAGTAGATATGGATATGTGTATCTTATGAGACACAAATCCGAATCCTTTGAAAAGTTCAAGGAATTCAAGAATGAAGTTCAAAACCAATTTGGCAAAAGCATAAAAGCCCTTCGATCCGATCGAGGAGGTGAATACTTAAGCCAAGACTTTGATGACCTTCTAAAGGAGTGTGGTATTATATCACAGCTCACTCCACCTGGAACACCACAATGGAATGGTGTGTCTGAGAGGAGGAATCGCACCTTGTTGGACATGGTACGATTGATGATGAGTCATGCAGATCTTCCAATAAGCTTCTGGGGTCATGCCCTAGAGACAGCTGCATTCACACTTAACCGTGTTCCTAGAAAGACGGTTCATAAGACACCATATGAGATGTGGACTGGGAAACATCCAAGTATGTCGTTCATGAAGATTTGGGGTTGCGAGGCGTTTGTAAAACGTCTGGCTTCTGACAAGCTCGGACCCAAATCTGACAAATGTAATTTTGTGGGATACCCAAAGGAAACAAAAGGGTATTATTTCTACAAACCTTCTGAGAATAAAGTATTTGTTGCTCGAACTGGTATTTTTCTAGAAAGAGAATTTGTCTCTAAAGGAAACAGTGGGAGGAAAGTAGAACTCGAAGAAGTTCGAGAACCACAAAACATCATTGAACCTGAGTTGGAACATGAGTAGGAACCACAAGATATTGTGGAAAGTGAACCTGCTCAAATTACACGAGGCATTCGTAGATCTGGTAGGACACGCCAAGAGCCCGAGAGATATTATGGATTTCTTGTGACTCAAAACGGCGATGTGATGCTCATAGATCATGATGAACCTGCTTCCTACCAAGAAGCTATGAATGGACCAGATTCTGAGAGATGGCTTGAAGCCATGAAATCTGAGATGGACTCCATGTATACTAACCAAGTATGGACTTTGGTTGATCCACCCGAAGGGGTAAAACCAATCGGGTGCAAATGGGTTTTCAAGAAGAAAACCGACATGGATGGTAATGTACAAACCTATAAAGGTCGACTGGTAGCAAAAGGTTTCAAACAAGTTCAAGGTGTTGACTATGATGAAACCTTCTCTCCAGTGGCAATGGTTAAATCCATCAGGATCTTACTTGCTATTGCAGCCTTTTATGATTACGAAATCTGGCAGATGGATGTCAAAACTGCTTTCCTTAACGGAAATCTCCTTGAGGATGTGTATATGACACAACCTGAGGGTTTTGCCAATCCAAAGGATGCTGGAAAGGTATGTAAGCTGCAGCGATCCATTTATGGATTGAAGCAAGCCTCTCGGAGTTGGAATCTTCGATTTGATGAAGCAGTCAAAGAGTTTGGCTTTATAAAAAATGAAGATGAACCTTGTGTATATAAGAAGGTTAGTGGGAGTCACATTGTATTCCTGGTATTATATGTTGACGACATATTAATTATTGGGAATGACATTCCTTCCTTACAGGCTGTAAAAACATGGTTAGGAAAATGTTTCTCCATGAAAGATTTGGGCGATGCAACCTACATTTTAGGTATCAAGATCTATCGAGATAGATCAAGAAAAATGCTCGACCTAAGTCAAAGTACATATATTGATAAAGTGCTGAAACGGTTCAGCATGCAAGAGGCAAAAAGAGGACACTTACCCATGTCTCATGGTGTTAAGATCTCTAAGGCCCAATGTCCTAAATCACATGATGATGAGGAGCGTATGAGAAAGATCCCTTATGCTTCGGCAATTGGATCTATCATGTATGCAATGATATGTACTTGTCCGGATGTCTCGTATGCTTTGAGCATGACGAGCAGATACCAGTCGAATCCAGGTGAAGGTCACTGGACAGCAGTCAAGAATATCCTCAAGTACCTGAAAAGGACTAAGGATTCATTCTTGGTATATGGAGGTGAAGACGAACTGACAGTAAAGGGTTACACAGATGCTAGTTTCCAGACTGACACAGATGACTCTAAGTCTCAGTCAGGTTTTGTGTTTTGCCTTAATGGTGGTGCTGTTAGCTGGAAAAGTTCGAAGCAAGAGACAGTAGCCGATTCTACAACAGAGGCTGAGTATATTGCTGCTTCTAGTGCGGCCAAAGAGGCTGTATGGATTAAAAAGTTCGTCACTGAACTTGGTGTTGTTCCAACCATTGTTGATCCGGTTGAGCTATACTGTGATAATAATGGAGCCATTGCACAGGCTAAGGAACCCAGATCTCACCAACGATCCAAGCATATACTTAGGCGGTACCATCTCATCCGTGAAATCATTGATAGAGGAGATGTACATATAAGCAGAGTGCCAACAGATGATAATGTTGCAGATCCACTGACCAAAGCTTTGTCGCAGCATAAGTATGAAAGTCACACTAGTTCCATGGGTATTAGATACATGAGTGATTGGCTCTAGTGCAAGTGGGAGACTGTTAGAGTTTATGCCCTAGAGGCTAATTCTTTGATGTAATTGCTTAAACATTTTTGATATTATATTTGATTGAATAAATGAATTATTTTATTATGGTTTTATTTACTGCGTTATATAAATGTTAACATAATAAAAGTCCTTAGAATAGTGATACAAATTATATGGCTTCAAGTATGTGACTTGAACATGAGATCATATAGTTACAATTAGTATCATTACTCTTAAATGTCCCTAGTCGAGTGTCATTGTTAATGGGACAACAATGATACATTGAGACTAGTATGTGGATTGACTGATGGCCAAATCTCATTGGTCATAAATATATGAGATATTGAGTCAATGCATAGGTACATGTTAGAGAACAATGTACTGGGCAGACCCACCATGAGAATTCTACGTGGAGCATTATGCAAAGTGTCATAAGCAATTCTCATAGTGACAATGATGTAATGATCCTCCGACCTGAAATCACTATATTACTACACGAGAATTTATGTACTTTGATATCATCAAAGGCCACCTTTAATAGATGGACGATAAAGGTGATTATTGGGTACATCATGAATCGTGTGAGGAATATGAGTGATCTAGATCGAATTTAACCCTCCAATATATTAGGGGTGATATCCATAGGCCTCTTGATTGAGTAGGACTATGAAATGCATGGCCATGCTCAAATAATGATTTATTTCATATAGTCTACTCATCGATCAAGAAAACTCAGATTAAATTATGAAGAGGATGACACATTCCATGCCTCAAGTTTAATCTAGGATGTCAAGGTTAAAAGGATTAAATTACATTGAAACATTGGTCACGAAAAGGTTGTATCGAATCACCGATCTTATTATTATTTGGGTAGCAGTGATGCATTACTAGATGCCGCTCACTGTTTATAATTTTATAATATGATTTTAAAATTATTGTCAACATAATAATAACCTATAGGGTCACACACTTAGAACGTAATTAAAGGGAATTAATTTAAATTGTATGGATTTAAATATATCAATATGATTGATAGTATTTAAATTATGAATTTAAATTAATAGGATAATTTGTATATATATATATGTATATTAATTAAGTAAGACTTAATTAAGATATAATATATATATATATATATATATATAAATTCGGATTTTATATTTCTAATTGGATTAGGTTTTGGTTAATTCCTTTAACTGCTATATATATGATATATCAGCCGTCTAAGGTATTATTCGATATCAAAACCCTAGCCGCTCTTAGAGAGAGACTAGAGAGAAAAATTTTAAAAAGTCCAGATCCTTGGCGGCAAGTACCGCAGCTTTCCTTGCTGCAGATCGTGTGATGATTCGCGGGACGTTCGTGTGGATACCGTAGAGGCACAGTTCCGTTGGATTGCGTTGAGGATTCGAAGCAGTTCCAGAATCTCCATCGTCTTCTTTCAGGCTTGAATAATCGGTAAAACATATCTTAACCTCTGAATTAATATGTTTTCGCATGGATCCTGTTTTAGGGTTTCGAAAATTTTTAATTTCCGTTGCGTTTATGTGCCGAAAACCCCTACATGTTCAACTCAGTAATTGAATACAAGTCCGCACCAAAGGAAGTCCTGTTTGGATAAACTAAAAGGGTAATTTAGAATTCAACGTTCATCAACTAATGATTAGTTGAATCGACTCCCAATAATTCATAAATAAAAGAATTATGAATTAACATATGCTTTAGAAGTAAACTTAAAGCATTTAAAAAAATAAAATAGATCTTACTTGAACAATAAGTCAAGATCACTTTAATTAAACAAATAATTATCCAATACATAAATGAAAAGGACATTCCCAATAATGAATATATGAAATTTAAAGAACTTGCATCGAATTGACAAGTTTAGGGTTTAGAAGACTTGCCTCAAGCTCAAGCAACTAACATAATTCACGCTCTAACACTTCCTACATATATATACATTTAATCACAATAACCTAAATTAGTTAACACATAACTAATTCACATAATTGGTTAACCCTCATGGTTAACTCATTCTAATTAAATAAATTATAATCAACCATCACATAGTTAATTACATCACATAGACATGCTCACATAATTAAATCAATTATGTATCTAACTAAATTATAATTAAACAATTATAATTTAAACACTTAATCTAATTATAATTACTTAAATTATAATTACCTCTTATTTTAATTAAATTATAAACAAATTATAATTTATAATCAATTAAACTACATCATGCATTATAATTACACAAATTATAATTAATCATAGAATTATCAACTTATAATCCATAATTAAACATGCATTTGTTAAATTATAATTACATAAATTATAATTTAAATTAACATCTAATTGATTAAAATAAATCAACTTCCATACATTATAATAACAGAATTATAATTTAAATTAAACATTTACTCTTAATTACTCATATTATAATCAAGTAGTTTATATTACAATTAAACAGTTATAACTTATAATTTAAATACTATATTAGGTTTTCAAAACTCTTTTATTTTCCAAATATGAAACTGTCAAATTCATGTTAGCGACATGTTATAGAAGCTAGATCCATGCTCGTTATCCTAGCAACAATGTAATTGAAACATAAAAACAAACTGCACAAATGCTCAAACTCACCGTCTCTGCACAGCCAGCGGCGCAGCTAAAGACCTTTGTACCGGCGCAGCTGCGCATGTACTTGATCTGGGAACTACAGTCGGCGCAGCTGCGCTGCTTCTGAATGTGTTACCGGCGCAGTTGGGCAGGAACGCAGACAGAAGCAGGCAGTTCAGCACCCTGCTTCACCGTTTAACCCTCACAAGCCAACAAACAGAAATTACAAATTACTGAAACAGTATGTAGTCCATAGTTGAAACAATACACACATATAACATGTTACTTAACATGAAAACCATCTAAACAATAAGAATCAAAAGTTTTAGAAATCAAATTTTGATATTTTCATAAAACTCATATATTTTACAAAACCACTCACTGTAAACAAATTCTTAAGCAATTCAACTTATTATTTCATGATTGAAGATATAGTATCAAACTAACTCTCAATTTGCAATTAAATACATAAGTAAAAACATCAATTCCCATTCTAAAATCAACCACATATGAAAACTCATAAGAACACAATTTCCACATGTAAAACTTATTTTTACAGCACTTTAATTTCATAAATAAACCATTGATAGCATACTTGTAATGCATTACAACATCCCTCAATTCATATAACATGTAATTAACAAATTCATCAATTACCATCCCAATTATTTAAAAACTCAAGAATATAAGAAACTAAAAACAAGAGGTGAATTATTACCTTAATCCTTGATTAAGCTTTAGTAGAGGGTAAGAATAGCTCTGATAATCTTCCTTTGGTTCTCAGAATTCCAACTCCTCTCAATCTTTTTTTGTTAAGAAAAATCACAGAGTGTCTCTTCTCTGTACTTTCTTCTCTCCTTACTTAGTTTTAGACTAACTTTTCTAACGTAATATAACTTAGAGTAACATACATATAATCTTATAACAGTTATATTACTTAATACGTATACTAATTATCATTTAGTAATTGCAATTAAATTATCAATTTTGAATTTTGAAAAGCCATAAGGCTTGTTTGGCAAACCACTTTATAAAAACAAATTTTAGTACTAAGGCCTTGTTTTGGTAAAACAACTTAAAATTCTTTTCTTTAATAATTCATTTTAACACATATTTTAATGTTACACTTTAATTAATAAAATCTTTTAACATCTAATTTAATCAATTAAAATCTAAAATCAATTAATCACATAAAATTGTCACATAATTATAATTACTCGCTAATTAAAATTCATGTAACACTTTATCACATAATACATCTAATTTAATTATATCAATTAAATTAGAACTATACTATAAAATTAATGTACATCAATTAAATTAAATATTAAACATTCATTTAATTAATATATAACACTTAATTAAATCACTCCACAAAATCACATAATTTATTTATTCAGCTCAATAAATAAATCACATAAAATATTTAATTAACTCAATAAATATTTAAAATTATTATATAAAATCTCAATCGTTACAATCTTTGCTCCTTAAAAGAATTTTGTCCCCATAATCACACAAAAAAAAATTCTCGTCTATTACATTCTTCCCCCCTTAAAAGGATTTTGTCCCCAGAATCGGTACATAAGGAGTTACACAAAAGTTAAGCAAACAATTGCGGATAAGATTTCATCATAACATCTTCGAGTTCCCACATGGCTTCTTCAGCACTGTGGTTCCTCCAGATTACCTTAACAGAAGGTATCACTTATTTCTAAGTACATGTTCCTTTCTATCAACTATTTGTACATGCACTTCTTCATATGTTAAGTCTTTATCAAACTATAATGGCTCGTATTCTATTACATGTTTGTAGTCGTGCTTGTACGGTCTTAACAAAGAAATATGAAAGACATTATGTATATTCTCGAGCTCTGGAGGTAATGCCACTTCGTAAGCAACCTCGCCCACCTTTCGTAGTACCTCGAAAAGTCCAATAAATCGGGGACTCAGCTTTTCCTTCTTACCAAATCGAATCTTCCCCTTCCAGGGAGATACCTTCAGGAAAATAAAACTTCCTGGTAAGAATTCTTGGTTCTATCGATGTAGATCGGCATACTTCTTCTGTCTGTCTTGAGCAGCAACTAATCTTGTTCTGATCAGCTTCACAATTTTGGCGGTTTGTTGTACCAGCTCCGATTCCAACAGTTAACGTTCACCGACTTCATTCCAGCACAAGGGAGTTCTGCATTTTCTGCCGTATAACGCTTCGTAAGGAGGCATGCCGATACTCGTGTGATAACTATTATTGTAGGCGAACTCCACCAACGGTAGATGATCATCCCAGCTTCCCTTGAAGTCCATCACACAAGCTCTTAGCATATCCTCAAGCGTCTGTATTGTTCTCTCGCTCTGGCCATCAGTCTGAGGACGGTATGCTGTCTTCCAGAAATTCGACATAAAACGTGGATCTCTATCGGACACAATCGACACCGGAACACCATGCCAAGAAATAATTTCCTTCACATACAGCTTCACTAGCTGATCCAAATTATACTTTATCCTGATCGGCAGAAAGTGGGCTGACTTCGTCAGTCGATCCACTATAACCCATATCGCATCAAGTCCCTTCTGAGACGTTGGAAGGCCCACCACAAAATCCATCATGATGTGTTCCCACGTCCACTCTGGAATTTCTAAAGGTTGTAGCAAACCACTTGATCTCTGGTGTTCTGCTAACTTTTTGGCACGTTAAGCACTTTGCAACACATTCAGCAACGTCCCTCTTCATATTCGACCACCAGAAATGCTGCCTGAGATCCTGGTACATCTTCATACTCCCATAGTGAATAGAATACCTTGAGCTGTGAAATTCGCTCAAAATCTCCTCTTTGACCTCTAGTACTAGCAGTACCCAGATTCTACCTTCAAACCATAACAATCCTTCGTTATCGTTCTTAAACTTGAACTCTTCGCCATCGGTTATCCTTTTCCGAATCTTCTCGCATTCTTCATCGTGAACTTGTGCCTCTTTCACTTTGTCTACCAGAGTAGAACAAGTAATTACTTGAAACAACATCTCATCTGATTCCTTCGAAAACTTCACTTCCAATTCAAATCTAGCCATCTGTTCTATCAACTGATCCTGATTAGTTAACATGTTCAACTTCTCCCGACCTTTTCTTCTCAAAGCGTCGGCGACAACGTTAGCTTTACCCGGATGGTAAAGTATCTCGCAATTGTAGTCCTTGATCAGTTCTAACCACCTTCTTTAGCGCATGTTCAAATCGTTCTGGGTGAAGATATACTTCAAACTCTTGTGATCTGTGTATATTTCACACTTCTCTCCATATAAGTAGTGTCTCCAAATCTTTAGGTCAAACGCTACTGCCGCCAATTCTAAGTCATGAGTTGGATACCCTTTCTCGTAATCCTTCAGCTGACGTGATGCATAGGCAATGACTTTGCCACTCTGCATCAACACACAGCCTAATCCTTTATGTGAGGCATCGCTATATACCACAAAATTCCCCGTACTATCCGACAAAGACAATACAGGCGCAGTACTCAACCTCTTCTTCAGCTCTTGAAAACTTTCCTCACACTTTTTTGTCCAAACAAATTTAACTATTTTACGAGTCAAATTCGTCAACGGAGTTGAAATTCTAGAAAAGTCTTGGATAAATCTCCTGTAATAACCTGCCAATCCCAAGAAACTCCTCACTTCAAACGGCGTCTTAGGCTGGTCCCAATTCATTATAGCTTCGACCTTCGACGGATCTACCGAAATACCATTCTTGTCGATTACGTGGCCAAGAAATTGTACACGTTCCAACCAGAATTCGCACTTTGAGAATTTAGCGTACAGCTTCTCTAGTCTCATCGATTCCAAGGTTAGTCGTAAGTGTTCAGCGTGTTCCTCCTCGGTCTTGGAATAAACCAGGATGTCATCAATGAATACCACTACGAACTTGTCTAGAAATAGTTTAAACACCCTGTTCATTAGGTCCATAAATGCAGCTGGGGCATTCGTGAGACCAAATAACATCACCAAGAACTCGTAATGACCATATCGAGTCCTAAAAGCCATTTTCGGTATATCTCCCCTTCTCACCTTCAACTATTGATATCCGCTTCTCAAATCAATTTTTGAGAAGTACTTAGCACCCTTCAGTTGATCAAACAAGTCATCGATCCTAGGTAAAGGATACCTATTCTTGATCGTAACTTTGTTCAACTCTCTATAATCAATGCAAAGACGCATCGATCCATCCTTCTTCTTCACAAATAATACAGGCGCTCCCCACAGCGAAACGCTCTGTTGAATATACTTCCTGTCCAGCAATTCTTGTAGTTGAACCATCAGTTCCTTCATCTCAACTGGAGCCATTCGGTACGGAGCCTTCGAGATTGGAGCAGTTCCCGGCGTTAAATCGATCACGAACTCTATCTCCCTATCTGGCGAAAGTCCTGGCAAATCAATCAGAAAAACATCCACAAACTCCTTAACCACTGATATCTCCTCCACCTTTGGGCTTTCCTTACGCGTATCTACTATGTAGGCTAGATATCCTACACAGCCTTGCGTCAAAAGTTTTTTGGCTTGCATAACCGTCAGATAACTTGCTTGTCTAGGCGATTTGCTACCATAGAACACTATCTTCTATGGTGTTGTAAGGTTTACCGACTTCTTCTGACAGTCGATTATCGCTCCATAGTTGAACAACCAATCCATACCTAGTATGACATTGAATTCCCCAAGTTTAATAGGAATCAAGTCTACTCTCAGTTCCTGACCCTTAAGATCCAATCTACAGTTCTTGTAAACAAACCTAACAGGAATAACCTCCCTATTCGCAATCTCTATGTTCAAGGGGTAAACTAACTCCTCTATAGGTAAGTCTAGGGTTTTAGCAAAATCATCAGATATGAATGAACAAGTAGCACCCGAATCAAATAATACATATGCATTTATACTATTAACCGAAATAATACTTGACACCACGTCTTTTGATCGCACAGCATCCTACACCGTCATGTTGAATGTCCAGGCAGTGGGTCAAACAACCTGCAATGGTGCAGCGATAGTCACGGTACTGCCGCTCCCATTCCCTCCGCTCCCTATTGACCCTGCCGTTAGCTTCTTAGGACAATTGTGAGCCATGTGATCCTTGGATCCACATGTGTAGCAAGCTCCCTTCTTCAGGTTTGGGCAATTAGGCGCAATGTGGCCTTCCTGACCACAATTGAAGCACCCATTTCCTTTTCTGGTTGACAGCGCTGCTACCACTAGCCTTGGTTTCTGTCTCATTCTTCTTCTTTTTATCTTGGTTGAACTTCGTCACCGCTTCGCTTCCTCCCTCAGCAAGTATAGCTTTTTCCAGCACAGCTGCAAATGTGTTCAGCTGGAACATGGAAACCTTGCTATAGAGCCAGGGTTTCAGTCCCCACTCAAACCTCCTCGCCTTCCTAGCGTCAGTACTGACCTGGTAAGTAGTAAACCTGGACAGTTCGTTGAACTTAGCGGCATACTCAAACACCGTCATCCCTCCCTGCTTAAGCTCTAGGAACTGGACCTCCATCTGGTCCTGCGAACTCATTGGGAAGTACATTTCGTAGAACATTTCCTTGAAACGTTCCCACGTTATGACTCATTCTCCCTCTTGGGTCTTATTAGCCTGCCATCAGAAGCTAGCATCCGACTTCAATATGAAAGCCGCGAATCCTATTTTCTGGTCTTCACCTACTCTAGCCACGTCAAAGACCTTATCCATTTCCATCACCCACGTCTGGGCCTCGTAAGGGTTGGTCGATCCCTTGAATTCAGGCAGTCCTACTGCCTTGAATTCCTTAAAAGTCCTACCCTGCACTTGCAGCTGATTCGCAAGAGCTCCTGTCAATAGGTTCACCAACTACTGAATCGAGTTGGGATTCGTCCCATCATTATTGTTGTTGTTGTTCATCGAACCCTCGGGGTTTTGACTTGTTGGTCTTCTTCTAGGAGGCATTTTCTATTAAGAAAATATTATTATTAGATCCTTTATTCAATACTTAAGTATTCAAGTTCATACTTAAAAGTTTGAATAACTCAGTTCACATAGAACACATAGCACGTCAATAAACTTCTTTTATTCATTACTCGTAGTTTAAAAACATCAATTAGATAGCATTTCTGCTATTTACATCATCCTTGAACTGAAAAAGTTACAGGATTACATTATTAACTCATCCCATTCTTATCTCAAATTACGGGATTACATTATTTGCTATAAAAAGCAACATATAAATAAAAGCTCTACTGCCTAGGCATATTAAAACGTCGCGCAGCCTCTCTGCGTTCCTCTTTCATCACCCGAAATGCCGTTCTTCGATCCACCACGTGCCATGGTAAACCTTGGAACTGAGCTGGGTAATAGAAAACACGATCCTGGGCTCTTTCTATCGCTGTGTGGAAAGTATACTCGGTCTCCCTCAGCTTGGCCCTCTTGGCTTCGGCTTCATCTTCAGCTCGATCAGCTCGTTGAGTAGCCCTCAAGCTTGTCTCTTCAGATCCGGCACGCTTCATCGACTCCTCCTGGATGTCTTGCTTCAGCTTTGCTATCTCGACTCGAGCCGCGTCTCTATCATTCTCCACATGTATTAGGTTCCACTATGCTTCTCCTAGGTCACTCGCTATATCCTCGATCGTCTCGTCTCGTCTCGCTGCTGGATGGTTTCCTCGAGTTCTCTGACTCGACCATGAAGCTCCACGTTACTATCGTAGACTACCTCGTACATCTCAACACTAGTAGAGTGAGGTGGGAATTCCTCTTCGGGATCCTCTTCCTCCTCTTCAGACTCGTCCTCGTCCTCATCCTCTGGAATAAGTGTCAGCTCACGCTCCCGACCAGCTATGGTGATCACTGAAGATGGCTCTCTCCTAACCAGCTACTCCCAGACAACATGTATGTTACGGGGCTCCTCCACTCTAGGCACCTGAGGTATATCCTCTCTAGCCTGACTAGGTCCTCCAATGTTCGTCATCCTAACAAATGAATTTTAAAGTTCATTATTACGTGATATCGAGTCGTCACTCTTCGAATATTATAATGTAAACACATAGCACATAAAGTAGTTTATTATTTTTATCTATCACATCTATCTTTTCGATCTTACTATAAGGCTACTACCTAAGTGTAAGACCCCAGATTTTATGAATAAAAATTTAATTTTCTTTATATATTATTTTTAAACAGTAAGGTGTTGTTTTGATAAATGTGGTGAGTTATGAGAAATATGTGCAAATTTTTCAAAGTTAGCAAGTGGTAATAAAATACTCATTGTTGTCGGGGAATATTCGTTTGGTCGTGGAATATTCCTATTGTCGGAGAATATTCATATGACGGCGCAATCATTTGTGGGTCCCACAACAGAATAACTGTCGGATGAAGAAAACGACAAGAATCAGTTTTTCTAAAAATAACGGCGGGGTTGTTACCGTTAAAACTGTTGAAATACCCGGTGGTTAAAATATAGTAATACGCGGTGTTGCACAGTAGCACACGGTATTGCATAGTAATTTTAATTATTGATTCTTACGTAAGAAGTCATTACTCAATAATTGTTACAGTAATTACTGTTCAATATTTTATATTATTGATTCAATAATTGCTACATTGATAATTGCATAATATTTTATTGATTCAATAATTGTCATTGCACAGTATTTCAAATTATCAAATCAATAACTCATATTATTTGAATAATATTATTAGATAGCATTATTGGCAATGTCTAAGGAAGTTCTGTCTAGGAGGGGTTATTTAATTGCGCGCCAGTAAAGAGAAATCCTTATCGGAAGGCCCCCTCTTTCCTGGGAACGACCTGGTTGTCAATTTTGTAGTTCTGTAATATTATTTGTGAATAATTAATTATTGATTTATATGATAAGAAAATATTTATTTTTGTGGATATAAAAGAAGAAGTTAGTACTGAGGTATTTTTATCAGTATTTGTTGTAAATTTGACTTATTATATGTACCCCCACTTACTCATTTTTCAAAATAATCGGTATAAAATTATTCAGTATATATATATATATATATATATATATATATATATATATATATTATATGTGAAAGTGACATGTGGGGTGGGGCCCACATGTGGGATGAAATGAAAATGGGGTCGGGGTGGGGGGGGGGGAGGAAACGTATGGGGGAGGGAGTATTATTATTATTATTATATATATATATATTATAATTACCTACCTTATACGGTAGGTAATATATATATATATATATATATATATATATATATATATATTAAAATTTTTGTTTTATTAGAATATTTTATTGCACAGTAATGAATAGTAAAATCAAAATTTTCCACTGGTGCGTGCCCGTGAATTCGTCCAAAAATTTTTACTGTGCAGTCCGTGATTTTTATTCGAATAGTACCCTTCCATTCTCCTATAAATAGGATGCTTAGTTTAGAATTGAAAATCACACCAGAATCAGAAGTTTTCTCTCTCTATAATATCGAGCGTATTTTTGTGAGTATTTAGATACTTTGAGTGTTTCTATTTAGTGCAAGTTTCCTTCAGCATTATACCTGAAATTCTAGTCAGAAGTACTGTTCTTTTGAGGTAAAGGATATTATTTTTTTCGTAAGGGATGTTATTTTCTTTCGTAAATGATGTTATTCTTCTCAATATCATTATACCAAAATATTGGCATGAATTTTATTGTGAAATTCTTATTTTTTTTGTTGAGGTTACTATTCACGTATACGGCACTATTCACATATACGACACTATTCACGAATACGGCACTATTCACGAAGTATGATTTTTCTTATGAAATTTCTATCTTTTTCATGTCAGGGTTACTATTCAAGTATACGGCACTATTCACGAAAAATTAAATTTTCTTCTATTTGTTCAAGTTGGTTATTATGGGTCCTATCTTTGATTGGATCTAAGTTTTGAGCGTTATTCTTGAATTTTGCTCCACAAAGTATTATTATGGAGTATTTTTGAACTTGGATAAACTAAAATACGAATCCTTAATCTTTATCCTTTATCTCACTGAATTCGTTATTTATATTGTTTTTCATCATCCTCAGTCCTAAATGATGATATAACTGAATATCTTTGGCCTGTAGAGCAAAGATGAATGATTACCTGATGAATATCTTTGGCCCGTAGTGCAAAGATTGACAGGTGTTGAGATGAACATGACCACTGGAGATACAAATGAATATCTTTGGCCGTAGTGCAAAGATAAATATTTGATTCAAAATGTATATTGATTGATGTTACAGGGATAAAATATTGACGATGGACTTTTAAATCATAGAAGATAGTAGACTTTATTCTCTACTTAACTCTTCTAATGAATTGTTAATTCTGCTGCGAATATTGATCTAAAACTTGTTGTCCATAATATTTTATCTGAATTGTTGAAGACTAACGATAATTTATTTTTCATTATCTTAGTCATAATATTCTTTACTAAGCTAGTTGAGCTCACCCTTTTCATCTATTTTCCTCTTCAGGAAATGAGAATGTCGCAGGAATTAGTCGGGGGACAGAGTAACGGTCCGAGTTAGAGCAGTAGTAGTCCTCACTATTTCTAAAAAATAGTGTGATAATAATTGTAATGAGGACTTAGTTTGAATGTTAATATTTTTTATATATTTGTATTTACACTCACAGTTGTGTGGTCCTATTTTGCACGACCGTGTGATATAAAGTTTGTATTTGGATTCTGTACCATGTATTTGGCGACTCAGAATGGGTTAGGTTGACTGGACCTATTCTGGGGGCGTCACACTAAGGTTTTCCCCCACCTAAGGCTTCATAACCTACGGCTCTGATACCAACCTGTGACACTCCCAAATCCGGGTACTTCATTTCCACATGATTTGGTGTTCACTTTCTAATATAACATACATCTACCCAATATAACTTAAAAATAAATGACAACCTTTATTTAAAATAATAAAATTCCTCTTAAAACAAGGGTTACAACTTTCATCAAAATAATCCCAGGGTTTAATCTAACCTTCACATAACAATAAAGTGCAAAAATAAAAACATAATATAAAAGTCTTATTACAATTCAATCAATCATAAAAACAAGTCTTCACTTGTTCAGTTTGCCTTTGCCCTTACTAGTAGACGGAGCATCAACATTTTCAAGCTTTGCTGCAGTGTTTGTTTAACATGCAAGAGTGAGCAAACAATAGCTTACGGGATTCAACAATAATAAATATATGAAAGAATATCTTTAAAAAGACTTGAATAACTTTACTTACTTCAAACAATAAAGAATTGAATAATAATTCTTTCATCACAATTATAATTCGAATATAGAATTCATCTGAGGGTCATAAGACCTTGAAATTTTGTCCTAGGTTATAAACATTTCTATTTAAAACCTTTAACAGTCACTAAGATTATGGACCTTAACTCGTACTTAGGGGGATCAGTCCTTCGTACCATGTATTGTGCACAAACATCTTAACGCTTTTGCGTAGTAACCTCCCCTAATAAATAGGGTTGTTTAACTCAGTAATTGAATACAAGTCCGTACCAAAGGAAGTTTGGTCTGGATAAACTAAAATGGTAATTTAGAATTCAACGTTCATCAACTAAGGATTAGTTGAATCGACTTCTAATAATTCATAAATAAAAGAATTATGAATTAACATATACTTTAGAAGTAAACTTAAAGCATTTAAAAAAATAAACTGGATCTTACTTGAACAATAAGTCAAGATCACTATAATTAAACAAATAATTATCCAATACAGAAATGAAAAAGACATCCCCAATAATGAATATATGAAATTTAAAAAACTTGTAGGGTTTAGAAGACTTGCCTCAAGCACAAGCTACTAACACAATTCACGCTCTAACACTTCCTACATATATATACATTTAATCACAATAACCTAAATTAGTTAACACATAACTAATTCACATAATTGGTTAACCCTCATGGTTAACTCATTCTAATTAAATAAATTATAATCAACCATCACATAGTTAATTACATCACATAGACATGCTCACATAATTAAATCAATTATGTATCTAACTAAATTATAATTAAACAATTATAATTTAAACACTTAATCTAATTATAATTACTTAAATTATAATTACCTCTTATTTTAATTAAATTATAAACAAATTATAATTTATAATCAATTAAACTACATCATGCATTATAATTACACAAATTATAATTAATCATAGAATTATCAACTTATAATCCATAATTAAACATGCATTTGTTAAATTATAATTACATAAATTATAATTTAAATTAACATCTAATTGATTAAAATAAATCAACTTCCATACATTATAATTTAACAGAATTATAATTTAAATTAAACATTTACTCTTAATTACTCAAATTATAATGAAGTAGTTCATATTACAATTAAACAATTATAACTTATAATTTAAATACTATATTAGGTTATCAAAACTCTTTTATTTTCCAAATATGAAACTATCAAATTCATGTTAGCGACATGTTATAGCAGCTAGATACATGCTTATTATCCTAGCAACAATGTAATTGAAACATAAAAACAAACTGCACAACTGCTCAAACTCACTGACTCTGCACAGCCAGCGGCGCAGCTGCGCAGCTAGAGACCTTTGTACTGGCACAGCTGCGCAGGTACTTAATCTGGGAACTATAGTCGGCGCAGCTGCGCTGCTTCTGCATGTGTTACCGGCACAGCTGCGCAGGAACGCAGACAGAAGCAGGCAGTTCAGCACCCTGCTTCACCGTTTAACCTCACAAGCCAATAAACGAAAATTACAAATTACTGAAACAGTGTGTAGTTCATACTTAAAATAATATACACATAAACATGTTACTTAACATGAAAACCATCTAAACAATAAGAATCAAAAGTATTAGAAATCAAATTTTGATATTTTCATAAAACTCATATATTTTACAAAACCACTCACTGTAAACAAATTCTTAAGCAATTCAACTTATTATTTCATGATTGAAGATATAGTATCAAACTAACTCTCAATTTGCAATTAAACACATAAGTAAAACATCAATTCCCATTCTAAAATCAACTACATATGAAAACTCATAAGAACACAATTTCCACATGTAAAACTTGTTTTTACAGCACTTTAATTTCAAAAATAAACCATTGATAGCATACATGTAATGGATTACAACATCCCTCAATTCATATAACATGTAATTAACAAATTCATCAATTACCATCCCAATTATTTAAAAACTCAAGAATATAAGAAACTAAAAACAAGAGTTATTACCTTAATCCTTGATTAAGATTTACTAGAGGGTAAGAATAGCTCTAATAATCTTTCTTTGGTTCTCAGAATTCCAACTCCTCTCAACCTTTTTTTGTTAAGAAAAATCACAGAGTGTCTCTTCTCTGTACTTTCTTCTTCTTCTTTCATAGTTTTAGACTAACTTTTCTAACGTAATATAACTTAGCGTAACATACATATAATCTTATAACAGTTATATTTCTTAATACGTATACTAATTATCCTTTAGTAATTGCAATTAAATTATCAGTTTTGAATTTTAAAAAGCCATAAGGCTTGTTTGGCAAACCACTTTATAAAAACAAATTTTAGTACTAAGGCCTTGTTTGGGTAAAACAACTTCAAATTCTTTTCTTTAATAATTTATTTTAACACATATTTTAATGTTACACTTTAATTAATTAAATCTTTTAACATCTAATTTAATCAATTAAAATCTAACATCAATTAATTACATAAAATTGCCACATAATTATAATTACTCGCTAATTAAAATTCATGTAACACTTTATCACATAATACATTTAATTTAATTATCTCAATTAAATTAGAACTATACCATAAAATTAATTTACATCAATTAAATTAAATATTAAACATTCATTTAATTAATATATAACACTTAATTAAATCACTCCACAAAATCACATAATTTATTTATTCAGCTCAATAAATAAATCACATAAAATATTTAATTAACTCAATAAATATTTAAAATTATTATATAAAATCTCAATCGTTACAAAAACGTCCACAAACTCCTTAACCACTGATATCTCTTCTACCTTCGGGCTCTCCTTACGCTTATCTACTATGTAGGCTAGATATCCTACATAGCCTTGCGTCAAAAGTTTCTTGGCTTGCATAATCGTCAGACAACTCGCTTGTCTAGGCGATTTGCTACCATAGAACACCAACCTTGACGGAGTCGTAAGGTTTACAGACTTCTTCTGACAGTCTATTATCCCCCCATGGTTGAACAACCAGTCCATACCCAGTATGACATCGAATTCCCCAAGTTTTATCGGAATCAAATTTACCCTCAGCTCCTGACCCTTAATGTCCAATCTACAGTTCTTGTATACAAACCTAACAGGAATAACTTCCGTATTCGCAATTTTTATGTTCAAGGGATGAACTAATTCCTCTCTAGGTAAGTCTAGGGTCTTAGTAAAATCATCTGATATGAATGAACAAGTAGCACCCGAATCAAATAATACATATGCATGTCTGAGCTGTCTTTTGCTAACACTTGGCTAGCGCACTAGGCGCCCCAAATATGTAAGACCCCAAATTTTATGAATAAAGATTTAAATTTTTTTATATATTATTTTGAAATAGTAAGGTGTTGATTTAATAAATGTGATGAGTTATGGTTGAAATGTGCAAATATTTCAAAATAAGCAAGTGGTTATAAAGTATTCATTGTTGTCGGGGAATATTCGTTTGGTCGTGGAATATTCTTGTTGTCGGGGAATATTCGTACGACGGCGCAGCCATTTGTGGGCCCCACAATAGAATAACTGTCAGATATAGAAAGTGGTAGAAATAATCTTTTTATAAAATAAGGGTAAAACTGTTACCGTTCCGGTGATAAAAATATAGTAATACACGTTGTTGCACAGTAGCACACGGTATTGCACAGTATTTCGAATTATTGATTCTTACGTAAGAAGTCACTTACTCAATAATTGTTACAGTAATTACAGTTTAATATTTTATAATATTGACTCAATAATTGCTACATTGATAATTGCATAATTGCTACGTTGATATTTCATATTATTGATTCAATAATTGTCATTGCACAGTATTTAAATTATCAAATCAATAATTCATATTATTTGAATAATATTATTAGATAGCATTATTGGCAATGTCTAAGAAAGTTCTGTCTAGGAAAGGGGTTAGGTAATTGCGCGCCAGTAAGGAAAAATCCTTATCGGAAGGGCCCCTCTTTCCTGGGAACGACCTGATTGTCAATATTGTAGTTCTATAATATTATTTGGGAATAATTAATTATTAACAAAAATAATAAGGAAATATTTATTTAATGTGGATATAAATGAAGGAATTAGTGTTGATGGTTGTTTTCATCAGTATATGTATTTTGTCGGAATGGAGGTGTGGAAAAATCATCCGTATGTAAATTGGGTCAATTTTTCGTTTGGAATTTGGTAAAACTTTCTTCTACAAAGTTGTAGAGAATTAAATTTCATATGGAATAGAAATAAGGTTCATATTTTTCTAATAAAGGGGCTATTTATTATGAATTATTGAAGTTTCGAAAATAAATGTTTTATAATATATATATATATATATATATATATATATATATTATATAAACATGTGGGACAAATTGGTGGAGACTTTGTTGAAATCATCATTGGTGTGCTAAGCTTTGTCAAAAGTTGGGGGCTTGAAAATCATCCGTGGGATTTTGTTTCCAATCTTGGTGTGCCACACAATTCCTATAAATAGGGTGCTTAGTTAGAAATAAAAATCACACCAGAATCAAAAAAAATTCTCTCTATAATATCGAGCGTATTTTTTGTGAGTATTTAGATACTTTGAGTGTTGATAACAGTGCAAGTTTTCGTCAGCATAATATCCGATATTCCAGTCAAAACTACTCTCCTGTTAAAGTAAAGGATGTTATTTTTCTCGTAAATGATATTATTTCCTTTCAATATCCATAATGAATATTATTTTCTTTCATATTCCATATTATGGAAGTAATAATATTTTATTTCATATTCCTAAATCTGAACTTACTACGGTAAGTATTGCTTATATAATTCCTGAAATGATCAGAAATTTCTTGAGTTTTGCGCTTCATCTAGTATCATTTCACCAGAATAATTTTCTGAACTTTTTATGAAAATTTTCAACTTTTCATGACGAGTTACTATTCACGATAAAAAATGTATTTTTTTTTATCTTTGATTGGATCCAAGTTTTGATATTTATTCTTAAATTTTGCTCCACAATTGATTATTATGGAGTATTATTGAACTTGGATAAACTAAATTATGAATCCCTAATCTTTGTTATTTATCTCAATGGATTCATTATTTATATTATTTTTCATCATCCTCAGTCCTAAATGGTGATATAACTGAATATCTTTGGCCTGTAGTGCAAAGATGAATGATTACTTGATGAATATCTTTGGCATGTAGTGCAAAGAAGAATGATTACCTGATGAATATCTTTAACCCGTAGTGCAAAGATGGACAGGTGTTGAGATGAACATGACCAATTGGTGCTACAAATGAATATCTTTGGCCCGTAGTGCAAAGATGAATATTTGGTTCGAGATGTATATTGATTGATGTTACAGGGATAAAATATTGATGATGGACTTTTAAATCATAGAAGATAGTAGACATTATTCTCTACTTAACTCTTCTAATGAATTGTTATTTTCGCTGCAGTTGTTGATCTAAAACTTGTTGTCCATAAAATTTTATTTGATTTGTTGAAGACTAACGATAATTTACTTTTCATTATCATAGTCATAATATTCTTTAATGGGCTAGTTGAGCTCACCTTTTTCTTCCATTGTTCTCTTCAGGAAATGAGAATGTCGCAGGGACTAGTCGAGGATCGGGGTGATGGTCAGAGTTAGAGCAATAACAGTCCTCACTATTTTGTAGAATAGTGTGATAATAATTTTAATTAATGAGGACTGAATTTGAGTGTTTATATTTGGTATTATATACGATTTGTATTGAAACTCACAGTTTGAGTGGTCATATTTTGCACGACCGTATGTTATAAAAGATTGTATTTGGATTCTGTACCATGTATTTGGCGACTAAGAATAGGTTGAGTATTGAACCTATTTTGGGGGCATCACAAAATAAGCCTAGGCCAGCGCACTAGGCGCTAGGAGACAGCAGGTTGCTAGGCCATTTTGCCCAAATGTCCAACTTTTCTAGATTTTGCAATTTTTTTTGATGCGCATACTTAAAATCTTCATAACTTCTTCTTTTTAAGTCGGAATTAGTTGATTTCAACTCTATGAACTCGTTAAACACTGAACTACTCATCTACAGAATGATTATAACATTTCAGAAACTTTAAAAAAAATCATTTTAAGGATTCCAATTCAGTGTTCATGCTATATTTTCATATTTCAACATATTTAGCGACACCGAACACTACGACTTCATTTTAGATCCGTTTTGGTTCGTTCAACTTGCGTTATTTTCATTTTTCAACATACTAACAACATCTATTATCGATTTACAGATTATAACTCAAATTCCTAACCAATTTTTGACCTCAAAATAGCCAAAACACATATATTTACAACAAAAATCTAATCTTCATCTTTCAACCCTTTCTCATAAATTTAATTACTCCAAAACCACTTTTAGATGATATAATATGGATTACACAAGCCCACAACACATATATACAACATCTTTTCACATCATCCAACCCAAAATAACTTTTTATGTGAAGAACTTGAAAAGTATATTTTAAAGCTTTAGAACTAGATTGATATCTTGATTAGATGATGAAGATTATCTGATTTCTCTTGATTAATCTTCTTCCTCCTTCTTGATTCTCAAAACCTTCTCAATTCTTCAGAGAATTTCTTCTCTTTCTCTCCCAATTTTTCTATCTTCCTCTCTTCTCCGTGTTTGTTCTTCTTTCTTAGGCTTAGAAAAAATATACGTAAAAAGAGATAACTGATATAAACATGGGTATCAACAGTTACAACCCACCAAGGGTCATAAGACCTTGTTTGGCTAGTACACTATACAACCCTTTTAATTTATTTTAATCAATTACTTATTATATAGTTTACAAATGTCACATCTTTTTAATTAAATCATGTTTAATCAAATTATTTAACAAACATAACTCCATTTTTATTTAACAAATCATTACTTTTCTAATTTAATTATTAAATTATAATATCTCCATAATAATTTCCATCAAACATTTATTAAATTTCATAAATATTCCAAATAGAACTAAATAAAATCTTTATTCAATTCCATAACTAATTTTAACTATTTATGAAATTCACAACCTTACTACATTAACATATTACATTTATATATGATATATATATCAATCTCTAATTTTATTAAAATAATTATATTCACATTAATTCATTATTTTAATTAAGTGGATCACTCACATTATTTATGAAACTTAATTCATAATAATTTCCATTGTCACAATAATAATCAAATTATACTATCTCGTAATATAATTTTAACTTAATTAAATTAACTAATATTGTTCAGTTAATTTTAACTTCATTTATTTTCTTCAATAGTTTAATAAAATATTAAACCTCATTTTCCCCAATACATGAATATATAATTCTTTGCATACCAAATCACACCTTTCAGAATATAATACATATACACATACTCGTACTCGAAACATCTCATAATAAAAATTTTATTTATTAAATTCTCATTTATTAATTCTTGAAAATTCGGGTTGTCACATCCTTCACTCCTTATAAGGATTTCGTCCTCGGAAGCATCGAAAACATCCCTCACTCTGTTTTCATTGAATCTCTTTCACAATTATCATTGAATAACTTAACACATTACCTTAGTGTAGGTTTTATTTCAACACCTTCACTTAAACCTGGGACACTTCGAGTACTATATATTCTTTAACCCTTTAACTTATTTATTTTCTTTTTTTAAGGATCATTGCATATCATACTCGTTGTAATCATTTAATATCCTGATTTAGCATCGTACAAATATTCAAGTTATCACATTCACCCCTTCTTCTAAGAATTTCGTCCTCGAAATTTTAATTAACTAATCTTTGTTCATTTGATCTACCAAAATAGACTTTACATTAATCTTTATTTACTGAATTGTATAACCAAATTATTTCTCTAAAGATCTTTCATCATCAAAAGTTGCGTTTTACAACTACTTCTTTCTAAGGAATATCCTTCTTGCCACATTCACATTCAGAATAATAAGAATCTTTCATAATTGCTCAATAATTGGGAAGCGATATAAATAACTCAGGAATTTAAAAGATTCCAAATCATGTTGAGGGGTCATAAGACCTTGAACTCTTCTCCAGGTTTAATAGTGTATCACCACTGTAAACCATCTTTAACAGAATATTCAGCAATCACACAGACTGAAAACACTCTCTGCAAGTACTCTGGGTGATCATCCTATTGTACTCCTACGTCGTGCACAACATATTACATTATAACATCATAACGAATATATGCGTTACTTTCGGAACCATTGTCTCCGATAACGTGTTCCCTTTATAGGGTTGTTCACCTCAGTTTTTAACATCTGAATCCATCCCAAAACAATTTGGTTTGGCATACTTTGTCAAGAACGCTCGAATATCATAAACATCTTTCAATATTTGTCTAGCTAAGTCAAGTAGCATAGACTTTTAGCAACAATTCGAACATCAATCAATATATATATATATATATATATATATATTTTAACCAACTCGATATATATATATATATATATATATATATATATTTATAGTTTAAGAAAACTAAAAATAAATAAATCTTTTTATAATATCCTGATACCGTACCGTAGTAATGGTATGTTGAGAATTTCGTCATCATATGACGTCGTCATACTACATCATACCATAGTGGGCTGACAATCGTACGATCACATCCAATACTAGGTTCAACTACATTGATGACTTCCTCGATTATTATTTCTATACCATATCAAATGATGCATAGAATATATAAAATATATTTTGAAAATTTTAAATCATTTTTGTCTAGCTGAAAAAATTAGCATAGATATATGAATAATCACACTATTTTAAAAATCCATTGGTTCAATTATTTGATCCAATATTTTTCAAAAGACTCAGAAGTGCAAACATCAGCACGAAGTCAATAAATTTCAAAAATCTAGCATAGCTAAAAGATTTAGAATATCCAATTTTTCTCAATCAATATAAATCTTTTCTCCAACGTTTCATTACTTAATCATTCTATCAATCTTCAACACCATCAATGCTCTCTATACCATAACCTTTCTATACCCAGTATAGTTCATCAAACTTACCATACTTTGGAAGTTCAAGAACTTGCCACAATAATATGCGTTTAAGAACTTGTTCTAACATTATGTAGTCCAAGAACTGATCAGGGACTGTCCATACGCTTAGGGTTCAAAAACATACATACGATTATGAGTCACGAACTTACCATAAACATGAGTTTTAAGAATCGCACCTAATCTTAATATCATCATATCTAATCTAATCTTAATAGTCGCTAACTATCAATTATAAACATGGGACAAGAATCACCTTGTCACCATATATATAGCGATAGCACGACACCTACATTTCAATGATTATCCATGTGATAAACCAAGTGTAAGCACAAAACCCCTGCCCATTCAAAGGTTTGTACAACTCAGCCACCACATGAGTCCTCAGTTGAAATCCCACTTAATTTCATTTTGCTCTTCTCTTTCTCTTTGCTCGATACAGATTTTATGTATCTTATCATCTATAACTCCTCGTGAGTTTATCTCGTACTATAACATAGTATATTCTCTTTATAGCATCAAACTATAATCATTCAATCATTACAGACCATCTGTCTTTTACAACTTTAAAAGATCACGTCGTGATCTTATTTTATAATCATCTCCCTTATGATTCTTTTCTTATCTCATGATCATTTTGTTTTACAAACTTCTTATCTTTCCCATTCATCATGTCATATTATAATTTCATTATGCCTTTAAATCTTATAGACCTTGTCTATTCATCATTATTCGTCATCTTGATTATTGAAGTTAGGTAACTCCTGATTCTTATCTTTATATCTCTTCAAGATTCTTCTTTGAATTTTCTTGTTTATTTATCAATTCTTCCTTTAAGAATTTCTAACTTCATTTGTATTGTTCAAAATTTTATTCGATTTTACTCCTTGTCATTCTCACCTAATTCTTATAACATTTATAGGACTTAACTCATCCTATACATCTACGTATGTGAAAAGAATCACCTTTTCATAATACGTACTCATAACTCTATACTTGGTACACATCGACTCTCTAATAGTGTTCAATATAGTAAGCTGAGTGGTTTCCCACAAACAACCATCAAACTAGTTTCTCGTCTCGTCTACACTGTATTTCACAGCGAGTTAGATCGGTGGCTAGTTCGTATATACCTCCATTCCCTAAAGAAATCATTTAGCGCAAATACTATACATTAACCATTAAAGAGTACGATTGTACCACTACTTAAACTTAACTTCTTATAACCTAAGGTCATAGTCTAAGGTACTCTTATCTAAGGTGTATAACCTATCAGCTTTGCTACCAACTGTAACGACCCCAAAATTCATACAATACAACTCTCGACATCGGTCGTTAACAATACATCGAACTTCTAACTTTACATCATTAATCAGTATTAAACTTAATTAAATGCGGAATAATTAAAACTTTTATATTTTTCTTTCTTCATTACCCTGAATCTCAACCTTTATCATTTATATATTTTTGAATCAAATCTACTTTTATGACTCGTTTCACCAGAGGTATAAACCAAATCTTACATTACAAATCTATATCCATTATACATTGGACAACTCAACTTACAACTCAACAATTATTATACATCCAAACCATTAGATATATTTCTTATCTAATAGCAAATAATCTTCTTGAATTGATATTGATCTCTATCATTCAATTAGCACGTATCATTACCTTGAATTCTTGACCTGCAAAATGGTTATTTTGCAAGAATGAGCTCGATAGGTCAACGAATCTAACAGTTTTCATACATCACATCGCACACAATATCATTCTCAGTTCATACATCATAATCTTTTAAATAAACATATCATACATGTTGTATTTCACATCTCAATTAAAGATTGAGTTCCATAACCCAATCAGTTTAGTCATAAATTGACTTTCACAGTGTAAAGCATCATCTATAATTTCACGTACATTCAACAGTCTGAATTACAACCATTAGTTACCAAATTCATAAAGCAATTAGGAACTAAAAGACTTGCCTGGTTTGTAGATTACCAATTACAGAAAACAACTTACAGTTATCTGCACTTCATGAATCCTACACAATTATATAATCATGCACTTCATTTATTAGCCACAAAGCAACGCTTAGTAATCATTTAAGTAACTCTACTTTACGATCTACTATCATCTTTTTTAGGTTTGATACATAATGTTCAATTTATGTGGCTAAGTCCTGTTAGGCCTCCTCATTGTCCATTCGATTTATTTACGTTAAACTTTCTTTATTTTACTTCTCATTACGTTCCACTTTAATACACTTAACATTTATTTAAGTTTTAAACCTCGTCTTTACATCACATTAGATGTATAATGTTTGTTAACACTAATTAAGTTAACCTTCGTTTCAATTACTTTATACTTCTCTTTTAATCGACACTTAACGTTTGGTTAAGTCGATATAGTTGTCATAACATCATTGATTAATGTTAAGAATCATTATATTTCATAATAATCATATTTTATAACTTAGAACAACATCTTTTACCATTGGAAGCACTTCACTTTCATACGTGCATGTCCGTTACCCTTCGATTGTCTCCAAATACACATCAGTCCTAAAGATGTCCATTTTCAACCTTTCTAACTACCTCAAATTTAAAAACTTTTGGAATGAAAGTTGTAGGTCTACTCTTCTTCGTTACGGATCATCTTGAATCGCCTCAATCGGAGTTCGTATGAAAACGTTATGCCGATTTTACTAAAGCATGTCTTAGCTATCTTTTGCTAACACTTGGCTAGCGCACTAGGCTCCCCAAATAAGCCTAGGACAGTGTACTAGGCGCTAGGAGACAGCAGGTTGCTCGGCCATTTTACCCAAATGTCCAACTTTTCCATATTTTGCAATTTTTTTTGATGCACATACTTAAAATCTTCATAACTTCTTCATTTTAAGTCGGAATTAGTTGATTTTCAACTCTATGAGCTCGTTAAACACTGAACTACTCATCTACAGAATGATTATAACATTTTAGAAACTTTAAAAAAAATCATTTTAAGGATTCCAATTCAGTGTTCATGCTATATTTTCATATTTCAACATATTTTGCGAGACCGAACATTACGATTTCATTTTAGATCCGTTTTGGTTCGTTCAACTTGCGTTGTTTTCATTTTTCAATATACTAACAACATCTAATATCGATTTACAGATTATAACTCAAATTCTTAACCAATTTTTGACCTCAAAATAGCCAAAACACATATTTACAACAAAAATCTAATCTTCATCTTTCAACCCTTTCTCATAAATTTAATTACTCCAAAACTACTTTTAGATGATATAATATGGATTACACAAACCCACAACACATATATACAACATCTTTTCACATCATCCAACCCAAAATAACTTTTTATGTGAAGAACTTGAAAAGTATATTTTAAAGCTTTAGAACTAGATTGATACCTTGATTAGATGATGAAGATTATCTGATTTCTCTTGATTAATCTTCTTCCTCCTTCTTGATTATCAAAATCTTCTCAATTCTTCAGAGAATTTCTTCTCTTTCTCTCCTAATTTTTCTATCTTCCTCTCTTCTCTGAGTTTGTTCTTCTTTCTTAGGCTTAGGAAAAATATACGTAAAAAGAGATAACTGATATAAACATGGGTATCAACAATTACAACCCACCAAGGGTCATAAGACCTTGTTTGGCTAGTATACTATACGACCCTTTTAATTTATTTTAATCAATTACTTATTATATAGTTTACAAATGTCACATCTTTTTAATTAAATCATGTTTAATCAAATTATTTAACAAATATAACTCCATTTTTATTTAACAAATCATTACTTTTCTAATTTAATTATTAAATTAGAATATCTCCATAATAATTTCCATCAAACATTTATTAAATTTCATAAAT
Source organism: Panax stipuleanatus (assembly GCA_020205555.1). NCBI lineage: Eukaryota > Viridiplantae > Streptophyta > Magnoliopsida > Apiales > Araliaceae > Panax > Panax stipuleanatus. Next base: position 231,539 of record JAINUT010000096.1, on the reverse strand, counting down.
ATTCCAAATAGAACTAAATAAAATCTTTATTCAATTCCATAACTAATTTTAACTATTTATGAAATTCACAACCTTACTACATTAACATATTACATTTATATATGATATATATATCAATCTCTAATTTTATTAAAATAATTATATTCACATTAATTCATTATTTTAATTAAGTGGATCACTCACATTATTTATGAAACCTAATTCATAATAATTTCCATTGTCACAATAATAATCAAATTATACTATCTCATAATATAATTTTAACTTAATTAAATTAACTAATATTGTTCAGTTAATTTTCTTTTTGAAATAACTTCATTTATTTTCTTCAATAGTTTAATTAAATATTAAACTTCTTTTTTCCCAATACATGAATATTTAATTCTCTGCATACCAAATCACACCTTTCAGAATATAATACATATATACATACTCGTACTCGAAACATCTCATAATAAAAATTTTATTTATTAAATTCTCATTTATTAATTCTTAAAAATCCTGGTTGTCACATCTGGGCATCTATAGGGTTTACCGAGCCCTCGAATTTAGGTGGTCCTACTGCCTTAAATTCCTTGAAAGTCGTTCCCTGCACTTATAGATGATTCGCAAGTGCTCCCGTCAGCAGGTTCACCAACTGCTGAACCGTATTGAGATTCGTCCCATCGTTATTGTTGTCGTTATTGTTTTTCATCGAACACTCGAGGTTTTGACCTGTAGGTCTTCTTCTAGAAGACATTTTCTGTTAAGAAAATATTATTATTAGATCCTTTATTCAATTCTTAAGTATTCAAGTTCATACTTAAAATTTTTAAATATTTCAGTTCATATATAAGCACATAGCAGATCAATAACTTCTTTTATTCATTACTCGTAATAAAACATCAAATAGATAGCATTTCTGCTATTCACATCATCTTTCCTGAACTGAAAAAGTTACAGGATTACATTATTAACTCATCTCATTCTTATCTCAAATTATGGGATTTACATTTATTTATTACAAAAAGAAATACATAATTAAAGACTCTACTTGTAAGACCCCAAATTTTATGAATATGATTTAATTTTCTTTATATATTATTTTGAAATAGTAAGGTGTTGATTTGATAAATGTGATAAGTTATAGGTGAAATGTGCAAAGTTTACAAAGTAAGCAAGTGGTTATAAAATATTCGTTGTGTCGGAGAATATTCGTTTGGTCGAGGAATATTCTTTTTGTCGGAGAATATTCGTACGACGGCGCAGTCATTGGTGGACCCCACAACGGAATGAATGTTGGATATAAAAAGCGACAGAAGTAACCTTTTTATAAAAATAACGGCAAAACTATTACCGTTAGTACTGTTGAAATACCTGGTGGTTAAAATACAGTAATACATGGTGTTGCACAGTAGCATACGGTATTGCACAGTATTTCGAATTATTGATTCTTACGTAGAAAGGCACTTACTCAATTATTGTTACAGTAATTACTGTTTAATATTTTATATTATTAATTCAATAATTGCATAATATTTTATTTGTTCAATATTTGCTACGTTGATATTTTATATCAATAAGTGCTACTTTGCTATTTTATATTATTGATTTAATAATTGTCATTGCACATTATTTCAAATTATCAAATCAATAATTCATATTATTTGAATAATATTATTAGATAGCATTATTGGCAATGTCTAAGAAAGTTCTGTCTAGGAAAGAGGTTGATTAATTGCGCGCCAGTAAGGAGAGATCCTTATCGGAAGGCCCCCTCTTTTCTGGGAACGACCTGGTTATCAATATTGTAGTTTTGTAATATTATTTATGAATAATTAATTTTTGATATATATGATAAGGAAATATTTATTCAATGTGGATTTAAACGGAGAAATTTTTAACATGTGACATTTGTTGAAAGTTGGTATTTTATCTTGTCCGATAAAATAATTCATTCAAATATATTATTATAATATTACATTATAGTAGTATGATGTGATTATATAATAGTATAATTTTTATAATTTGAATGGTAACATTATTATAGTAAATTTATGGTATAAAAGTTAAACGAGGTGGAAGAGTGCAAATTGAATTTGAACTCTTAAGATGCAAATAATGATGTCATCAAAGCGATGAGGTAAGCAATGATATCATAGGATCGATGATGTAAGCGATGATGTCATAAATTATGGCGAAAAGAATATTTTACCCTTACTCTGTCGAGCCTATAAATAGAAGCTCATTTCTTCATTATTTCTCACCAATTTACTAAAGCTATAGAGAGAGAAAGTATAGAGAGAATAAGAGAAAAAGAAGAAGAGTATTCTGTTATTACACTAGTGCAGTCTCTAAATTTTTAAGGTAAGGGGTAATATTTCTTTCGTATTCATGAAGAGAGTTATTTTCTTTTAATACTCGAAAGGATTGTTATTTCATTCTTTATTATTCTGTTGGAATAACCTGTCTACGCGGACTATCGCATGCATGGTGAAATCCTATTGTTATTCCATTCTTTATTATTTTGTGGGAATAACCTGTCTACGCGGTCTATCGCATGCCTGGTGAATAACCTTTCGTATTCAGTTGTTATTAAATTATGGAAATAATCTGTCTGAGCAGACTACCGCCTGACGGGTGAAAATTCAATTGCAGTTTCATATATTGTTTCATTTCAGATTCCTAACTCTAAACTTACTATGGTAAGTATTGCTTCTATAATTCCTGAAATGATCAAAAATTCCTTGAGTTTGCGCTTTATCTAATATCATTTCACTGGAATATTGGTCTGAACTTTCTTGTGAAATTTTTATCTTTTCATGTCGAGTTACTATTCACGAGTTACTATTCACGGGGTACTATTTACGGTTAAAAAAAATTCTTCCAAATCATCTTTGATTGGATCCAGGTTTTGATCTTCATTCTTGAACTCTGGATAAATTCTCTAATATTTGTCCTTTATCTCACTGAATTCGTTATTCGTATTGTTTTTCATCATCCTCAGTCTTAAATGATGATATAACTAAATATCTTTGGCCTATAGTGCAAAGATGAATGATTACTTGATGAATATCTTTGGCCTGTAGTGCAAAGATGAATGATTACCTGATGAATATCTTTGGCCCGTAGTGCAAAGATGGACAGGTGTTGAGATGAACATGACCAACTGGTGATACAAATGAATATCTTTGGGCCGTAGTGCAAAAGATGAATATTTGATTCGAGATGTATATTGATTGATGTTACAGGGATAAAATATTGATGATGGACTTTTAAGTCAAAGAAGATAGTAGACATCATTCTCTACTTAACTCTTCTAATGAATTGTTATTTTCGCTGCGAATATTGATCTAAAACATGTTGTCCATAATATTTTATCTGATTTATTGAAGGCTAACGATAATTTGTTTTTCATTATCTTAGTCATAATATTCTTTACTGGGCTAGTTAAGCCCACCCTTTTCTTCCATTGTTCTCTTCAGGAAATGAGAATATCGCGGGTACTAGTCGGGGAATGGAGTGATGGTCCGAGTTAGAGTTGTAGAAGTCCTCACTATTTTTTTTTAAAATTGTGTGATAATAAATGTAATGAGGACTTAGTTTGAATGTTAATATTTTCTACATGTCTGTATTGACACTCACAGTTGTGTGGTCGTATTTTGGACGACCGTTTGATATGAAAGATTGTATTTGGATTCTGTACCATGTATTTGGCGACTCAGAATGGGTTGAGTATTGAACCTATTTTGGGGGCGTCACAGTTGGTATCAGAGCTTAGAGATATGATCTCTGGAGGAGATCTGGGAATAGAACTCGGAGGGAAGAGACGAGTAAAACCTTCGCTAGTGTGTCCTACCTAAGCTTAATTGTTATTTAATTGGTCGGTTGGAATATAGGGTTAATATGTGATATGTTAATTTGTTTGATTAACCCTTGTTTTGTGGCAGTATTTGAGAATGGCAGCTGAAAATCTAAACAACGAAGTGAATGAGACTGTTGAGACACCTTTAATCACCAACCAAGAGAACGTGCTACAGGAAGGCAACAATTATCCTGTAAACAACCCTACCGAAGAAATGATAAATGACGGGATGTTTAGAAGCTTTTTGCAGTTCATGCAAAACCAGACGAGAGAGACTCGTGGTCATAATACAGGTGAAAATAACAACCCGCGGCTTGTCACTGCCAAGCAGTTTACAGAGTTGGGACCACGAGAGTTTCAGGAAAAGCCAGATTCAATCAAGGCAGAAAATTAGATTAAGCAAATTACCAAGATATTTGATGTCTTAGGATGCACGGAGGAATAGAAGGTTCCATTTGCCACCTTTATGTTCCGTGGAGAGGAGGATTACTGGTGGGAATCTGTGAAGCGTACCCAGCCTGCCGCACTCAAGATGTCTTGGGGTGCGTTCCAGAAACTGCTCAATGACAAGTACTTTCCAGAAAGTATTCATCACATGAAAAAGGTAGAGTTTATTAAACTGGAACAAAATAACATGACTGTGTCCTAGTACGAGGCTAAGTTCACGGAGTTATCCCGATTCGTATCTCATTTGGTGGATAATGAGGAACGTATGACGCGGATGTTTCTGAGAGGTTTGAAATCCAAAATTTGTCAATACCTCATTTCTCACAAACTTTCTTTATATTCAGATGTGGTGAACAGGGCCCAATTATTAGAACGAGATAATGATTATGTTTAACCAAGGGACAACAACCAAGGTCGTACCGGTGGCAACAGTCATCGGAACAATGAAAATCAGCATGGAAAAAATTATCAAGCCAGAAGCGGTAACCACTCCGGTGGTAATCGTAGCCATGATAATAGAAGAAGTGAGTCGGGGGGAGATTTCAAGAAGAGAAGGTATAACAATGAGAACATGAAGACGTCGACAGCAGCACCAGCATCAACTGTTTCTAGGAGAGAAGAACGACCACTGATCGTATGGAATGCGTATTCTATTTCCCTCAGCTTGGCCCTCTTGGCTTCAACCTCATCTTCTGCTCGGTCGGCTCGTTGAATAGCCCTCAAGCTTTTTTTCTCAGCACTGGCACGCTTCGTCGACTCCTCTTGGATGTCTTGCTTTAGCTTTGCTAGCTCAGTCTGTGTCTTGTCTCTATCATTCTCTACGTAGATTAACTTCCACTGCACGTTTCCTAGCTCACTATTCATCTCCTCGATAGTCTCATCCCGCTGCTGGATAGTAGTTCGACTCTCGTCCAACAACTCCTGAAGCTCCACTTTGCAGTCGTGAACCTCCTCATACATCTCAGCACTAGTAGAGTGAGGTGGGAATTCCTCTTCGGAATCCTCTTCCTCCTCTGACTCATCCTCGTCCTCTTCCTCTGGAATAGGTGTCAGCTCATATCCCTGACCAGCTGCGGTGATTAACAGAGATGGCTCTCTCCTAACCAACTGCTCCCAGACAACATGGATGTCTCGGGGCTCCTCCTCTCTAGACACCTGAGGTATCTCCTCCCTAGCCTAACTAGACTCTCCAACGTTCGTCATCATGACAAAAGAATTTTAAAGTTTAATTATTACGTGATATCGAGTCGTCACTCTTCAAATACTAGAACGTAAACACGTAGCACATAAGGTAGTTTATTATCTTTACCTATCACCACTATCTTTTTGATCTTTCTATAAGGCTACTACCTAAGATTTTTTCCCCACCTAAGGTTTATAACTTACTGCTTTGATACCAACCTGTGACACCCCCAAATCCGGGTACTTCATTTCCACAACATTTGGTGTTCACTTTCTAAATAAAACATACATCTACCCAATAATAAATAATTTCAAAATAAATTACAACCTTCATAAATACTTAAATAAAAATCTTCCTTATAAAAGGATTACAACCTTGTCCAAAATAAATCCCAGGGTTATCTAACCTTGACATAAACATTTAATGCGGAAAATAAAAACATAACTTAAAGTCTTATTACAATTCAATCAATAATTAAAACAAGTCTTCACTTGTTCAACTTGCCTTTGCCTTTATTAATTGACGGAGCGTCAACACTTTCAACCTTAGCTGCAATGGTTATTTAATATGCAAGAGTGAGCAAATAACAGCTCACTGGAATACAACAATAATAAAGACATAACTTAGATAGCTTCAAAGGATTTGAATAACTTTACTTTCATCAACAATAAAGAATTGAATAATAATTCTTTCATCAATAATTAGAATTTTGAATATTGAATTCATCTGAGGGTCATAAGACCTTGAACTTTTGTCCTAGGTTATAAACATTTCTATTTAAAACCTTTAACAGTCATTTAGACTATGGACCTTAACTCGTACTTAGGGGGATCAGCCCTTCGTACCATGTATTGTGCACAAACATCTTAACGCTTTTACATAGTAACCTCCCCTAATAAATAGGGTTGTTCATCTCAGTATTTGAGTACAAGTCTGCACCAAAGAAAGTTTGGTTTGGATAATCTTAAAGGGTAATTTAGGATTCAACGTTCATCAACTAAGGAATAGTTGAATCGACTTACAATAATTAAATATAATTTAATAATAACGAATTATGAAATACTTATGCTTTAGAATTTAACTTAAAGCATACGAAAGATAAGATAGGCCTTGCTTGAACAATAAGTCAAAGTCACTTTAAGTAAATCATGAATTTTAAATACATACTTGTCCAATGCAGAAATAAAAGGACAATCTCGAATACAATAATTATTTGAATTCAACACTTGTACATAGTTAACAAGTTTAGGGATAGAAGACTTGCCTCAAGCGCAAACTACTAATACAATCACGTTCTTTAACACTTTATATATATATATATATATATATATATATATATATATATATATATATATATATATATATATATATATAATCACAATAATCTAAATTAGTTAACACGTTACTAATTCACATTATTAGTTAACCCATCTAGGTTAACTCATTCTTGTTTAATTATTAAGTTAATAATTAACTATCACATAATTAATCACATCACATCATCATATTACATGCTCACATAATTAAATCAATTAATAATTATGCACTTCATATTAATAAAATTATAATTAAATGAATTATAATTTAAACATTTAATCTAATTATAATTACCCAAATTATAATCACATCTTATATTAATTAAATTATAATTAAAATAAATTATAATTTATAATTAATCAATCTTCATCATGCATAATTAAATAATTTACAATTCATAATTAATCATGCATTTATAAAATTATACTTACACACATTATAATTTAAATTAACATTTATTTGATTAAAATTAATCAAATAATATTCATTATAATTTAACAAATTATATTTTAAATTATATTTTTACTTTAATTATAATTACATATCATATTAACTAAATTATAATTAAACAATTATAATTTAACATTTACTTTGATTAAATCAAATAATAAATTTAAGGTTTCACAATCTTCTTTCTTTTTCCAATATGAAATTGTCAAAATAATACTTTATTGCAACTTGGTACATGATTATCATTGAAACAATTAAACTTAGGTTTAAAGACTTCACAAATAATTAGAGTTCACTACCTCTGCTCAGGTCCTAGCGCAGCTGCGCTACCTTAAGCCTTGACACCGGCGCAGCTGCGCTGGTGCTCAATCCGAAAAACTCAGCAGGCGCAGCTGCGCCGTTTCTGTCTTTGTTGCCGGCGCAGCTGCGCCAGAACGCGAACAGAAACAGTGCAGTTCGGCACTTTGCTTCACTGTTCATCCCCCATATGCCAACAATCGGCAAAACACAGCAACTCAAACAATGTAAAACACATATATACAATATTACACACGTAATACATGATTCTAATCATAGAAATCTTTTAAGCAATCAAAATCAAAGGTTTTAAAATACAAGTTTTGCTATTTTCATAAAACTCATACTTTAACAAAACAATCCACTATAAATTCAATTCTAAATCACTTAAATCTATAATACATGTATTATTTTCATTATTGACGATAGTATCATGAACAACTCTCAATTGACATATTAACACATATGAAACTCATTAATTTTACTCTCAAACTCAACTAAAGACATATAACTTCATAAGAACAAAATTTCTCCATAAAAACTTGTTTCTACAACAATTTTATTTTCTACAAATAGTTTATAGCATACAATTCAATAGTTTGTAAACACAAATTCTACATATCTGCAACAATATCACCAATTCATGAATAATCTTTTCACAGAGAACTCAAAATAAGAAAGAACAACTAAATAAAGTTCTTAAAAATTAAAGTAGTAATTATACCCTTTTTGCTTTGATGATTGAAGAAGATGATGATGAGGAGCTTGAGTTCTACCAATTCTTTCTCCTTCTTTTTCTTCTCTGAGTATTCTCTCTAACTTTCTTCTCTGCTCTTTCTTTGTTCTTATTTTGTCTTAGGCTTAGAACTAACGTAACTTAGCTATATTATAACTAATATAATATACGTATACTGATATAATATAATTGTTAAGTAATTAACCCATATAATAAATATATTAATTAATAAATGAGTTACACAAATTTAAATTTAAAAAGTCATAAGGCTTGTTTGGCAAAAACAGAGCTATTTTTAAAAATAGATTATTAGTAACTAAGGCATTGTTTGGTAGAATGAGTTTAAAGCTAGTACAAGGGTCCTGTTTGGCAAAACTTTTTAAAACATAAGTAAGGGCCTTGTTTGGTTAAAACAATTTAAAAACTCTTTTATTTATTTTAATAAATCCTTTTAACACATATTTTAATGTTACACTTTAATTAATTAAATCTTTAATATTCTAATTTAATTAATTAAAATCTAACATTAATTAATCACATACAAATTGTCACGTAACAATTATAATTACTCGCTAATTATAATTTCATGCAACATTCATCACATAATTCATCTAATTTAATTATCTTAATTAAATTAGAACTATACTATAAAATTAATATACATCAATTAAATTAAATATTCATTTAATTAATATATAACACTTAATTAAATCAATCCAAAATAATCACATAATTTATTTATTTAACTCAATAAATAAATCACATAAAATATTTATTTAATTCAATAAATATTTACAATTAATATATAAATTCTCATTCGTTACAATCTTCCCTCCTTAAAAGAATTCTGTCCCCAGAATCTCACCTAAAAAAAATTCCATTTGTTACATTCTTCTCCCTTAAAAGGATTCTGTCCCCAGAATTGGTACATAAGGGGTTACACAAAAAGCTAAGTAAATAATTGCGGATATTTTTTCATCATAACATCTTCGAATTTCCACGTGGCTTCTTCAGCACTGTGGTTCCTCCAGATTATCTTAACAGAAGGTATTACTTTATTTCTAAGTACATGTTACTTTCTATCAACTATTTGAATAGGCACTTCTTCATATGTTAAGTCTTTATCAAACTATAATGGCTCGTATTCTATTACATATGTGTAGTTGTGTTTGTACGGTCTTAACATATAAATGTGGAAGACATTGTGTATATTCTCCCGCTCCGGAGGTAACGCAACCTCGTGAGCTACCTCGCCCACCTTTCGTAATACCTCGAAAGGTCCAATAAATAGGGGACTCAGCTTTCCCTTCTTACCAAATCGAATATTCCCTTTCCAGGGAGATACTTTCAAGAAAATGAAGCTTCTTGGTAAGAATTCTCGATTCTGGCGATGTTGATCGGTATATTTCTTTTGTCTGTCTTGAGCAACAACTAGTCTCGTTCTGATCAGCTTCACTATTTTCGACGGTTTGTTGTACCAGTTTCGGTCCCAATAGTTGACGTTCACCGACTTCATCCCAGCACAAAGGCGTTCTGCATTTCCTGCCGTATAACGTTTCTTAAGGCGGCATGCCGATACTCGCTTGATAACTATTGTTGTAGGCTAACTCCAGCAACGGTAGATGATCATCCCAGCTTCCTTTGAAGTCCATAACACAAGCTCTCAGCATATCCTCTAGCGTCTGAATTGTTCTCACTCTGGGCGTCGGTCTGAGGATGGTACGCTGTACTCATTCGCAATTGTGTTCCCAGACACTCTTGCAAATGCTTCCAAAAATTCGACGTAAAACGCGGATCTCTGTCAAACACAATCGACACCGGAACACCGTATCGAGAAATAATTTCCTTCACATACAGCTTCGCTAGCTGATCCAAGTTGTACTTAATCCTGATCAGTGGAAAGTGGGCTGACTTCGTCAGTCGATCCACAATCACCCATATTGCATCGAAACCCTTCTGAGTCACTGGAAGACCAACCACGAAATCCATTGTGATGTGCTCCCACTTCCATTCTGGAATCTCCAATGGTTGTAGCAATCCGCTAGGTCTCTGATGTTCTGCTTTAACTTTCTGGCACGTTAGACATTTCACAACGTATTCAGCAATGTCCCTCTTCATATTCGGCCACCAAAAATGGTGTCTGAGATCCTGGTACATCTTTGTACTCTAGAGTGAATTGAATATCTCGAACTGTGAGATTCGTTCAAAATCTCTTCTTTGACATCTAGTACTAGCGATACCCAAATTCTTCCTTCAAATCGTAGCAGTCCTTCGTTATCAATCTTGAACTTGAACTCTTCACCATCGGCTATTCTTTTCTGGATCTTCTCGCATTCTTCATCGTGAAATTGTGCTTCTTTCACTTTGTCTACCAGAGTAAAACCAGTAGTTACTTGAAATAACATCTCATCTGATTCCTTCGGATACTTCACTTCTAGTTCCAATCTAGCCATATTTTCTATTAACTGGCCCTGATCAGTTAAAATATTTAGCTTCTCTCGACCCTTTCTGCTCAAGGCGTCGGTGACGACGTTAGCTTTACCCGGATGGTAAAGTATCTCGCAGTCGTAGTCTTTGATCAGTTCCAACCATCTTCTTTGGCGCATGTTTAAATCCTTCTAGGTAAAGATATACTTAAAACTCTTATGATCCGTGTATATCTCACACCTTTCTCCATAGAGGTAGTGTCTCTAAATCTTTAGTGCAAACACTACTGGCACCAATTCTAAGTCATGTGTCGGATACCCCTTCTCGTAATCCTTCAGCTGGCGTGACGCATAGGCAATGACCTTGCCACTCTGCATCAGCACACAACCTAATCCTTTATGTGAGGCATCACTATATACCACGAAATTCCTCGTACTATCCGGTAAGGACAACGCAGGCGCAGTACTCAACCTCTTCTTCAGTTCCTGAAAACTTTCCTCACACTTTTTCGTCCAAATAAATTTAACTGTTTTATGAGTCCAATTCGTCAACGGAGTTGCGATCTTTAAAAAGTCTTGGATAAATCTCATGTAATAACCTGCCAATCCCATAAAACTCCTCACTTCAGACGGCGTCTTAGGCTGATCGCAATTCATTACGGCCTCAACTTTTGACGGATCTACCGAAATCCCGTCCTTGTCAATCAAGTGGCCAAGAAATTGCACATGTTCCAACCAAAATTCACAATTCAAGAATTTTGCATAAAGCTTCTCTCGTCTCAGCGATTCTAAGGTTAGCCTTAAATGTTTGATGCGTTCCTCCTCAGTTTTGGAATAAACCAGGATATCATCTATGAACACCACTACAAACTTATCTAGGAATGGCTTAAACACTCTATTCTTTAAGTCCATAAATGCAACTGGGACATTCGTTAGACTAAATGACATCACCAAGAACTCATAATGACCATACCAAGTCCTAAAAGCCGTCTTCGGTATTTCTTCCTTTTTCACCTTCAGCTGATGATACCCACTCCTCAAATCAATTTTTGAGAAGTATCTAACACCCTTCAACTGATCAAACAAGTCATCGATCCTAGGTAAAGGATACATAGCTGCAACAGTTGCTGATTCAGTGACAGAGGTAGAGTACATAGCTGCAAGTGAAGCTGCAAAGGAGGCTGTTTGGATGAAGAAGTTCATAACCGAACTTGGTGTGGTTTCTAGCATTGGAGGAGTAGTCCCCTTGTATTGTGACAACACCAGAGCTGTTGCATAGGCTAAAGAACCCAGGTCTCATCAGAAATCCAAACACGTGTTGCGGCGATTTCACTTGATCAGGGAGATCATTGAAAGGGGAGACGTCACCTTGGAGCGTGTAGACTCTTAAGACAACATTGCAGATCCATTTACTAAAGATATAACACAAAAGCAGTTTGATCATCACTTAGAGAAGATGGGTATGAGATACCAAGGTGATTGACTTTAGTGAAAGTGGGAGATTGAAAGTAGTATGCATACAAGCCAATCATGTATGATGATAAAGCATATACTTTGGAAACGATCTTATTTATTTATTAATAAAAGTATTAATTTATTAAAAGTATTTAATTATCTACATGATGCTATTTTTTATAATATGTAAATAACCCATAATTTTAAGCAATATTTTTAGAATCACGATGTTGATCATGCTAATGAGATCTAAATTCTTAGAAAGCTTAAAACTAAAATAGTTCCCAAACGTTGGATTACTAAAAAGAGGATTAGTAAATCCAGATAGATTGGTACATATATTGCTTGCTCATTGGATGAGGACAATTGATCTCATGATCATTTGTGTGGAGACACTAAAGCAAGTATGTAGATGCTTATTGGAGAATAAGTACACTAAACGTGACTAGCTAAGAAATACCTAACAGAGTTTTACTCGCTTGTAAATATGAATTCCTAATGTGATAGTAGTACAAGTGATCCTTGGACTTAAGATCATCATAGTATCTTGTGTGTAATGAATTATACTTTGACTTATTCTTTAAGACCCTTAGGGTATATCAAAGGGTATGCTTGGGTGTAATAAGTTACATATGGAGATAATGAATGATCAATAAAGAATCTACCACTTCTAGTAAAAGAGGAGATATCTCCTATGTGATTCGTTAAATGACAACCCAGTAGTCCTTGGCTAAGGCAGAATGAAATTAAAAAGGAGTTTCTAATTTGTATTATTTGGAGTTGTGCATTTTTTAATCGAAATACATATAATTAAATAAAATAAGACTTGACAGTAATTCCATGTCTTATATTTAATTGAGACATTGTTAGGACGGAAGGATTGAATTGTACGATAACTATTTACTTACAGGTTCTTTTATGATTAATGTTAAAATCTATATTATCTGAAAAGTCATCGATCGCTAGGGAGACTTATCCCTATTGTAGAATAAATATTATTTATTTAAATAAATTATTAGTTTAATTTATTTATTTAAATAAGATTAAAATTATTCTAATTGATTTATTCACAACCGATTTAATATGGAGAACCTAAAGGGTCACACCATAAAAGGAAGAATAATTATTTAAGAAGGTAATGGCATAATCGTAATAATATGTTAAGTGTAATTAATTTAATCTATGGTGATAAAATAAATTAAATAGCTTAATGTTTATTATTTAATAGTTTGAAAATATTAAATATAAATTAATAAGAGGAGTCTTATTAATATTATTACAATTATTATTATTTTAATTTCTAAAGGAGTTTAGGAATTAATTTAATATTAGTACTCTCATTTAATCCTAATGAGATTAGGAGGCAAATTAATTAAAGGAGTTTAAGTAATTAATCCCAATGTGTTGGGAAGTCTAATTAATTAAAAGAGTTTAATTGATTTAATGAAACCCTATTTCTATTAGGATTAGAAGAGTTGACCAATATCTATATAAGAGGAGTCTTATATTAGATATCAGTTGATGCAATTTTAATTGTTAGTATTCCTTTTTTATAGAGAATAGAAAAACTAGGGTTTAGCCAACTACCCCTCCTTTTTGAACAATTCCTCTTTTTTGGTGGAACACCTCTAGAGGCCAAACACTTGGGTGGCTAACATTGATCAAAGGGAGTAATCAATCCCGGATATTCGAGGAGATTGCGAAGAACAAGGAGTTGAACTCGTACCTGTGAAAGCTGAGTTTTACAAGGGTATGAATCTAATCTCCTTCTATTTCGTTTTAATTAATAACTATGCATAAAAGATGATCCGGGTAATTGGTTTGTGGATTTTTTTTAAAACTCTGATATACTATGCTTCCGCTATTTTGTGCAATTTGATTGCATCACGATTTCATACAAACATAACATATAAATCTATATAGATAGATTTTAAAAGATGCTCGGCTTAACCCAAGGAACGAATATTCATTTGATGCTAAAGGGGTTTAGCATGGCAAACTCTAAGAAATGTTTCATGATGATGAACCATGGAGTGTATCTCTCTAAAATTGTCCTCAATAAAAGAGAGATTGCATGAGTTACTATCATGTATGCAATGAAATGTACGAGACTTGATGTTGATAAGTCATATTCTGGAGAAGATCACTGTAAGACGGGGAAAAACATCTTAAAAATACTTAACCGACACTAAGGATGTAATCATGATTCATGATGGGTCTGAATTAAAACTGTTAGGTTTGTAAGATTCATGGACACAATCAAATTGCATAAAAATAGCGGAAGCATAGTAAATCAGAGTTTTAAAATTTTACAAATCATATACCTGGATTTGAAAGTAGTATGTATACAAGTCAATCATGTATGATGATAAAGTATTTACTTTGGAAACGATCTTATTTATTTATTACTAAAAGTATTCATTTATTAAAGGCATTTAATTATCTATATGATGCTGTTTTTATAATATATAAATAACCCATAGTTTTTAGCAGTGCTTTTAGAATCATGATGTTGATCATGCTAATGATATCTAAATTCTTAGAAAGCTTAAAACTAAAATAGTTCCCAATCGTTGGATTACTAAAAAGGGAATTAGTGAATCCGGATAGATTGGTACATATGTTGCTTGTTCATTGGATGAGGATGATTGATCTCATGATCATTTGTGTGGAGGCACTATAGCAAGTACGTAGATGCTTATTGGAGAATAAGTAAACTGAACGTGACTCGCTAAGGAATACAAAATGAAGTTTTACTCACCTGTCTGTCGACGTTGGAAAATTTAAGAATGTCGCGGGTCGGTTCATAACCCGGGTTTCCTCAAATCGATCTTCCTAAGTTCTCTCTACCCCCACTCTTTTATTTAGGAAAAAGGTTTTGAAGGGATTTTTAGGAAAGTGGCCAACATGTGTTTATGTTAACGATTTGAATGTTTTAACAGAGTCGCCAATTGGTAGATTGAAAAATGGTTGTACTAACTCAGCCGAATTTGATTTAAAAAGAGGCCCAATTGCTGGACACTGTTGAAACTTGATCTTTAAAATTAAAGTTTTAAGTTCGGGGGCTTGGTTAAGTGTGGGGAAGGTGATAGGCACCCCACGACTTCCGTGTAAACACGGTACCACATCTTTTCAATATTTCCCTTAAAATTGTAAATGCGTGAGTGAATGCTGTTTAAAAATTAGGCCTTTTAATTTGATTGATTGAAAGCTTTGACAGATTTCGTTGAGCCTATATACGACGGGTTTGATTTGATTTGAAAATCAGTCTTTGATTTAATTTGCAAAAGCATTTAATTTGATTTACAAAAGCTTTTTCTTTTGATTGAAAATGATGTTTTGAAAGCTGCTTTATCAAACCATTACGCTGTCGTAGGAATTGAAGCTTATCGATACTTTCAATTTTTTTTCTTTATAGACTTAAGGCTGCATGTGAATGGTGATTTGCTGGGCTGCGAAGCATCCTTAACCACAAGAATAGACAAGTGTCGGTCTCCTCATGGGTATGAAAACCATCGGAGGGATGCTGACATGACAATTGACATTTCACTATGATGAGACCTTAAATCCGAATAACAGTTTTAAGGTCTGTATATGTACATTTTACAGAAAAATTGACAGGGTACATCTGTAAACTGGAGTTTGTCCATCATGGAATTCAGATCCCAATCGATTTGATCGTGAATCTCACAATTCCTAGGCTCACATATGAGTAGCCCATAAACCTGCACAGTTTAAATTTGCATATAAATGGATATATATACATCATGACGTCGCAATGGAACCAAGGATTCATCAATAAATCCTGGCTGCGAGTGGATAAAGCATTTCGTTCCCACTAGATAGCGATCTAAGGGATGCGAGTTTGCTTTCAAAGCTGAAACTATAAAAAATAACTAGATTTAAAGGAATCTTAGCCATTATAGCTTCCAATTTCTATCGGGACCTGTTTGAACCGTTGAAAGCTAGAATTGGCGAGATTTGAATAAATCTAGTCCGCCCGTAGATATGTTAGTGCAGATTCATATACAAATGAATGTTAAATGCAACAGTTGAATAAATTTGAGTAAAGCAATATATATAATTATATATATACAAAAGCTGTAAAAGAGCGATGGATTTTCACTCGCAAGCCCGGACTGGAACTGAAATATATATATATATATATATATATATATATATAAACAGTAATAAGGGTAATGGGTTTTCACGCCGGTGCCCGTACTGGAATTGAAATTGACAGAAAAATAGTCTACCAGTGACTGGGGAGAGCACCCAGTATGGCGAAGTGTGCAAAAGCAGTAAAATGGCCACGAAGTAATCCAGGCCAGACTGAAAATATATAAATATATATATATATATATATATATATATTAACAAAAATGTAGTCAACCAGGACTGATATGAGTACCAGTGATGGTGAAATTCGCTTATATATGCGTAAATATATATAAAAGCGGTAAACTACCACGGATTTGACATCTTGGCTTGACAAAATTAAAATGTTAGTCCATTTGCAATTAAATAAGCACAAAAAAGGGCCACATCCAGACTGGGAAGATAACCCAGTCCGGCGAAGTTGCCAAAAAATGTGTGTGCTAGTGCATTGAAGCTGCTGGAGCTGACGGATCGTCAATCCGAGTTGTAAAAATGCAAAAAACTGCGTTTATGTATAGAAATATACCAAATTTTGACGAAAACGGCCACGAAACTAAGTTTTGGGCATATGTAGAAGATAAAACTTCGTGTGCAAGTGTAAAACAGTGCAAAGTAGTAGTATTGACTTTCTGATCGTAAAAATACTTACAATGAACTGTAATACGGGTTTTTTGTGAAATCGTAGGCTTTAAACGTCCAAATCTACTGGTTATTTTTTGATATGTGGTAGTATATGGGTATATCTACGTGTTGGAGTGAAAATATTTGGGTTTGGAAGAGGTGTAAAAGTCAAAAAATCAGACGGGCAGAGCTTCGCTGCGTTTCGAAAACTTGAAAATGAAGGGGGGGTGCACATTTATTTATAGGCCAGGGAGCCTTAGATCTACCTGTGGCTGCTGCAGGTAGAGGTGCGGTTCCTCAGGTGGGGCCCACAGTACCGGGTTCTATCATCTCGAAGTACGTGCACTCCGAATAACGCGTAGTCAAAATCAGAACTTTCAAACTTTTGATCGGAGCATCTGTTTGAGGCGTGCGATACCTCAGAAAGCTCTCGCCGAGAGTGTAGCAATGACATGGGATAAAACATTTTTTGGGTCCAATAAGACGGGTTTATAACCAGGTCTTCGATTCCCCGCAATTTTTTCGTTGAGCTGTCTTGCGCTATTGGCACTCGGGATCGTTGTTGTGGTTCATTCTAACTTCGATAGCATCAATTCGGCTTGAGTTTGATCGAATCGGTTGAGAGTTGGATAAAATAACCGTTTTACCCCTCCTAGGGTTGCCTGTGGTGTCGGCACGGCCTTTGATGGAACTGGCTTCCCAGAATTATCTTTGGGCCTGAACTGCACTTCCCGGTTTGACGTCGAGGCTGATCTGTACTTCCCGGGCTGAGACCGGGGATGATTTGACATGTCCTGGGTTGATGTCCAGGTTGACCTGTACCTCCCGGGTTGATGCCAAGGCTGACTTGAAGGCCCGATATTGAGATCGGGGTTTGACTGACGGTCCAATTAGAGATCAGAACTGGATTGACTGTCCGATTGGAGATTGGAGCTGGATTGAAGGTCCGATTAGAGATTGGAGCTGTATTGATGGTCCAATTAGAGATCAAAGCTGGATTGACGGTCCGATTGGAGATCGAAGCTGGATTAACGGTTCGATTAGAGATCGGAGCTGGATTGACGGTCCAATTAGAGATCGGAGGTGGATTGACGGTCCGATTAGAGATCGGAGCTGGATTGAGGGATTGACGGTCTGATTAGAGATCAAAAAGGGATTGACGGTTCGATTAGAGATCAAAGAGGGATTGACGGTCTGATTGGAGATCAGAGCTGGATTGACGGTCTGATTGGAGATCGAAGCGGGATTGACGGTCTGATTGGAGATCGAAGCTGGATTGACGGTCCGATTAGAGATCGGAGCGGGATTAACGGTCCAATTAGAGATCGAAGCTGGATAGACGGTCCGATTAGAGATCGAGCTGGATTGACAGTCCGATTGGAGATCGGAGCTGGATAGACGGTCCGATTAGAGATCGAAGATGGCTAGAATACCGATATCGGGGATCGAATTTAGGTTACCAATATTAGAAATCGGATATAGGTTTAAGGACTGGCACTGGCGGCCTGTTTTGAGTTAAGGAGCGGCATTGGTGGCTGGATTTAAATTGAAGGACCGGCATTGGTGGCCGAATTTGAATTGATTGACGGTTTTGCCCTTTTTACAGTGTTATTGTTGGGGCAAGGAAAATTTCGTGTGTCTACACTGTCAATAGGAATTCCTAATGTGATAGTAGTACAAGTGATCCTCAGACTTGAGATCATCATAGTATCTTGTGAGTAATGAATTATATTTTAACTTATTCCTAAAGACCCTTATGGTATATCAATGGGTATGCTTGGGTGTAATAAGTTATATATGGAGAAAATAAATGATCAATAAAGAATCTATCGCTTCTAGTAAAAGAAGAGATATGTCCTATGTGATTCGTTAAATGACAACCCAATAGTCCTTGGCCAAGGCAGAATGAAATTAGAAAGGAGTTTCTAATTTGCATTATTTGGAGTTGTGCATTTTCTGATCGAAATACATATTATTAAATAAAATAAGACTTGACAGTAATTCTATGTCTTATATTTAATTGGGACATTGTGTGGTGGAAGGATTGAATTGTACGATAACTATTAAC
This sequence comes from Panax stipuleanatus, assembly GCA_020205555.1. Classification (NCBI taxonomy): domain Eukaryota; kingdom Viridiplantae; phylum Streptophyta; class Magnoliopsida; order Apiales; family Araliaceae; genus Panax; species Panax stipuleanatus. The sequence goes on along the minus strand of JAINUT010000096.1, from coordinate 212,537 downwards.
TCAAGGGTTCTTTTAAGATTAATGTTGAAATCTATATTATCTGAAAAGTCGTTGATTGATAGGGAGGCTTATCCATATTGTAGAATAAATATTATTTATTTAAATAGATTATTAGTTTAATTTATTTATTTAAATAAGATTAGAATTATTCTAATTAATTTATTCACAACCGGTTTAATATGGAGAACCTAAAGGGTCACACCATAAAAAAAAAGAATAATTATTAAAGAAGGTAATGACATAATCGTAATAATATGTTAAGTGTAATTAATTTAATCTATGGTGATAGAATAAATTAAATAGCTTAATATTTATTATTTAATATTTTGGAAATATTAAATATAAATTAATAAGAAAATTCTTTTTAATATTATTATAATTATTATTATTTTAATTTTTAAAAGAGTTTAGGAATTAATTTAATATTAATACTCTCATTTATTCCTAATAAGATTAGGAGGCAAATTAATTATAATAGTTTAATTAATTATTTCCAATGGGTTGGGAAACCTAATTAATTAAAGGAGTTTAATTAATTAAATGAAACCATATTTCTATTTGGATTAGAAGGGTTGACCAATATCTATATAAGAGGAGTCTTATGTTAAATATCAGTTGATGCAATTCCAATTATTGGAGAGTACTCCTTTTCTATAGAGAATATAAAAATTAGGGTTTAGCCAACCACCCTCATTCTTGAACAATTCCTCTTCTTTGGTGGATCACCTCTAGAGGCCAAACACTAAGGTGGCTAACGTTGATCAAAGGAAGGAATCAATCCCGGAGATTCAAGGAGATCACGAAGAACAAGGAGTTATAAAAATTAGGGTTTAGCCAACCACTCTCATTCTTGAACAATTCCTTTTCTTTGGTGGATCACCTCTAGAGGCCAAACCCTTAGGTGGCTAACGTTGATCAAAGGAAGGAATCAATCCCGGAGATTCAAGGAGATCACGAAGAACAAGGAGTTAAACTCGTACTTGTGGAAGCTTAGTTCTTCAAGGGTATGAATCTAATCTCCTTCTATTTCGTTTTAATTAATAATAACTGTGCATAAAGGATGATTCAGGTAATTAGTTTGTAGAAAAATTTTAAACTCTGATTTTACCATGCTTCCGCTATTTTGCAATTTGATTGCGCCCACGATTTGTTACATACCTAACAGTGGTATCAAAGCTAAACCTTTATGCGAGTTATTAATTATTTAGATTTGATATATATAATGATATTTGTTTTGAACAATTTAATTGGGCATAATAATTAGCTAGGAATTATGTTTTTGGAGAAAAACTGCACAATTCGCAAACCAGAAAAGCAGTCACAGGCTTTACAGCAGCGCCGGCTCCGTGTCTCTGGTGCTAACGTGGCGCTGCAGCGCCTGAAGCAAGTACTTCAGCAGCACCAGCCAGCTGTCCCTGTTTTTGGTAACATGGCGCGGCAGCGCCGGATGCTAGTTCACTAGCAGCGCTGCAGCGCCACCCCACAAGAAATAAAAAATTATTTTTAAAAAATTAAGATAAAAGGTTTATTTAAATTAAAAATTAAAATTAAATATTTTTTCTGTAATTCCAGATTAATAAAGGAGTTTATTAGATTTGGAATTGGATTAAAATAAAGATGTTTATTTTAATTGGAATTCGATTTCATGCTAACTAATTAGAGTTGAAATAGGATTCCATGATAACTAATTAGAGTTGAAATTGGTTTTCGAAACTAACTAGGATTGCCCATTAAATCGATTATCAATGTATATATTAAATATTTTACTTATTGATGCATATTGTGATATGTATGAAAATAAATGGGGTTGATTATGGACTATTGACCAATGTGATGAGATTTTATTTTAAATGAATGCTTGAATGAATGTGTTTTATTAAATGGGATTTGCGTACCTCGTCTTCTCTATTTTTTCTTGATGTAAAATTCTATCTCCCTTCAATGTACTTCCCCTTGACTGCTAATCAAGGTTTTTATTTAAATTAAATAGTTTCTGTAATAGGATTAGTTATAATTATCTTGAAGAATTGGAGAACAAGGAGCAATGAGCGCTTGAAGACCCATTTGTATGAAACCCGTGTTTAAATGTAATAGTTATGTTTAAATTTAATTCTTGCACTCGTAGGTTTGACCTTTTGGTTAACTTGGTGGCTCTAGTGAACCAAACTAATAAAATTCCATAATCAATCCGGGTAGAATATAGTCTTCTATATGTGCATGCTTGTATTATATATATATATATATATTATATTTTATGCAAACATGATTCGCATGTTTTCATAAAATGACGCGCATTTTATTTATATATATGTGCATGCACGCTAAACAAGATGAGACTAATAATAACAAACTCCTCAAAGAAATTATATTAAGTCTAAAGTGTTCAAAGATATTTGGAATATCGAACATTGCCTTCTAACATGATAAAATTAATAGAGCATTAAATATTTAATATGAGTTTGTTGTGCTATCCATAAGGCAAGTATTAACTATTTAAGATGTTAATTTATCGCATTTGATGCTTATAAAGAAAATTGAACAATATTATTTTGTTATGCCTACCATAAGGACAATATTTTTCTTTTTTAAATATATAAAAGTGCTAGGTTGGACTTAACTCAGATAATTTTGATTTGGATGTGCCACCACTTGATCAAAATAATCTGAGAGGTAAAAGAAAATGAGTTACATGTTGATGTAATTGACAAAAAGTTATCTACCTATTTATTTATATATGGTTTGTTGTGCCATCCACAAGGCTATATACATTTGAAATAGGATCCTTATTCTCAGTAGCAAATCTTTAATTATATGTTGCCGAACTATATAAGTGAGGGTAATATAGTTTGAAGAAAATAGTGTGAGATACCAATTTAAAATAAGACCTAATTTATCTTGGTATATAAATAATTAATTAAATGAATGTTTACTAAAATGTTGTCTTTTCACATGCCAAAATTTAAAAATGTCGAAATCACTAATTTCACTGTGTAGAATACTTGATGCTAACAAACTAACCGGACCAAATTACACGGACTGGTTAAGGAATCTAAGAATAGTTTTCACTGCTAAAAAGATTTCTTATGTCCTAAATTCGTCTGTCCTTAGAACTGTTCCAGAAACAGCTTTTGAGGAAGAGATTGCCACTATTGTAAAGTGGCAAGATGCATCTATGGCTCAATGCACCATGCTCGCATCCATGAATAACGAGCTTCAGCGTCAGCATGAAAACATGGAAGCTCCTACTATGTTGCTTCACCTCAAGGAGTTGTATGGTGAACAAAGTAGGACTGCTAGATATGAGATATCTAAGGAGCTTTTTCGATCTCGGATGACTAAGGGCATTGTCATTGAGACTCATGTCCTAAGGGTGATCAATCTGATTGAATGCCTTAGACAGCTTGGGTTCATCATGGATGGGAAGTTGAGTCAAGACTTAGTCTTGCAGTCACTCCCTGAGACCTTCTCACAATTTGTTGTGAATTTTCACATGAATAAGTTGGATGTTAGCTTGCCTGAATTACTTAAAATGTTGAAAACTGCAGATGGTCACTTCTCATCCAAGAAGAACCATGTCTTAATAGTGGATGATTCTTCCAAGAAAAGGGACAGGCCCAAGGTATCTTCTCAAAAGAAAAAATCTAAGAAGGTTATGGGCAAGGCGAATGTAAAGGATAATAAGAAACATGATCCAGATAGCAAAGGAATGTGCTTCCATTGAAATAAGTCGGGTCATTGGAAGAGGAACTGCAAGGATTTCCTTGCAAGACAAAACAGAAGAAGCTTGGAGAAGCTTCAAATCCTAATCAAGGTTTGTTTATGATTGAAATTAAATTTTTTAAAAAGTCAAAATTCTACTTGGGTATTGGATACCGGCTGTGGTTCTCACATATGTAATACTATGCAGGAACTGGTCAGAAGTAGAAAGCTGAACAAGGATAAGGTTGTCCTACGAGTGAGAAATGGAGCAAAGGTTGTTGCATTAGCTGTAGGCACTTATTGTTTAGCAATGTCTACGTGCAAGTCCATTAATTTGAATAATTGTTATTTTGTTTCGAATATCATTAGAAACATTATTTCTATTTCCGTATTAGATATGGATGGATTTGACATTATAATAAAGAACAACATTTGTTCTATTTATAATAACAATGTTTTATATGATGTTGGTAATTTGCGAAATAGACTTTACATACTTGACTTGCATGAAAATATATTTTAAATTGAACAAACTAAAAAAAAGAAAAGACATGATGTTAATTATACCTATATGTGGCATTGTAGACTCGGTCATATCAATGAAACAAGATTATCCAAGTTACATAAGGATGGGGCTCTTAGAGCTATCTGATTATGAATCATATCCAACTTGTGAATCTTGTCACATTGGCAAAATGACTAAATGTCCTTTTAGTGGAAAAGGAGAAAGAGTTACAGAGTTGTTAGCGTTGGTTCACACATACGTTTGTGGACCTATAACAACGAATTCACGGGGAGGGTATTCTTATTTTATTACTTTCACCGATGATCACTCAAGGTTTGGATGTGTATTTAATGAAATACAAATCTGAATCATTTAAAAAGTTCAAAGAGTTCAGAAGTGAAGTAGAGAAACAAACTGGCAAAAGTATTAAGATTCTTCGATCGGATCGAGGTGAAGAATACTTAAGCGGTGAGTTTCTCAATTGTCTCAAAGATAATGGTATAATCTCACAATGGACTCCACCAGATACACCATAATTAAATAGAGTATCTGAAAGGAGAAATCGAACATTGTTGGACATGGTTCATTCCATGATGAGTTTTATCGATCTTCTAATTTCCTTCTAGGGTTATGCTCTAGAAACGGCTGCACACCTACTTAACAAGGTGCCTACCAAATCCGTCCCAAAACCCCATATAAGATGTGGAAAGGGAGGAAACCAAATCTTAAGTATGTTAAGATTATACCATTTTCTTTGAGACAATTGAAAAAGTCACCGCTTAAGTATTCTCCACCTCGATCTGATTGAAGAATCTTAATACTCTTGCCCGTTTTTTTCTCTACTTCACTTCTGAACTCTTTGAACTTTTCAAATGATTCTGATTTGTATTTCATTAAATACACATATTCAAATCTTGAGTGATCATCAGTGAAAGTAATAAAATAAGAATACCCACCCTGTGCATTCGTTGTCATAGGTCCACAAACGTTTGTGTGAATCAACGCTAACAACTCTGTAACTCTTTCTCCTTTTCCACTAAAGGGAGATTTAGTCATTTTACCCATGAGACAAGATTCACAAGTTGGATATGATTCATAATCGGATATCTCTAAGATCCCATCCTTATGCAACTTGGATAATCTTGTTTCATTGATATGGCCGAGTCTACAGTGCCACATATAGGTATAATTAACATCATCTCTTTTCGCTTTCTTTGTTTGTTATATTTGAAGTATATTTTCGTGCAAGTCAAGTATATAAAGTCCATTTCGCAAATTACCAACACTATATAAAACATTGTCTTTATAAATAGAACAACTGTTGTTCTTTAAAATAACGTCAAATCCTTCCATATATAATACGGAAGTAGAAATAATGTTTCTAATGATATCCGGAACAAAATAACAATTATTTAAAAAAATGGACTTGCCCGAAGGCATTGCTAAACAATAAGTCCCTACAGCTAGTGCAGCAACCTTTGCTCCATTTTCCACTCGTAGGATGACCTCATCATTGCTCAGCTTTTTACTTTTAACTAGTCCCTGCACAGTATTATATATGTGAGAACCACAACCGGTATCCAATAACCAAGTAGAATTACGACTTTTAGAAAAATTAATTTCAATCATGAACAAACCTTGACTGAAAGTCGAAGCTTCTTCAAGCTTCTTCTCTGCCAGAAACTTCTTGCAATTCCTTTTCTAATGTCCCGGCTCGTTGCAATGGAAGCACATTCCTTTGCCAGCTGGATCAGGTTTTTTTAATTCCTTTTCTTTCCCCTTTCCCTTAGCCTTCTTAGATTTCTTCTTTTCAGAAGACACCTTGGGCCTCTTCCTTTTATTGGAAGAATCCAACATCAAGACATGGTTCGTCTTGGATGGGAAGTGACCTTTTGTAGTTTTCAACATGTTACGTAATTCAGGCAAGCTGACATCCAACTTATTTATGTGGAAATTAACAACGAACTGCGAGAAGGTCTTAGAGAGTGACTGCAAGACCAAGTCTTAACTTAACTCCCCATCCATGACGAACCCAAGCTGTCCTAGGCGTTCAATCAGATTGATCACCCTCAGGACATGAGTCTCAACGGCTGTGCCCTCGGTCATCCGAGATCGGAAGAGCTCCTTAGATATCTCATATCTAGCAGTCCTATTTTGTTCACCATATAACTCCTTGAGGTGAAGCAATATAGTAGGAGCATCCATATTTTCGTGCTGACGCTAAAGCTAATTATTCATGGATGCGAGCATGATGCATTGAGCCACAGATGCATCATCTTGCCACTTTACAATGGTGGCAATCTCTTCCTCAGAGGCTGATTCTGAAACAGTTCCAGGGACAGGTGAATTTAGGACATAAGAAATCTTTTCAGCAGTGAGAACTATTCTCAGATTTCTTAGTCAGTCCGTATAATTCGGCCCGGTAAGTTTATTAGCATCAAGTATGTTACGTAGTGAAATAAGTGATTTTGACATTTTTAAAATTCTACATGTGAAAAAGCAACATTTTAGCAAACATTCATTTAATTAATTTTACATACCAAAATAAATTTAGCTCTTTATTTTAAATTGGTATCTCCCACTATTTTTATCAAACTATATTACCCTCACGTATATAGTTCGGCAACATCTAATTAAAGATTTGCTAGTGAGAATAAGAATCCCATTTCAAATGTATATAGCCTTGTGGATAGCACAACAAACGATATACAAATAAATAGGTAGACAACTCTTGTCAATTACATCAACATGTAATTCCTTTTTATTTTGCCTCTTAAATCATAATGGTCAAGTGTGTGCACATCCATACTAAAATGATTTAAGTTAAGTCCAGCCTAGCACTTCAATAAATTAAAAAAAGAAAAATATTCATCCTTGTAGATAGCACAACAAGACTATATTGTTCAATTTTCTTGATAAGCATCAAATGTGATTAAATTAATATCTTAAATACTCAATACTCGCCTTGTGGATAGTACAACAAGCTCATATTAAATATTTAATACTCTATTAATTTATCATGCTAGAAGGCGACGTTCGATATTTCAAATATCATTGAACACTTCGGACTTAATATAATTTCTTTGAGGATTTGTTATTATTTGTCTCATCTTGTTTAGCGCGCATGCACATATATATATAAAATACGCGTCATTTTATTAAACATGCGAAGCATGTTTGCATAAAATATAATATATATAATATTTAGCATGCACATATAGAATACTATATTCTACCCGAATTGATTATGAACTTTTATTCTAGTTTGGTTCACTAAAGCCACCAAGTGAACCAAAAGGTCAAACTTAGAAGTGCAAGAATTTAAATTTAAACGTAACTATTATATTTAAACCCGGGATCCATACAAACGGGTCTTTACGCGCTCCTTGCTCCTTGGTTTGCAATTTCTTCAAGATAATTCTAACTATCTCTATTACATAAACTATTTAAAATTAAATAGAAACCTTTATCAGCAGTCAAGAGAAAATGAAAGTAGTATGCATACAAGCCAATCATGTATGATGATAAAGCATATACTTTGGAGACAATCTTATTTATTTATTAATAAAAATATTTATTTATTAAAGGCATTTAATTATCTACATGGTGCTGTTTTTATAATATGTAAATAACCCATAGTTTTAAGCAATGTTTTTAGAATCATGTTGATCATGCTAATGAGATTTAAATTCTTAGAAAGCTTAAAACTAAAATAGTTCCCAATCGTGGGATTACTAAAAAGGGAATTAGTAAATCCAGATAGATTGGTACATATGTTGCTTTCTCATTGGATGAGGATGATTGATCTCATGATCATTTGTGTGGAGACACTAAAGCAAGTATGTAGGTGCTTATTGGAGAATAAGTTCACTGAACGTGACTTGCTATGGAATACCTAATGGAGTTTTACTCGCCTGTCAATAGGAATTCCTAATGTGATAGTAGTACAAGTGATTCTTGGACTTGAGATCATCATAGTATCTTGTATGTAATGAATTATATTGACTTATTCCTTAAAGCCCTTTAGGATATATAAAAGGGTATGTTTGGGTATAATGAGTTACACATAGAGATAATGAATAATCAATAAAGAATCTACCACCTCTAGTAAAAGAGGAGATATGTTTTATGTGATTCGATAAATGACAACCCAGGAATCCTTGGCCAAGGTGGAATGAAATTAGAAAGGAGTTTCTAATTTGCATTAAATGGAGTTGTGTATTTTCTAATCGAAATACATATAATTAAATAAAATAAGACTTGACAATAATTTCATGTCTTATATTTAATTGGGACATTGTATGGTGGAAGGATTGAATTATACGATAACTATTTACTCACAGGTTCTTTTATGATTAATGTTGAAATCTATATTATCTGAAAAGTCGTTGATTGCTAGGGAGGCTTATCTCTATTGTAGAGTAAATATTATTTATTTAAATAGATTATTAGTTTAATTTATTTATTTAAATAAGATTAGAATTATTCTAATTGATTTATTCACAACCGGTTTAATATGGAAACCTAAAGGGTCACACCATAAAAGGAAGAATAATTATTTAAGAAGGTAATTGCATAATCGTAATAATGCATTAAGTATAATTAATTTAATCTATGGTGATAGAATAAATTAAATAGCTTAATGTTTATTATTTAATATTTTGGGACTATTAAATATAAATTAATAAGTGGAGACTTATTAATATTATTACAATTGTTATTATTTTAATTTCTAAAGGAGTTTAGTAATTAATTTAATATTAGTACTCTCATTTATTCCTAATAAGATTAGGAGACAAATTAATTAAATAAATTTAATTAATTATTCCCAATGTGGTGGGAAGCCTAAATTAATTAAAAGAGTTTAATTAATTAAATGAAATCCCATGTCTAATAAGATTAGAAGGGTTGACCAATATCTATATAAGAGGAGTTTTATAATAGATATTAGTTGATGAAATTCCAATTGTTGAAGAGTACTCCTTTTCTATAGAGGATAGAAAATTAGGTTTAGCCAATCACCCTCCTTCTTGATAATTCTTCTTCCTTGGTGGATCACCTCTAGACGCCAAACAGTTGGGTGGCTAACATTGATCAAAGGAAGAAATCTAACCCAGAAATTCAAGGAGATCACGAAAAACAAGGAGTTGAACTCGTACCTGTGGAAGCTTCGTTCTACAAGAGTATGATTCCATAACTTCTTATTTATCGTTTTAAATTAATAATTTTCATAAAGGATGATCTGGGTAGTGATTTTGTAGAAATTTTTTAAACACTGATATACCATGATTCCGCTAATTTTTACAATTTAATTGCGTCACGATTTCGTACAAACCCAACAGTGGCATCAAAGCCTAACCCTTATGCAATTATTAATTGTTTTAATTTTATATACATATGGGTATTCATTGAGAATAATTTATTGGGCATAATTAGTTGTATAAAATTATTTTTTATGGGAGAAAGAAAAAAAATTAACGAAAATAATTTTTTTTTCTTCTTGGTTCGCTGTGTCCTCGAATTGATCACAAAATGGTGACTGCCAATTTTTTTTAAAAAAGGAAACCTGCCGAATTTATTTTTTAAAAGCTGACTCACGTTGCCTTAGAAAAGGATATTAATTGTTTTAAATGAAAAGTTATTCAATTCAAAACAAAAAGGTTTCTGCAAGCTTTTTGAAACGTGTAGGATGTTTTAAAAGAAAGGTAACCCATGATTACCTTAATATATTATATTATATATATATATATATATATATATATATATATTAAGGTTATATTATATATATATATATATATATATATAATATTCTTAATAATTTTATAATTAAAATAAAGAGTTTATTTTAATCTTGAAATTGGATTTCATGCAAATTAAAATTGCCCATTAAATGATACTCATATATATATGGAATGGTTTTAATTCATGAGATGAATATTTATTTATTGATATATATGGTGATATGTATGATAATAAATAGGGATTGACTATGGGACTATTGACCAATGTGATTGGATTTTATTTTAGTTGAATGCTTGAATGAATGAGTTTTATTAAATGGGGTCTGCGTACCTTGTCTTCTCTGATTTTTTTCGTGATGTAAATTCTATCTTCCTCTTATGTACTTTTCCTTGACTGCTGATTAAGGTTTCTATTTAACTTAAATAGTTTAATGTAATAGAAATAATTAGAATTATCTTAAAGAAATTGGAGACCAAGGAATAAGGAGCGCGTGAAGACCCATTTGTATGGCGCCTAGGATTTAAATATAATAGTTATATTTAAATTTAATTCTTGCACTCCTAGGTTTGACCTTTTGGTTCACTTGGTGGCTCAAGTGAACCAAACTAGAATAAATGTCCATAATCAATCCGGGTAGAATATAGTATTCTATATATGGATGCTAAGTATTATATATATTATATTTTATGCAAACATGCTTTGTATGTTTAATAAAATGACGCGTATTTTATATATATGTGTGCATGCGCGTTAAACAAGATGAGACAAATAACAACAAATCCCTCAAAGAAATAAAATTAAGTCCGAAGCGTTCAAAGATATTTGGAATATCGAACGTCGCCTTCTAGCATGATAAATTAATAGAATATTTAATATTTAATATGAGCTTGTTGTGCCATCCACAAGGCGAGTATTGAGTATTTAAGATGTTAATTAATCACATTTGATGGTTATCAAGAAAATTGAACAATCTAGTCTTGTTGTGCTATCCACAAGGACGAATATTTTTCTTTTTTGAATTTATGGAAGTGCTAGGCTGGACTTAACTTAAATCATTTTAGTTCGGATGTGCACACACTTGACCATTATGATTTAAGAGGTAAAATAAAAGGAGTTACATGTTGATGTAATTAACAAGAGTTGTCTACCTATTTATTTATATATCGTTTGTTGTGCTATCCACAAGGCTATATACATTTGCAATGGGATCCTTAATCTCACTAGCAAATCTTTAATTAGATGTTGCCGAACTATATAAGTGAGGGTAATATAGTTTGATAAAAATAGTGGGAGATACTAATTTAAAATAAAGAGCTAAATTTATTTTGGTATGCAAAATTAATTAAATGAATGTTTGCTAAAATGTTTTCTTTTCACATACAGAAATTTAAAAAATGTCAAAATTACTAATTTCACTGCGTAGCATACTTGATGCTAATAAACTAACCGGACCAAATTATACGGACTGGTTAAGGAATCTAAGAATAGTTCTCACTGCTGAAAAGATTTCTTATGTTCTAAATTCACCTGTCTCTGGAACTGTTCCAGAATCAGCATTTTAGGAAGAAATTGCCACCATTGTAAAGTGGCAAAATGACGCATCTGTGGCTCAATGCATTATGCTCGCATCCATGAATAACGAGCTTCAGCGTCAGCATGAAAACATGGATGCTCCTTCTATGTTGCTTCACCTCAAGGAGTTGTATGGTGAACAAAGTAGGACTGCTAGATATGAGATATCTAAGGAGCTCTTCCAATCTCGGATGACCAAGGGTAAGGTGAACATAAAGGAACAAAAGAAAACTGATCCAGCTAGCAAAGGAATGTGCTTCCATTGCAACGAGCCAGTTCATTGGAAGAGGAACTACAAGAAGTTTCTGGCAGAGAAGAAGCTTAGAGAAGTTTTGACTTCCAATCAAGGTTTGTTCATGATTGAAATTAATTTTTCAGAAAGTAAAAATTTTACTTGGGTATTGGATACCGGCTGTGGTTCTCACATATGTAATAATGTGAAGAGACTGGTCAGAAGTAGAAGGCTAAACAAGGATGAGATTATCCTACGAGTGAGAAATGGAGTAAAGATTGCTGCATTAGCTATAGGCACTTATTGTTTAGCACAGCCTACGGGCAAGTCCATTTATTTAAATAATTTTTATTTTGTTCTGAATATCATTAGAAATATTATTTCTATTTTCGTATTAGATATGGATGGATTTGACATTATAATAAAGAACAACAGTTGTTCTATTTATAAAAGCAATATTTTATATGGTGTTGGTAATTTGCAAAATGGACTTTATAAACTTGACTTGCATGAAAATATACTTCAAATAGAACAAACTAAGAAAAAGAAAAGAGATTATATTAATTATACCTATATGTAGCACTATAGACTTGGTCATATTAATGAAACAAAATTCTCCAAGTTGCATAAGGATGGGCTCTTAGAGCTATCCTATTATGAATCATATCCAACTTGTTAATCTTGTATCCTGGGTGAAATGACTAAATCTCTTTTTAGTGGAAAAGGAGAAAAAGTTACAGAGTTGTTAGCGTTGGTTCACACAGACGTTTGTAGACATATGACAACGAATGCACAGGGTGGGTATTCTTATTTTATTACTTTCACTGATGATCACTCAATATTTGGATGTGTGTATTTAATGAAATACAAATCAGAATCATTTGAAAAGTTCAAAGAGTTCAAAAGTGAAGTAGAGAAAAAAACGGGTAAGAGTATTAAGATTCTTCGATCAGATCGAGGTGGTGAATACTTAAGCGGTGAGTTTCTCGATTGTCTCAAAGAAAATGGTATAATTTCACAATGGACTCCACAAGGTACACCAAAGTTAAATGGAGTATCTAAAAGGAGAAATCAAACATTGTTGGACATGGTTCGTTCCATGATGAGTTTTACTGATCTTCCAATTTTATTCTGGGGTCAGGCCCTAGAAACGACTATATATCTACTAAATAAGGTCTCCACCAAATTCGTCCCCAAGACTCCATATGAGATGTGGACAGGGAAAAAACCTAATCTTAAGCATGTTAGGATCTGGGGATGTCCATCTTATGTGAAAAAGTTTCAAAATAATAAGTTTGGGACAAGATCTGATAAGTACACGTTTGTGGGAAATCCTAAAGAAAGTTTAGAATACTATTTCTACAATCTTACTGAGCAAAATGTGTTTTTGCGAAACACGCTGCCTTCTTGGAATAAGGAGTTTATCCTTGAAGGGGCTAGTGGGAGAAAAATAGATCTTGAAGAAATTCAAGAACCACAAACCACTACAGATCAAGTGGATGAACCTATGCAAGTAAAGACACATACTGTACAACACCCTATTCGTAAATCTGGAAAAGTACCAAAGATACCTAAAAGGTATGGATTCGTCATAAAGGGTGACAATAAGGTACACATCATGGATAATAATGATCCATAGAATTACGAACATACTATGAGTAATAAAGACTCAGACAAATGGTAGATGACCATAAAATCTAAAATGGATTTTGAAGCTATGCTTAAGTCCATTTGGATTTTGCTTGCGATTGTAGCTTATTTTTACTTAATTTGGCAAAATGGACGTGGAGACGCCCTTCCTCAAATATACATTATTAGAGGAGAATGTATGTATGATATAGCCAGATGGTTTTTTGTTTCAATGGTTGAAGCAAATCATGTATATGAGCTACAACAATCCATTCATGGATTGAAGCAAGATTCTCGTAGATGGAACATTCGTTTTGATGAGACAATCAAAGAGTTTGATTTTATCAAAAACGAGGATGAACCATGAGTGTACAAGAAGGTTAGTGGGAACGCTGTTTCATTCCATATATTATATGTTGTTGATATATTACTGATAGGGAATGAAAATTCCTATGCTAAAATCGATCAAAATAAAGTTGTCTAAACATTCCTCCTTGAATAATTTGGGTAGAACATCCCGCATTGGGGATAAAAATCTGTATTAATAGATTTAAAAGGATGTTCGGCTTAACCCAAGAAAACGTATATTCATTATACGCTAAAGGCGTTTAGCATGGCAAACTCCAAAAGGTGCCTCATGATGATGAGCTATGGAGTGTATCTCTCTAAAATTGTCCTCAATAAAAGAGAGATCGCATGAGTTACTATCATGTATGCAATGAAATATACGAGATTTGATGTTGATCAGTAATATTCTGGAGAAGATCACTAGGAGACAGTGATATACATTTTAAAGTACCTAACTGACACTAAGGATGTCATCATGACACATGATGGGTCTGAATTAAACTAGAGGACTAAACAGACTCAAGTTTTCAGATTGACCAAGACGACAACAAAATCCACTTTAGGGTAAGTCGTTACCTTAAAAGGTGGTGCAGTAAATTAGAAAGGTCCCAAACAGCAAAAAGTTGCTGGGTTAGTGACAAAGACAAAGTATATAACTGTAAGTGAAGCTGCAAGTTAATGTTTCGGATGAAAATTTTATTACAGAACTAGGAATAGTTTCATAAGTCTTATCTTGAATCTAAACATGTGTTGCGGCACTTTGATTAAAGAAATCATTGAAAGAGGAGAGTGTAGACTCTCAAGATAACATTGCAGATCCATTTAGTAAAGCTTTAACATAACAGCAATTTGATCGTCACTTAGAGAAGAAGGGTATGAGATACCATGGCGATTGACTTTAGTGCAAGTGGAAGATTGAAAGTAGTATGCATACAAGCCAATCATGTATGATGATAAAATATATACTTTGGAGACAATCTTATTTATTTATTAATAAAAATATTTATTTATTAAAGACATTTAATTATCTACATGGTGCTGTTTTTATAATATGTAAATAACCCATAGTTTTAATCAATGCTTTTAGAATCATGATGTTGATCAGGCTAATGAGATTTAAATTCTTAGAAAGCTTAAAACTAAAATAGTTCCCAATCGTGGGATTACTAAAAAGGAGATTAGTAAATTCGGATAGATTGGTACATATGTTGCTTGCTCATTAGATGAGGATGATTGATCTCATGATCATTTGTGTGGAGACACTAAAGCAAGTATGTAGGTGCTTATTGGAGAATAAGTTCACTAAACGTAACTTGCTATGGAATACCTAATGGAGTTTTACTCGCCTGTCAATAGAAATTCGTAATGTGATAGTAGTACAAGTGATCCTTGGACTTGAGATCATCAAAGTATCTTGTATGTAATGCATTATACTTTGACTTATTCCTTAAAGCCCTTTAGGGTATATAAAAGGGTATGCTTGAGTATAATGAGTTACATATGGAGATAATAAATGATCAATAAAAAATCTACCACCTCTAGTAAAAGAGAAGATATGTCCTATGTGATTCGGTAAATAACAACCCAGGAATCCTTGGCCAAGGTGGAATAAAATTACAAAGGAGTTTCTAATTTGCATTAAATGGAGTTGTGCATTTTCTAATCGAAATACATATAATTAAATAAAATAAGACTTGACAATAATTTCATGTCTTATATTTAATTAGGACATTGTATGGTGGAAGGATTGAATTGTACGGTAACTATTTACTCATAGGTTCTTTTATGATTAATATTGAAATCTATATTATCTAGAAAGTCGTTGATCGTTAGGGAGGCTTATCCCTATTGTGGAATAAATATTATTTATTTAAATAAGATTAGAATTATTCTAATTGATTTATTCACAACCGGTTTTATATGGAGAACCTAAAGGGTCACACCATGAAAGGAAGAATAATTATTTAAGAAGGTAATGGCATAATCGTAATAATGCATTGAGCATAATTAATTTAATCTATGGTGATAGAATAAATTAAATAGCTTAATATTTATTATTTAATATTTTGAAAATATTTAATATAAATTAATAAGAGGAGACTTATTAATATTATTACAATTGTTATTATTTTAATTTCTAAAGGAGTTTAGTAATTAATTTAATATTAGTACTCTCATTTATTCCTAATAAGATTAGGAGACAAATTAATTAAATAAATTTAATTAATTATTCCCAATGTGGTGGGAAGCCTAAATTAATTAAAAGAGTTTAATTAATTAAATGAAATCACATGTCTAATAGGATTAGAAGGGTTGACCAATATCTATATAAGAGAAGTTTTATAATAGATATTAGTTGATGAAATTCCAATTGTTGGAGAGTACTCTTTTTCTATAGAGAATAGAAAATTAGGTTTAGCCAATCACCCTCCTTCTTGATAATTCCTCTTCCTTGGTGGATCACCTCTAGAGGCCAAACACTTGGGTGGCTAACGTTGATCAAAGGAAGGAATCTAACCCGGAAATTTAAGGAGATCACAAAGAACAAGGAGTTGAACTCGTACTTGTGGAAGCTTCGTTCTACAAGGGTATGATTCCATAACTTTTTATTTATCGTTTTAAATTAATAATTTGCATAAAGGATAATCCGGGTAATGGTTTTGTAGAAATTTTTTAAACTCTGATATACCGTGCTTCTGCTAATTTTTGCAATTTAATTGCGTCACGATTTCGTACAAACCCAACAGGAAATACATAGGAGGGAGATAGAATTTACATCGATAAAAAACTAGAGAAGACGAGGTACGCAGACCACATTTAATAAAACTCATTCATTCATGCATTTAACTAAAATAAAATTCAATCACATTGGTCAATAGTCCATAATCAACCCCATTTATTATCATACACATCAACATATGCATCAATAAATAACCATTCAACCCATGAATAAAAAAGCCATTCTATATATAGATCGATGTCATTTAATGGACAAAAGTTTTGCTAAATTTTATTTTTGAAACAAAATAAACTTTTTTATTTTAATCAAAAACAAATCCAAATTAAACTCCTTTAATTTTAGCAATCTGAAATCATATTTCAGATAAAATAAACATCTTTATTTTAAACCTTTATAAATTAAATAAACCGTTTACTTAATTAATGAAAATCATAATTTCAGTTTCTGTCCAGGGACTGGCGCAGATGCGCCCAGAATGAACTGGGCAGCGGCGTAGCTGTGCTGCCTTGCTGAACGGCGCACACTACTAGAAAAAAGTAAATAGACAACGTTTAACAAGCGTTGTAATAGGTCCCCCAAAAGTGTCGTGGTTAGCAGTGTCATTTATTAGACAGAAATAGACAACGTTTTTTAAACACAAATAGACAATATTTTTTTTCGAAAAGCATTGTCTGTTTGTCAAATAGACAACGTTTTTTAAACACAAATGGACAACGTTTAAAAAACGTTGTTTTTTGACAAATTAGGCAACGTTTTTTTAAAAAAAAGTGTTGTCTATTGTACACATTAGACAACGTTTTTTTAAAAAGCGTTGTCTATTTGACACATTAGACAACGTTTTTTCTAAAAGCATTGTCTATTGTACACATTAGATAACGTTTTTCTAAAAAGCGTTGTCTATTTAAAAAACTCAATCCACAACATTTAAAGCTAAAATGTAAGCATTCTATGTTTCAAAATTCCATACATTCCAATAATACCATAAGTTTACAGTTTCAAATTCACTTTTCAATATAATTATTAGTACGTACATTGAATTACGAATTTAATTACATCCACAAAATATACCAAACTAATAAATAACACTAGTTGAACATCTGAAGTATAAAGCTACATTAAAGACTGTTGGTGGCTTTGGCAATTGCAATGAAGTCAAATAGTGACTATTGCAATGCTTCCATCCCCTGCGAGAGGGCATCTTCTGCCTGCTGTGATGATTGTTGCAAGTTATAAATGCCTGACAACTATTGCTCGGTTAGAGGCTCCAACTGATGCACAAGAAGCTGCATCAATTTCAGTTTGAGTTAGACAACTAAACGAGTAAGGATTTGAACCTACAACAGTGAAAGAGCTACAGTTTAGCCACGCAAAAAAAAAGAAGGTGAAAGAGCTACAAGAGTCGTTGCAAAATTTAGTTTCACCACAATTATATACCCAAGTTAATATATTAAATACATTTGGAAACCCAAATTAATTAAAAACATCCCATGCCAATAAACCTCAAGGAGAAAAAACCAACAGTTTTTGAATAATATGCTAGAGTCATGAAAATAAAAGAAAATAAACTATTACAATTTACAAATGTCATAGTAGAGCTATTGAGACCTTTTATTTACGAAACAAGTATATAAAATAGTTATGACATGGTACGGTACCTGTAGGGATAGAATCCAGTTAGCAGTATCATATAATTGGACTGGTGATATTGCTTCTCCAACAATGTCAAAAGGCATATTGATAGCAAGAGTGCAACCTGCATATTTTCGAGATTATCATTTCTCATATCTGAACCAGAATATAATCATGCCAATTTTTTTAGGATGTTCTCATAGGAATATTACATATATCCCTATTACAATTTGTTTAGGATGTTCTCATAGGAATATTACATATATCCCTATATTTGTATATAAAGATACGTGAACAAAATATTATAAACCCTTGGCTTTCGCTGTTATCACAAATCAACCCTTGAAAATTCTGGCTTACAAAGATTTTAATTGTCAAAAAGACGACACATGCTTTCAACATTTCCAAGGAAGAACATGCATTCAAATTATATAGCAATTTTTATTGTCATTTTTAATTTTTTTAGGAAATACACTGATATGATGATAAACATTTGCAAAAATGTAGTTTCTCTTGTACTCTATGATGTACATACTGTTCCAATAAGACGTGAGGAGCACACTATATCAACAAAATTACATTAGTCGGACCACATTTTTCCATTGACAGAATCTATAATAATGCATGCATCAATCTAATCACCATGCTTTAATTTCTTCACATAATGTATTATGGGCAATCAATACTAGCTACCTTCAAACCTTTTGCAGTGCAATCTGATACAGGCCAACCATTATCTGGTGTAGAGAAGGGCCATCCGCCCTTGGAAATGTGACGATACCATGAACTGAGATTTCCCGGACTATCCTATCTAAGCTTTATACATATATGTACCAAAATCAAATCATAACTACTTAAAGATTAGATTAATATTTATCAAACATAATTAATGAAATGATGCATGGTTATGGAAGAAATTAAAGTGCAAGTGTTAAAATAATCACCTGTGAGATTTTAATGAAATCATGCGCTTTTTTAAGCATTGAGCTGTATTCATCAACCAGGCCAGTTGAGAGTATTGCTTGAACAGCAAAACCAACATCCCACAGCTGTGACCCATTATATCCCTATATATATGTAGTGAAAATTTTGTTTTGTTCTTATTATTTATTAATAGTTCATAAAAATGCAATATATTTATTGCAAGTTAATAAGTTTTAAATTTTCGCATATACTACTCTCATATTCATGTTTAACTGAACAGTAACTTCATTTTCATGCCATCTTCAGCCACCCACAGATAATCTTTTATACTGGAGAGGTGCAATATATTTGCCATTGAATTTGGGTCCTCCACCCAACAACAGACCATGTTTAGTACCTACTTGAACATAATCAAGAGACTAATATTATGAGAGTATGTATATATAGTTCAATTATTTCAAAGGGTTGAAGAACAGAAGAAAGCTATAACTAATATCTACTTCAGAAAAGGATCAAGAATTAAGGAAACTGTACTCAAAGGTCATTCTATAAACACCAAATAGTCCACGCATCAAAATCGTTAATAGATTAATTACATGTGTAATATTCACATTTCATGACAATGAAGCAATTGAGCAACTACATTCTTTAAGGAACTACATGAAATATAAGAGAAACCATGATACAAGCAAGGGCAACTAAATTCAAGAGCAAGTGACATACCTTTTTTCTCAATCGACTTTTTCTGGCAGGTTCACGATTCTGAGCAAGCCTTCGTAGAATCTAAAAGTTGTAGTTGAGAATAATAGATTAGCAAGAAGATATAGAGTCATTTAATTTGAAATGTAACTAGAGAAAAACCATGTAACCTTCTGGTCCAGAGATTTTTCTTTTGATCTATCGCTAGAATCGGAAGCCACAATTGCATTGGACTGATCCATATCAAACTACACATTGAAATACAAAAATCAGTTCACTATTGCAATGTATAAACACCTCTCTTCCAAAATCCAAACCATAACAAACAAAATATTCTTAAAGGTGACGTGTAATAAATAAGAAATTATCCTGCTGACACTAAAGCATTTATGCTGCAAGACAAAGAAATATGGATAGTCAAAATTAACTCATAGATGAGATTTGTGTAAGATATATCACCCTTTGATTTTTGTCATCCGTCTCCACATCTGTGGAGGTGTCAGTCCGTGGGCTTGTATTTGATTCTCCCTAGTTCTCATGATGAGAACCAGACATGGAAACAAGATTTGATTGCGGTTCCTTTTGCAACTGTAGAACCTGAGAACTCCAAATAGAAGAATTAGTTGAATTACAGGAAGTAAGAGATTAAATGACCAATATACAGAAATACTGAAAGTAAAATATTAAGTTCAAATCAATTATTTACAATAACAAACACAACTATACCTTATTAAATGTCCCAAATTGGAAGTCAGGGCCCACAAGTGAATGAATTTCAAATTAAATGTGAATAAATGATTACCAAAGAACAGATATGGATGTATATAAAATGACCTATAACACATGAACCGTAGCAAGACCTAAACATAAACTTTGCCTATGAATTCCTTCTTAAACTTTTCTCACTTTATTCCTTGTTGAGAGCTGAAAGGTAGAGAGCTCGAGTAGCTATTGGTGGCAAATTAGAAGCTCTTAGCATCTTTTACTCGATTATTTATTTGGAATTTCAGGTTCAAAATTGAGAAAGATGGATAGAGAAGAGATGAGTTTCAGGTTTTGAAATCAAGGGGAGGTATACAGACAAAAGATAGTGAACTGCACAACTAATAATATTTGAATGGAGCAATATAAAACAATCTAGAGTACATTGATAACCCTCTACTCTACTGTAACATTTAAGAAAGGAAAATGCTAGAGCAACAAGCAAGTTGGAGAAAGGAAAACAGAGATGATGACAGCATAAAAATCAATTGAGCAAAAGGAAACTGATGTTAGATCTAGTTAGCTTAGATAACAACTCAAAATATGGCCATGTGCATCATTTTCCTTTCACATCACCCATAGAACTCCTGTATCGAGTCCAAGAGCCATCATACTGAAAATTCAAACCAGAAACCGAGTTCTTAAGTATAAACTAAAACAAATACCTAAAAACAAATAGTATAAACTAAAAAGTAAGGATACTTTGACTCAATTGGTTTTAAAATGTCACAAACCTTGGCAAAGCCTTCCGCTGTACCGGTTTGTGTGCCGAAGAAAATGGTGACCTTCTTCTTACCGTCATCGACTTCCTCTTCCGGCTTAATTTTTGGTATAGCCAGCTTCGGCGGCTCGAAGCTTGTAACCGATCCCTGGCTAGACGATTTCCGCCACGCCAAAATGACGACGCATCCAATCAAAATGGCAATTGAGGTAGTGAGCAGCATCAATAGCTCCCGATTCTCGAAGAGCAACGCCATCGACGCTGGGATCGACGCCACCACCACTGTTCGCAGAAGAATATACCGCTATTCGCAGAAGAATAATCATTTTGGTGATATGGCCTCGCACCACCACCACTGTTCGTAGAAGAATGGTTGCTTGTGAGATGGTGAAGGACCAGCGGCAGAGCTAAGAGTATGGCCGAGGCTAAGAAAACTATGGCTCCGTCATTGAGATCCAGAGAGAGAGCCCTAGCCTCGAGATCAAACATTTTGAATCTGGAACAACGAAGGAGTCCTTCATTCTACAGAGGTAAACGCTCGACTGTAGTATTTTTTATGATTTTACCCCTCCGTGTTTTTTCAAATGATAACGTTTTCTTAAGAAAACATTATCTATTTAAAACCCTTATGCCAAACCACAACAATTTTTTAAAAAAAAGTCATAAAAAAAAAACCACAACATTTTATAAAAAACGTTGTGGTTTAAGTGTAATCTATTCATCTTATTGTAGTAGTGGCAGCTGGGCAGCGGTGCAGCTGCGCTGTTTGTCGTAGAATCTGTAAAATTCGATTTTTGTCCAGAAAATTCGATCCAATCTCTCATCAATTCATATATGGAATCATAAAATTGATAATTAGCACAAAGTTAGGCTCTGATACCACTGTTGGGTTTGTACGTAACACATACATGCAATTAAATTACACAAATAAGGGCGAAAACGCGATAAATAAGGTTTTAAAAAATTTCATACAAATCCATGACATGATCATACTTTGTGCTCAATTATCAATAACAAAAAAGTAGGAAGATCAAAATCATACCCTTATAGAATCTAGCTTCCACAGGTACGAGTTCTACTCCTTGCTCTTCTTTGATCTTCTTGAATTTACTGTAGTGGCTCCTTCCTTTGATCAACGTTAGCCACCCAAGTGTTTGACATCTAGAGGTGATCCACTAAGGAAGAGGAATAACTCAGGAAGATGGGTGGTTGGCTAAACCCTTTTTCTATTCTCTGTAGAAAATATGTTGTACTCTCCAACTCTTGGAATTCACATCTATATAATATCTGATATAAGACTCTCTTATATAGACATTAGGTTAACCCTACCAATCTAATTAGAATTGGATTTTATTTAATTAATTAATTAAACTCTTTTAATTAATTTAGCTTCCCAACATATTGGGATTAATTAAACTCTTTAATTAATTTTCCTCCTAATCTCATTAGAAATGAGTGAGAGTACTTATATTAAATTAATTCTTAAACTCTTTTAGAATTAAAATAATAATAATAATAATAATAATAATAATAATAATAATAATAATAATATTAATATTAATAAGACTCCTCTTAATAATTTATATTTAATATTTCTAAAATATTAAATAATAAATATTAAGCTATTTAATTTATTCTATCACCATATATTAAATTAATTATACTTAATGCATTATTACTATTATGTCATTATCTTCTTAAATAATTCTTCTTCCTTTTATGGTGTGACCCTTTAGGTTCTCCATATTAAACAAGTTGTAATCAATTAGAACAATTCTAATCTTATTTAAATAAATACATTAAACTAATAACCTATTTAAATAAATAACATTTATTCTACAATAGGGATAAGCCTCCCTAGCGATCAAGGACTTTTTCAGATAATATAGATTTCAACATTAATCATAAAAGAACCTGTGAGTTAATAGTTACCGTACAATTCAATCCTTCCACCATACAATATCCATATTAAACATAAGACATTGATTTACTGTCAAGTCTTATTTTATTTAATCATATGTATTTCGATTAGAAAATGCACAACTACAAATAATGCAAATTAGAAAACTCCTTTCTAATTTCATTCCACCTTGGCCAAGGATTCCTGGGTTGTCATTTAACGAATCATATAGGACAAATCTCCTCTTTTACTAGAGGTGGTAGATTCTTTATTGATTATTCATTATCTTCATATGTAACTCATTATACCCAAGCATACCCTTTTATATACCCAAAAGGGCCTTAAGGAATAAGTCAAAGTATAATTCAATACATACAAGATACTATGATGATCTCAAGTCCAAAGATCACTTGTACTAATATCACATTAGGAATTCCTATTGACAAGCGAGTAAAACTCCATTAGGTATTCCATAGCGAGTCACGTTCAGTGAACTTATTCTCCAATAAGCACCTACATACTTGCTTTAGTGTCTCCACACAAATGATCATGAGAACAATTATCATCATCCAATGAGCAAGCAACATATGTATAAATCTTTTTGGATTTATTAATCCCCTTTTTAGTAATCCCATGATTGGGAACTATTTTAGTTTTAAGCTTTCTAAGAATTTAAATCTCATTAGCATGATCAACATCATGATTCTAAAATCGTTGCTTAAAACTATGGTTTATTTACATATTATAAAAACAGCATCATGTAGATAATTAAATGCCTTTAATGACTACTTTTATTAATAAATAAATAAGATTGTTTGCAAAGTATATGCTTTATCATCATACATGATTGGCTTGTATGTACACTACTATCAATCACATCACTTGATAATTGCACTTACTTTCTCAATAGATTGACAGGGTGACCTCCCTAAGCCTTGAGATTCCAACCTCCTTACAGTGGCTACAAATTGGCCCACTTGGTTCCTCAATTCTTGAGCAGAAGTCCTTGTATCTTGCTGAAACTGCTGTGTCTGGCTCATAAATGCCTTGAGCATGTCCTCCATGGATGTTCCTGAATTATCAAGTACTTCTTCGGTATATGTTTGGTACTGAGGTTGAGTCTGCTAAAAATCTTACTGCAAAATTAAAAAGACAGGTTGCATTGGTGGTATAGTACCTTTATAGCTCAAGTCGGAATGATCTCTCCATCCTGGATTATGAGTTTTTGCCCAAGGATCATATTAATGTTGATGTTGTCCTAAGAATATCCCACATCATTGACTTATTGAACAGTGTCATCCTCATATAGTATTGGACAAGCATCCGAAGTATGTCCGGACATTGAACAAATTCCACATAACTTTGCTACTTGCATATTCCCTGCTACCATTTGTCGAACCAAAGCAGTTAAATAAGAAATTTGTTGCTCAATATTACTTGTGCTTACCTCATTCACCCTTTGAGGAGTATGATCCATCCTAGTTACATACTGTTGTGAGTTGGATGCCATGTTTGCAATTAGGTTCTTCGTAACTTCTTGAGTTTTGTCTACCAGTGCTCCTCCATTTGCTGCATCAATCATGCTTCTATCCATTGGTAGCAACCCCTCATAGAAGTACTGGATCAAGTGATGATCATCAATTCCGTGAGGTGGACAGGTGGAACACAACTTCTTAAACCGTTCCCAATACTCATAGAGAGTCTCTATTGAACTGACTGAATTCACATATCTCCTTCCTTATGTTAGCAACTCTCGAAGCAGGAAAGTTGATGAGAATGAAATATATTATATTTTATTCCCTTAATACTTAATCTTTTATATTTATTTTGTACCTAAATACATTCATTGTTCTTATATTTTTATTTTAGGTACAATTGAACCAAGAAAGTACACTTAGCAACTCACGTGCCAAGCAGCCCACAAAGAGAAGGCCACGATTGAGGAGCTTGGAAAAGGAATGAAGCAGCTTGCTTGCAAAGGGAACTAGCATGTGGGCCATGATCCATGCAAAATTAGAAAATAAAGATGCTGGGCAGAGAGTTATAACGCCCCAGCGGGGGATTTATGTGTGTGCTGCCCGCCCCAGCGGGTAGGCGTTAGATCAGCCTGCCGAATTCCTTTAGCAAGTTAGATTCGGCAACAAGGAAAGCAGCTAGGGCATAGAAAAAGGCTGCTATTTTAATGTTATAAATAAGGGGCCTCATACCTTCATATAGGATCGCATCTATTGAATAAAAATACTTTTTCTCTTTATATTTCTTTGGTGTTTTCTATGGCTATGGATAGCTAAACTCTTATTCTTGGATTAAGGAGACGGAAGCCTTGGAATATTACACTGTGAGATGTAATTGATTTTAATTGTTCAATTATTATTTTGAGTATTGATTCTTCTTCTGTGCTTCAATTACATGATTGATTTGTTTAATTTCTAGGATGCATACTAGTTTATTATTCATTGAAATCTACTGCTAAATTAGATATAGAATCCGTAATTGTTTGGTCACTCTAATTTGCGAAGCAACTAAGATTAATAATTGACTGCAGATCACGAGATTATTATATCTTAGGAAGAATATTCAACTAAATTAAATGCAACTGCTTGTGCTTGTGTTATTTAGCTTCATCGGTTTTTCTAATTCTTAAAGCTTCTACTAGATTAAACTTTTAGCGCTTGTCTGCGGTTGTTTAGTAGTTAGGGTTATTTAGATCGCTTGTTTCTATCTAACTAAAATTAAGGAAAGACATGGAAGTGATTCTAACGATGAATATTCAAAGTATTAATTGTGTATGCTTGAGTCAATGATCAGTGTATGTTTCTAAGGTGGAAGTTGACTTAACCCAAGGTTTGTTCTCTTGATTTAATTCACAATATTTTACACATTAGTTTATTTTAATTAATTAACAATAATCAAAAATCCCCACTTCTGGAATACAAAGTATATAAAAATAGATTAATCAGTCTCTGTGGGATCGACTCTTACTTGCACTACTACATTATTATCGTTCGTAGTAAGGTTTATTTTTGGTTGTCTACGACAGCACACCAAATTTTGGCGCCGTTGCCGGGGAACTGATTGTAGTCTATATTTATATTTTTGTAAACCTTATTTTATTTTTTTTTAGTAATTTTTATTCCCTTGATTGTTTATGCCCGAAACTCGATCTACTAATCAAGGTGTTTTAAAGTTTGACCCAGAGATAGAGAGAACTTGTCGCAGATTAAGGAAGGAAGCTCGGGAAATTCGTGAAGAAAAGGGAGTCATGGCAGCAAATCGAACCTTGAAAGAGCTTTCGGCTCCTGATTTGAACCAACAACCCTTATGCATAACCTTTCCTAATCTTGATACTAACACTCATTTTGAATTAAAATCTGGACTGATACATCTTCTACCTTATTTTCATGGTTTGGCAGGTGAAGATCTTCACAAACACTTGAAGGAATTCCATGTGGTATGCACAAGTATGAAACCTACCGGAGTAACCGAAGAACAGATCAAGCTAAGAGCCTTCCCATTTTCTCTGAAAGATTCAGCTAAGGATTGGCTTTACTATCTACCCTCCGGAAGTATCACCACATGGGAGGAGATCAAAAGACTCTTCTTAGAGAAATATTTTCCAGCTTCAAGGGCAGCCAATATTTGAAAGTCAATTTGTGGCGTGAGGCAGAACAACGGAGAATCCCTACATGAGTATTGGGAGCGCTTCAAGAGATTGTATGCTAGTTGCCCTCATCACCAAATCAGTGATCAGCTTCTCATCCAGTATTTTTATGAAGGTCTCAGTTGTACCGAGAGAAGCATGATTGACGCTGCTAGTGGCAGAGCGTTGGTGGATAAGACTCCCAAGGCTGCAAGAAATCTAATTGCTAATATGGCAGCTAATTCTCAATAATTTGGCACTAGACTTGATTCTGCACCTAGGAATGCTAGTGAGGTACAAATTTCTTCTATTGAACAACAACTTGCGAGTTTGACTTCTCTTGTTCGTCAAATGGGTGCAGGTAACACACAACAGGTGAAAGCTTGCGGAATTTGTGCGGTAATCGGTCATCCGACAGATATGTGTCCAACTCTCCAAGAGGAGACCGTTGAACATGCAAATGCAGTAGGAGGGTTTCCTGGGCAACCACAAAGGAAATATGATCCCTTTTTAAATATATATAATCCTGGATGGAGGGATCATCCTAACTTTAGCTACGGGAACCCACAAGCAAGTCAACCAGCACCTTAAAATTTTCCAAATCATCAGCAGTACAAACCATCGTACCCCAATAGACAACAACAGGGCCAAACTTCTAACCCTAGTATGTCTTTAGAAGATATTGTTAAAACACTTGCCACTAACACTTTAAATTTTCAACAGGAAACGAGAGCAAGTATTCAGAATTTGGGTACGCAAGTGGGATAAATGGCGACTGCGATTAGTCGGTTGGAGGCACAAAGTTCAGGAAAATTACCCTCCTAAACAGTGGTGAACCCAAAAGAGAATGCAAGTGCAATCACTTTGAGGAATGGTAAGGAGATAACAGTTCTAGAAAAGACAGTGGCTACACCACAAGATCAAGGCAATACAGATAAGGAAAAAGAAGCAGCAAGCAACAGTGTTATGAATGACAAAGATGAACCAAAGCGTAAATTTCCTCATCTCTCTGAATATAAACTGTGACGCCCCCAAATCCGTGTAACATCGATTATAGGACATGGTGCTCACGATACAACATACATCCTCATCTATCTAAGTAAACTCCAGCAATAATAATAGTAATATTATAACTATTACGTACTTACTCAAAATAATATCCCAAGTCTTTACAACCTTTAATAAACCAAAACTTAAACTTAGCGTTTATCGCTACATTACATCATATGCAGAAATATAACTTATTTTATAAGGTAACTAGCATCATTTCATCTTAGCCTTCCCCTTGTCCTTGCCCGAGCCCTCAGCCTTCTCATCCTTAACTGAAAGGTTTAAGCAAGAATGAGCACAAATTGCCCAGCAAGTATATAAAGAAGTTTGAAAACATACATCAGGAGTAAAAACATCTGTATGACAATATCTCAACAGTTGAAAGAATTATCAAGTGTTAAACAAGAATATCAAAGATAAGAGTTTAGAATTCTCCATAGCATACTAAGGGGTGTTAAATACCCTGAACATTGCTTTGTTTCATCGAAAACCATCAGACGGTTTAACAATCAAATAGATTGTAAACGGTCTCTGCAAGTACTCCAGGTGATCAGCCTATCGTACCCTACATTGTGCACAAGTATAAAGTTTAAACTGCATAAGCATAAATGGGACTATATGCCCGACATCTGTTTGCCCATTTATTCGGGTTGTTCATCTTAGTATTCATGCGAGACCGCACCAAAGCAATTTGGATTGGTAAACATTAAATAGCTTCGAAAGATTTGAATTAAATCATTTTTCATCAATAATAACTAGCCGAAAACAAAGGCCAGGAAACATACTTAGAAACAGTTCGATAATGACATGAAACTTATAAGCATGGTTGTTAGAATAATAACTGAGTAATCATCGATAAGCTTGCAAGATAATTGAAGTTGTATAACTTCACAACAAAGGAACTTGCACGAATAAATAGCTAGCACAAGTCCAATACTTACCCTTACTGCGATAAAAATGAGTAAGGATTGAATAAATACCCAATAGAAATTAGGGTTAGAAAACTTGCCTGATACGTCTGCTATCATTAAAGCTAGCAATTAACCTTCACGTAACCTAATCATATGTGTCACATTAAGCCATTAGGTTCTTGAACTCTAATTCGAAAGAAAATGATTTCCTTTCACTATAATTTCATTAATCAACTACCACGTATGCTATCATCAAACTAAGTTAATCATATATCATGTTGCGTCATATAGATAAAGTGGTTCAATATGAGAATCTGAGTAAAAATAAGTTTCTGGAATTTTTCCCGGTTCGACCCGACCCGACCCGGATCAGACCCGACCCGGACCGACCCGGACCGGCGCAGCTGCGCAGCCTCAAGCCGTGTTACCGGCGCAGCTGCGCTGCCTGGAAAACCCGGAACCCATCTTTGAGTGGCACAGCTGCACATCGTTAAGCCGTATGAACGGCGCAGCTGCGCTGCTCTTTATGCCCAGAAAATTTTTGCAGTTTTGAGCAGCCATCTTAGCGAATTAATTCCGATTAAACCATACATGATATGACCATGAAACTGTTGGGTTTGTAGGAAATCGTGACGCAATCAAATTGCAAAAATTAGCGGAAGCATGGTATATCAGAGTTTAAAAAATTTCTACAAAACCATTACCCGGATCATCCTTTATGCAAATTATTAATTTAAAACGATAAATAAGAAGTTATGGAATCATACCCTTGTAGAACGAAGCTTCCACAGGTACTAGTTCAACTCCTTGTTCTTCGTGATCTCCTTGAATTTCTGGGTTAGATTCCTTCCTTTGATCAACGTTAGCCACCCAAGTGTTTGGCCTCTAGAGGTGATCCACCAAGGAAGATGAATTATCAAGAAGGAGGGTGTTTGGCTTAACCTTAGTTTTCTATCCTCTATAGAAAAGGAGTACTCTCCAACAATTGGAATTGCATCAATCTAATATCTATTATAAGACTTCTCTTATATAGACATTGGTCAATCCTTCTAATCCTATTAGACATGGGATTTCTTTTAATTAATTAAACTCCTTTAATTAATTTAGGCTTCCCACCACATGAGAATAATTAATTAAATTCATTTAATTAATTTGTCTCCTAATCTTATTAGGAATAAATGAGAGTACTAAATATTAAATTAATTACTAAACTCCTTTAGAAATTAAAATAATAATAATTGTAATAATATTAATAAGACTCCTCTTATTAATTTATATTTAATATTTCCAAAATATTAAATAATAAACATTAAGCTATTTAATTTATTCTATCACCATAGATTAAATTAATTATACTTAATGCATTATTACGATTATGCCATTACCTTCTTAAATATTTATTCTTCCTTTTATGGTGTGACCCTTTAGGTTCTCCATATTAAACCGGTTGTGAATAAATCAATTAAAACAATTTTAATCTTATTTAAATAAATAAATTAAACTAATAATCTATTTAAATAAATAATATTTATTCTACAATAGGGATAAGCCTCCCTAGCGATCAACGACTTTCCAGATAATATAGATTTCAACATTAATCATAAAAGAACCTGTGAGTTAATAGTTCCGTACAATTCAATCCTTCCACCATTCAATGTCCCAATTAAATATAAGACATGGATTTACTGTCAAGTCTTATTTTATTTAATTATATATATTTCGATTAGAAAATGCACAACTCCAAATAATGCAAATTAGAAACTCCTTTCTAATTTCATTTCACCTTGGCCAAGGATTCCTGGGTTGTCATTTAACGAATCACATAGGACATATCTCCTCTTTTACTAGAGGTGGTAGATTCTTTATTGATCATTCATTATCTCCATATGTAACTCATTATACCCAAGCATACCCTATATATGCCTTAAAAGGTCTTAAGGAATAAGTCAAAGTATAATTTGTTACATATAAGATACTATGATGATCTCAAGTCCAAGGATCACTTGTACTACTATCACATTAGGAATTCCTATTGACATGCGAGTAAAACTCCATTAGGTATTCCATAGCGAATCACGTTCAGTGAACTTATTCTCCAATAAGCACCTACATACTTGCTTTAGTGTCTCCACACAAATGATCATGAGATCAATCATCCTCATCCAATGAGCAAGCAACATATGTACCAATCTATCCGGATTTACTAATCCCCTTTTTAGTAATCCCACGATTGGGAACTATTTTAGTTTTAAAACTTTCTAAGAATTTAGATCTCATTAGCATGATCATCATCATGATTCTAAAAGCTTTGCTTAAAACTATGGGTTATTTACATATTATAAAAACAGCAACATGTAGATAATTAAATGCCTTTAATAAATGAATATTTTATTAATAAATAAATAAGATTGTTTACAAAGTACGTGCTTTATCATCATACATGATTGGCTTGTATGCACACTACTATCAGAAACTTGGACACAACATACTTCATCTATCATACTATTTTACAAAAATATCACATTCCAGAAAATAGCAAATTAAGACCACGAACCGGCTACCTTGAAAAGCGTGCCAGGACAGGTTCTAACACTTAGAAAAAATTCGTGAAAACCCAGAAATTTGCAGATTTTTATTTCCAACATGCTTGCTCTCGAAAATCATAACTTGCTCAATTTAACTCCGTTTCTTATGAAATTAGGTCAGGTTATACATCATACTACACAGTATTTTACAAAATTATTACACACACTAATCGGGTCATAGAAACCATGATTCCAAGGCTCCGAAAAACCCAAAAAGTCACAGATTCTATGTTAAGCCATCTTTGACAAATTTTGTGATTTTGATTCTAGCATGCATAGGGTTGATTCCTACTGTCCAAACCACACATACTAACATATATACACATGTTACAACAATCAAACTCACTAAATTACCATAATTTGAACAAATTGACATCTAAGAGGCATTTTAGCAAACACTTAGCATGCACGGCATAAATTCATACGATTCAATGTGTAAGAGACATAAATTAAACCAGAACTTTCGTTCTCTACACCCACATATCAGTAACCAACATGAACATAGCCTCACAAAATCAAAACAAATCATTTGCAAGGTCTCATATGCATATTTTCTCATTTTTACTTAAGAACATGAAAAAGAGAGTTCATGGCTACCTCTTTGATGAATTCTTTTTGTTCGAATTCCTCTAATGACTCTCTTTGCTTGGTTAGTCTCTGCAAACTCCAGAATTCGCCACCCTCTCAAGCTCTTTCCTCTCTCACTCTCAACTTCACTCACGGTAGGATATTTTACAAAAGAAAGAAATAAAATTTTAGGTGGAGAGTATATATAGAAATCATTAGTATAAGCTTCCCTTGCCTCTTCCATTCTCAATTCAGCAGTTACAACATTAAGTTAGAACATTAGTTTAGCAAATTAAATAAGAAGAATGTGGGGGTTAGAGAAAATGAAAGGATTTTTGGTTTTAAGGAGTAAAATGAAGTACTCCCTCCTTAGCTATATGTAATATACGTATACTCCTTCCCTTATCCCAATTCGTGAGTCACAAGGGTCCCACCAGCTGCTGACTTGTACCACATAAAATATTATTATAATCAATTAAATAATCATTTTGACCATTTTGCCCCTCGTAGCAAAACGTTGCGATACTTATATCGATTCCTACTAAAGTCGACGTCCCGGACTTCATGGAACTATCTGTTTCGTCAAAATCGTCTCCGAAATTCGTGGTTGACTTTTTGCCTGAAAAAGTCAACCGGTTGACTTTGACCAAAAAGTCAACCGTGACACATTTTCGTGGTTACAGTCTAACCTGACTAAATTCGACGTTCCGGACTCAAATACGTAGTCCGCGTCTCTAAATTCTGCTCCGAACTCAAAATCATGCTTTAAAGCCATCCCACGAAATTAATAAAATTAATTCCATACTTAACCAATTTAATTAATTGAATTAAACTGAACCAACCATTTAAATATTCCTTATCACATATCATAAAATAACACATGTATGTATAATGCATATACATCTAAATAACAGAAAACACACCAAAATTTCACATAAATTCGTTTATTGATAATTGTTAAAAGGCATAATAATCTCGGATATTACATTCACCCTCCCTTATAAGGATTCCGTCCCCGGAATCATTACATATCAAACAAAAAGACTAGGGTAGTTTTTCATCATTTTCTCCTCG
Source organism: Panax stipuleanatus (assembly GCA_020205555.1). Lineage (NCBI taxonomy): Eukaryota > Viridiplantae > Streptophyta > Magnoliopsida > Apiales > Araliaceae > Panax > Panax stipuleanatus. Next base: position 179,608 of record JAINUT010000096.1, on the reverse strand, counting down.
AGTTCCCACATAGCCTCTTCGGCGTTGTGGTTCCTCCATACTACCTTAACAGAAGGTATTATCTTATTTCTCAACACTTGTTCTTTTCTATCAATTATCTGTACTGGAACCTCTTCATAGGTTAGGTCCTTTTCAAATTGGATGGGTTCATACTCTATGACATGCTTGTAATCCCGTTTATAGGGTCGTAAAACTGATACGTGGAACACGTTGTGTATATGTTCTAACTCCGGAGGTAAAGCTATTTCATAAGCTACCTCACCGACTCGCCTTAACACTTCAAAGGGTCCTATGAATCTGGGACTAAGTTTTCCCTTCTTCCCAAATCTCATTTTCCCTTTCCAAGGTGAAACCTTTAGAAACACATAAGTGCCGACGTCGAAGTCTCGTTGTTGCCGGTGTTGATCAGCATATTTCTTCTGTCGATCCTGAGCTGTCACTAATCTCGCTCGTATCATTTTGATCACATCTGCAGTTTGCTGCACTAATTCTGGCCCTAGTAATTTACGTTCTCCCACTTCATCCCAGCACAATGGCGTTCTACATTTTCTTCCATATAAAGCTTCATAAGGTGGCATCCCAATGCTCGCGTGGTAACTATTGTTGTATGCAAATTCCACCAACGGTAGGTGGTCATCCCAGCTTCCTTTGAAGTCCATTACACATGCTCTCAGCATGTCCTCTAACGTTTGAATAGTTCTTTCGCTCTGCCCGTCTGTTTGAGGATGATACGCGGTGCTCAACCTCAGTTGCGTTCCCATGCGTTCTTGAAAGCTTTTCCAGAAATTAGATGTGAACCGCGGATCGCGATCTGACACAATTGATACAGGTACACCGTGCCTGGAAACGATCTCCTTGATATAAAGCTTTGCCAACTGATCCAAGGTATATCTGATTTTGATTGGCAAGAAATGCGTTGACTTGGTCAATCGATCAACGATTACCCAAACTGCATCGTAACCCTTCTGTGTGTTTGGAAGTCCTACCACGAAGTCCATCGTGATATGCTCCCATTTCCATTCCAGAATTTCTAATGGTTGAAGTAACCCGCTCGGTCTCTGATGTTCCGCCTTAACTCTCTGGCATGTCAAACATCTGCTGACGCACTCTGCCACTTCTCTCTTCTTATTGGGCCACCAATAATGTTGGCGAAGATCCTGATACATTTTTGTGCTTCCCGGGAGAATTGAGTAACTTGAGCTATGGGCTTCCTGCAAGATTTCTTCCTTTAATTCAGTTACCGCTGGCACCCAAATTCTCCTCTCAAACCTTAATAATCCATCACCACCCACATTGAACTTAAGCTCCTCTCCATCTGAAATTCTTTTCCTCACCTTCTCGCATTCTTCATCGCTGCTTTGTTCTTCCTTGATTTTGTCCAATAGAGTCGGTCGAACCTCCATTGTGAACAACTTCCCATCTGACTCGCTCGGACTCTTTACCTCGAGTTCCAAACTGGCCATTTCCCTAATCAACTCCTCTTGAGCCGTTAGCATTGCCAACCTGCCACTGCCCTTTCTGCTTAGCGCATCTGCGACCACGTTAGCTTTCCCCGGATGATATAAGATGTCGCAATCATAATCCTTTATTAGTTCCAACCATCTTCTCTGTCTCATATTCAACTCCTTCTGCGTGAAGATATACTTCAGACTTTTATGGTCCGTGTATATTTCACACTTTACACCATATAAATAGTGCCTCCAAATCTTCAGGGCAAATACTACCGCTGCCAATTCTAGGTCATGGGTAGGATATCCCTTCTCATAATCCTTCAACTGACGCGATGCATATGCAATAACTTTACCATGTTGCATAAGCACACAGCCAAGTCCTTTGTGAGACGCATCACTAAAAATCACGAAATCACCTGTATCGTCTGGTAAAGACAACACCGGTGCCTCACTCAATCTTTTCTTAAGTTCCCGAAAACTTTCTTCACACTTCTCTGTCCAGAAAAATTTGACCGACTTCTTTGTTAAATTCGTCAAAGTTCCTGCTATCTTCGAAAAATCTTGGATAAACCGTCTATAATAGCCTGCCAGTCCTAAGAAACTTCTTACTTCAGTCGGTGTCTTTGGTTGCTCCCAATTCTGCACCGCTTCTACCTTTGCTGGATCCACAGAGATTCCGTCATTATCGATCACGTGACCCATAAATTGAACTTTCTTCAACCAAAACTCGCACTTTGAAAATTTTGCGTATAACTTATCCTTCCTCAACGCCTCCAATACCAACCTTAAGTGTTCAGCATGATCCTCCTGAGTCTTGGAATAGATCAGGATATCATCTATGAACACGACCACAAATTTATCTAGGTATTGCTTGAATACCCGATTCATCATGTCCATAAATGCCGCCGGCGCGTTCGTTAATCCAAATGACATCACCAGGAACTCGTAGTGACCGTAACGAGTCCTGAATGCTGTCTTAGGAACATCTTCCTTCCTCACCCTCAATTGGTGATATCCCGTCCTCAAGTCGATCTTGGAAAAATATTTCGCTCCCTTCAACTGATCGTACAGATCATCTATCCTAGGTAATGGATACTTGTTCTTGATCGTCACTTTGTTCAACTCTCGATAGTCGATACAAAGTCTCATCGATCCATCCTTCTTTTTCACAAATAAAACTGGTGCTCCCCAAGGAGACACACTCGGTTGAATATACTTTCTATCTAATAATTCCTGCAACTGTACCATCAGCTCTTTCATCTCTGCCGGTGCCATTCTGTATGGGGCTTTCGAAATCGGGGCCGTTCCCGGTACTAAATCTATAACGAATTCGACCTCTCTATCCGGTGGAAGCCCTGGTAACTCTTCCGGAAATACATCCAAAAATTCATTCACTACTGGTATCTGTCCCATTCCTACACCTATTTTCCGTGTATCGACGATATGGGCCAAATATCCTACACTTCCCTTCCTTAGCAACTTCCTCGCTTGCAACATCGTCAGACAACTCGAGTGTCTCGGCGACTTACCCCCGTAGAATACTACCTTAGACCGATTTGGAGTCATAAGATTTATACACTTCTTCTGGCAATCTATCATCGCTCCATGGTTAAATAACAAATCCATTCCTAGAATTACATCAATTTCCCCTAATTGAATCGGAATTAAATTCACAGGCAACTTATATCCCCTGATATCTACAACACAATTCCTATAGACATGGCTAACGGGAATGACTTCCTTATTAGAGACTTCTATGTTCAAAGGATATTCTAAATTTTCTTGGGGTATGTTTAATCGTTGGGAGAATTCATGGGATACGAAGGAACAAGTAGCACCCGAATTAAATAATATGTAAGCAGATATATCATTGACCGGAATGATACCTGAAACCACGTCCTTGGGTGCGACTGCATCCTGAACCGTCATGTTGAAAGTCCTTGCTGTTGGTCGATTCTGAGTTGGTGGTCCAGTAATTGTGAGATTTCCACCGCTTGGTCCCCTTCCTCCATTTCCTCCTACTGAATTCTTCTTTGGGAAATTCCTTGCCTGATGATCCAATGCTCCACAATTGAAACATCCATTCCTCTTTGGTGCAGAGCAATTGGGAGAGATGTGCCCCTCTTGCCAGCAATTGAAACAGACATTCTTCCCTTTTAGACATGCACCCGAGTGATTCCTCCCACACTCCTTATACGCCTCAGTTCTCTTCTTTACTTCACCTGGTTTTCCCCCAGAGTTTCCCGAGTTAAAATTGTTATTGTTGTTGTTGTTGTTCCACTTCCTCTTGTTTCCACCACTGTTGCTGCTACCTTCCCCGCGATTCCCTCCTTCATTCTTCTTCTTTTTCTCCTTATTAAACTTCATTAGGGCTTCACTTCCGCCCTCAGCAATTATAGCCTTCTCCAGGAGAGTCGCGAAGCTGTTCGTCTGCAACACCGAAAGTCTACTGTATAACCATGGTTTGAGACCCTGCTCAAACCTCCTCGTTTTCCTCTCCTCAGTGTCGACCTGATGAGGCGCGAACCTCGCCAGTTCGTTGAACTTTGCGGCGTACTGGGGTACGGTCATGTCTTCTTGCTTCAGCTCCAAGAATCGCATCTCCATACGACTCTGCATACTCGCAGGGAAATAGTTTTCAAAGAAGATCTTCTTAAACTCTTCCCAAGATATCACACCTTCTCCCGCCCTGATCTGGTTTGCCTCCCACCAGAAATTGGCTTCACCCTTCAGCATGTAAGTGGCGAAGATTGTTTTCTGATCATCTCCTACGCTAGCAATAGCGAACGCCTTTTCAATTTCCTTGACCCAAGTTTGGGCTTCGATAGGTTCGGTGGTTCCTTTGAACTCAGGTGGTCCACCGCTCTTGAAGTCTTTAAAGTGTGCCACCTGGCCCGCTAGAGGGTTATTGGTATTCGGGGTTCGATTCTGTAATGCCCCAACTAACATGTCTACAAACTGTTGCATAGGGTTCGGTGGACCCCAGCATTACCGCCTGACCCTTCTGGTACTTGTTGACGACGTCTTCCTCTAGCCATCTCTCTGTTTAAATAAACTTAGTGTTATTATCCCATAACTTATTCCTACAATATTTATAATTCATATAAAAACTTAATCATCACATCACATATTTAAATAAAAGCATATTTATTTATAAACATAATACCCAAGGTACTTCATCATCTTATGGCATTAAGCCATTTACATCACTTTAACCATCATATTTAGTGAAACTGGAAACCAAGTTTTATTTCATAGATAAGCGTTCTACACGATATTAGCAAAAGTTTAACACCAACAAACTAAAGACCCCGCCTAATGGCGTCTTCATGCTCTTCATCCGCTATTTCCAGCACCAGCCCACGGCTTATGACATGTCTAGACCGGTACTCCTCACGTGGAAAGTGATACACCCTATGCTGGAACCTCCCATGTGCTGACTTAAATGCGTACTTCATTCTATCCATCCTAACCTTCTTATCTCTTACTTCTCCTTCTAACTCGCTTGTTAGCTTCTCGGCCTGAGCACGACCTCTTCTCTCATCTTCCCAGGATGTGGTAATGATCTGCTTGTCAGTTTGGAGACTCTGAATCCTTGACTCTAGCCCATTAATGGTATGTCCCACGTGGGTCCTAATAGCTTCTTTCTCGTCTTTCAGCCTGTTCGCCTTCTGACCTGCTGTTCGCAACTTGTCAGCCAGATCCCCGTTCCTAATTATCAGGTGGTGCACCAATGCCTCAAGCAATGCTGCAGCCTGCTGCTCCCCCTGATACAGTTCCTCCAACTCATGGACCTTGTCTTCCAAATCTGTAATCCTATCCATCAACTCATCTAGTAAACCACCCTCAGGTGCTTCCTCGGAGTCCTCCTCGGGCTCCTCTTCCTCTTCAGGATACTCCTCTGGGTCTGACTCAGCTGCTGCCTCAGCTATAGGCTCAGGTACAGCTGTCACCAACTGCTCACTCACTACGTGAATATCTCTAACCTCCTCCTCTCCTGACATCCTACAATCAAGACAAGAACTCAATTAGTATTTTAAAAATAGATATTGATTTTGTTTTTAGAAAAATAGCTTCGACACTACACTTAGAACTCTACGTGAGTTCATCTCCTTATTACCTCCACTAACTTCCCTAAGGTTATAGTCTAAGGTTCCCCACCTAAAGTTTATAACCTATTGCTTTGATACCAACCTGTGACGCCCCCAAATCCGTGTAACATCGATTACAGGACATGGTGCTCACGATACAACATACATCCTCATCTATCTAAGTAAACTCCAGCAATAATAATAGTAATATTATAACTATTACGTACTTACTCAAAATAATATCCCAAGTCTTTACAACCTTTAATAAACCAAAACTTAAACTTAGCGTTTATCGATACATTACATCATATGCAGAAATATAACTTATTTTATAAGGTAACTAGCATCATTTCATCTTAGCCTTCCCCTTGTCCTTGCCTGAGCCCTCAGCCTTCTCATCCTTAACTGAAAGGTTTAAGCAAGAATGAGCACAAATTGCCCAGCAAGTATATAAAGAAGTTTGAAAACATACATCAGGAGTAAAAACATCTGTATGACAACATCTCAACAGTTGAAAGAATTATCAAGTGTTAAACAAGAATATCAAAGATAAGAGTTTAGAATTCTCCATAGCATACTAAGGGGTGTTAAATACCCTGAACATTGCTTTGTTTCATCGAAAACCATCAGACGGTTTAACAATCAAATAGATTGTAAACGGTCTCTGCAAGTACTCCAGGTGATCAGCCTATCGTACCCTACATTGTGCACAAGTATAAAGTTTAAACTGCATAAGCATAAATGGGACTATATGCCCGACATCTGTTTGCCCATTTATTCAGGTTGTTCATCTTAGTATTCATGCGAGACCGCACCAAAGCAATTTGGATTGGTAAACATTAAATAGCTTCGAAAGATTTGAATTAAATCATTTTTCATCAATAATAACTAGCCGAAAACAAAGGCCAGGAAACATACTTAGAAACAGTTCGATAATGACATGAAACTTATAAGCATGGTTGTTAGAATAATAACTGAGTAATCATCGATAAGCTTGCAAGATAATTGAAGTTGTATAACTTCACAACAAAGGAACTTGCACGAATAAATAGCTAGCACAAGTCCAATACTTACCCTTACTGCGATAAAAATGAGTAAGGATTGAATAAATACCCAATAGAAATTAGGGTTAGGAAACTTGCCTGATACGTCTGCTATCATTAAAGCTAGCAATTAACCTTCACGTAACCTAATCATATGTGTCACATTAAGCCATTAGGTTCTTGAACTCTAATTCGAAAGAAAATGATTTCCTTTCATTATAATTTCATTAATCAACTACCACGTATGCTATCATCAAACTAAGTTAATCATATATCATGTTGCGTCATATAGATAAAGTGGTTCAATATGAGAATCTGAGTAAAAATAAGTTTCTGGAATTTTTCCCGGTTCGACCCGACCCGACCCGGATCAGACCCGACCCGGACCGGCGCAGCTGCGCAGCCTCAAGTCGTGTTACCGGCGTAGCTGCGCTGCCTGGAAAACCCGGAACCCATCTTTGAGTGGCGCAGCTGGGCATCGTTAAGCCGTATGAACGGCGCAGCTGCGCTGCTCTTTATGCCCAGAAAATTTTTGCAGTTTTGAGCAGCCATCTTAGCGAATTAATTCCGATTAAACCATACATGATATGACCATGAAACTTGGACACAACATACTTCATCTAGCATACTATTTTACAAAAATATCACATTCCAAAAAATAGCAAATTAAGACCACGAACCGGCTACCTTGAAAAGCGTGCCAGGACAGGTTCTAACACTTAGAAAAAATTCGTGAAAACCCAGAAATTTGCAGATTTTTATTTCCAACATGTTTGCTCTCGAAAATCATAACTTGCTCAATTTAACTCTGTTTCTTATGAAATTAGGTCAGGTTATACATCATACTACACAGTATTTTACAAAATTATTACACACACTAATCGGGTCATAGAAACCATGATTCCAAGGCTCCGAAAAACCCGAAAAGTCACAGATTCTATGTTAAGCCATCTTTGACAAATTTTGTGATTTTGATTCTAGCATGCATGGGGTTGATTCCTACTGTCCAGACCACACATACTAACATATATACACATGTTACAACAATCAAACTCATTAAATTACCATGATTTGAACAAATTGACATCTAGGAGGCATTTTAGCAAACACTTAACATTCATGGCATAAATTCATACGATTCAATGTGTAAGAGACATGAATTAAACCAGAACTTTCGTTCTCTACACCCACATATCAGTAACCAACATGAACATAGCCTCACAAAATCAAAACAAATCATTTGCAAGGTCTCATATGCATATTTTCTCATTTTTACTTAAGAACATGAAAAAGAGAGTTCATGGCTACCTCTTTGATGAATTCTTTTTGTTCGAATTCCTCTAATGGCTCTCTTTGCTTGGTTAGTCTCTGCAAACTCCAGAATTCGCCACCCTCTCAAGCTCTTTCCTCTCTCACTCTCAACTTCACTCACGGTAGGATATTTTACAAAAGAAAGAAATAGAATTTTAGGTGGAGAGTATATATAGAAATCATTAGTATAAGCTTCCCTTGCCTCTTCCATTCTCAATTCAGCAGTTACAACATTAAGTTAGAACATTAGTTTAGCAAATTAAATAAGAAGAATGTGGGGGTTAGAGAAAATGAAAGGATTTTTGGTTTTAAGGAGTAAAATGAAGTACTCCCTCCTTAGCTATATGTAATATACGTATACTCCTTCCCTTGTCCCAATTCGTGAGTCACAAGGGTCCCACCAGCTGCTGACTTGTACCACATAAAATATTATTATAATCAATTAAATAATCATTTTGACCATTTTGCCCCTCGTAGCAAAACGTTGCGATACTTATATCGATTCCTACTAAAGTCGACGTCCCGGACGCCATGGAACTATCTGTTTCGTCAAAATCGTCTCCGAAATTCGTTGTTGACTTTTTACCTGAAAAAGTCAACCGGTTAACTTTGACCAAAAAGTCAACCGTGACACATTTTCGTGGTTACAGTCTAACATGACTAAATTCGATGTTCCGGACTCAAATACGCAGTCCGCGTCTCTAAATTCTGCTCCGAACTCAAAATCATGCTTTAAAGCCATCCCACGAAATTAATAAAATTAATTCCATACTTAACCAATTTAATTAATTGAATTAAACTGAACCAACCATTTAAATACTCCTCATCACATATCATAAAATAACACATGTATGTATAATGCATATACATCTAAATAACAGAAAACACACCAAAATTTCACATAAATTCGTTTATTGATAATTGTTAAAAGACATAATAATCTCGGACATTTAATGGACAAAAGTTTTGCTAAATTTTATTTTTGAAACAAAATAAACTTTTTATTTTAATCAAAAACAAATCCAAATTAAACTCCTTTAATTTTAGCAATCTGAAATCATATTTCAGATAAAATAAACATCTTTATTTTAAACCTTTATAAATTAAATAAACCGTTTACTTAATTAATGAAAATCATAATTTCAGTTTTTGTCCAGGGACTGGCGCAGCTGCGCCCAGAATGAACTGGGCAGCGGCGTAGCTGTGCTGCCTTGCTGAACGGCGCACACTACTAGAAAAAAGTAAATAGACAACGTTTAACAAGCGTTGTAATAGGTCCCCCAAAAGTGTCGTGGTTAGCAGTGTCATTTATTAGACAGAAATAGACAACGTTTAAAAAACGTTGTCTATTTGTCAAATAGACAACGTTTTTTAAACACAAATAGACAATATTTTTTTCCGAAAAGCATTGTCTGTTTGTCAAATAGACAACGTTTTTTAAACACAAATGGACAACGTTTAAAAAACGTTGTCTTTTGACACATTAAACAACGTTTTTTTTTAAAAAGTGTTGTCTATTGTACACATTAGACAACGTTTTTTTAAAAAGCGTTGTCTATTTGACACATTAGACAACGTTTTTTCTAAAAGCATTGTCTATTGTACACATTAGATAACGTTTTTCTAAAAAGCGTTGTCTATTTAAAAAACTCAATCCACAACATTTAAAGCTAAAATGTAAGCATTCTATGTTTCAAAATTCCATACATTCCAATAATACCATAAGTTTACAGTTTCAAATTCACTTTTCAATATAATTATTAGTACGTACATTGAATTACGAATTTAATTACATCCACAAAATATACCAAACTAATAAATAACACTAGTTGAACATCTGAAGTATAAAGCTACATTAAAGACTGTTGGTGGCTTTGGCAATTGCAATGAAGTCAAATAGTGACTATTGCAATGCTTCCATCCCCTGCGAGAGGGCATCTTCTGCCTGCTGTGATGATTGTTGCAAGTTATAAATGCCTGACAACTATTGCTCGGTTAGAGGCTCCAACTGATGCACAAGAAGCTGCATCAATTTCAGTTTGAGTTAGACAACTGAACGAGTAAGGATTTGAACCTACAACAGTGAAAGAGCTACAGTTTAGCCACGCAAAAAAAAAGAAGGTGAAAGAGCTACAAGAGTCGTTGCAAAATTTAGTTTCACCACAATTATATACCCAAGTTAATATATTAAATACATTTGGAAACCCAAATTAATTAAAAACATCCTATGCCAATAAACCTCAAGGAGAAAAAACCAACAGTTTTTGAATAATATGCTAGAGTCATGAAAATAAAAGAAAATAAACTATTACAATTTACAAATGTCATAGTAGAGCTATTGAGACCTTTTATTTACGAAACAAGTATATAAAATAGTTATGACATGGTACGGTACCTGTAGGGATAGAATCCAGTTAGCAGTATCATATAATTGGACTGGTGATATTGCTTCTCCAACAATGTCAAAAGGCATATTGATAGCAAGAGTGCAACCTGCATATTTTCGAGATTATCATTTCTCATATCTGAACCAGAATATAATCATGCCAATTTTTTTAGGATGTTCTCATAGGAATATTACATATATCCCTATTACAATTTGTTTAGGATGTTCTCATAGGAATATTACATATATCCCTATATTTGTATATAAAGATACGTGAACAAAATATTATAAACCCTTGGCTTTCGCTGTTATCACAAATCAACCCTTGAAAATTCTGGCTTACAAAGATTTTAATTGTCAAAAAGACGACACATGCTTTCAACATTTCCAAGGAAGAACATGCATTCAAATTATATAGCAATTTTTATTGTCATTTTTAATTTTTTTAGGAAATACACTAATATGATGATAAACATTTGCAAAAGTGTAGTTGTTCTTGTACTCTATGATGTACATACTGTTCCAATAAGACGTGAGGAGCACACTATATCAACAAAATTACATTAGTCGGACCACATTTTTCCATTGACAGAATCTATAATAATGCATGCATCAATCTAATCACCATGCTTTAATTTCTTCATATAATGTATTATGGGAAATCAATACTAGCTACCTTCAAACCTTTTGCAGTGCAATCTGATACAGGCCAACCATTATCTGGTGTAGAGAAGGGCCATCCGCCCTTGGAAATGTGACGATACCATGAACTGAGATTTCCCGGACTATCCTATCTAACCTTTATACATATATGTACCAAAATCAAATCATAACTACTTAAAGATTAGATTAATATTTATCAAACATAATTAATGAAATGATGCATGGTTATGGAAGAAATTAAAGTGCAAGTGTTAAAATAATCACCTGTGAGATTTTAATGAAATCATGCGCTTTTTTAAGCATTGAGCTGTATTCATCAACCAGGCCAGTTGAGAGTATTGCTTGAACAGCAAAACCAACATCCCACAGCTGTGACCCATTATATCCCTATATATATGTAGTGAAAATTTTGTTTTGTTCTTATTATTTATTAATAGTTCATAAAAATGCAATATATTTATTGCAAGTTAATAAGTTTTAAATTTTCGCATATACTACTCTCATATTCATGTTTAACTGAACAGTAACTTCATTTTCATGCCATCTTCAGCCACCCACAGATAATCTTTTATACTGGAGAGGTGCAATATATTTGCCATTGAATTTGGGTCCTCCACCCAACAACAGACCATGTTTAGTACCTACTTGAACATAATCAAGAGACTAATATTATGAAAGTATGTATATATAGTTCAATTATTTCAAAGGGTTGAAGAACAGAAGAAAGCTATAACTAATATCTACTTCAGAAAAGGATCAAGAATTAAGGAAACTGTACTCAAAGGTCATTGTATAAACACCAAATAGTCCACGCATCAAAATCGTTAATAGATTAATTACATGTGTAATATTCACATTTCATGACAATGAAGCAATTGAGCAACTACATTCTTTAAGGAACTACATGAAATATAAGAGAAACCATGATACAAGCAAGGGCAACTAAATTCAAGAGCAAGTGACATACCTTTTTTCTCAATGGACTTTTTCTGGCAGGTTCACGATTCTGAGCAAGCCTTCGTAGAATCTAAAAGTTGTAGTTGAGAATAATAGATTAGCAAGAAGATATAGAGTCATTTAATTTGAAATGTAACTAGAGAAAAACCATGTAACCTTCTGGTCCAGAGATTTTTCTTTTGATCTATCGCTAGAATCGGAAGCCACAATTGCATTGGACTGATCCATTTCAAACTACACATTGAAATACAAAAATCAGTTCACTATTGCAATGTATAAACACCTCTCTTCCAAAATCCAAACCATAACAAACAAAATATTCTTAAAGGTGACGTGTAATAAATAAGAAATTATCCTGCTGACACTAAAGCATTTATGCTGCAAGACAAAGAAATATGGATAGTCAAAATTAACTCATAGATGAGATTTGTGTAAGATATATCACCCTTTGATTTTTGTCATCCGTCTCCACATCTGTGGAGGTGTCAGTCTGTGGGCTTGTATTTGATTCTCCCCAGTTCTCATGATGAGAACCAGACATGGAAACAAGATTTGATTGCGGTTCCTTTTGCAACTGTAGAACCTGAGAACTCCAAATAGCAGAATTAGTTGAATTACAGGAAGCAAGAGATTAAATGACCAATATACAGAAATACTGAAAGTAAAATATTAAGTTCAAATCAATTATTTACAATAACAAACACAACTATACCTTATTAAATGTCCCAAATTGGAAGTCAGGGCCCACAAGTGAATGAATTTCAAATTAAATGTGAATAAATGATTACCAAAGAACAGATATGGATGTACATAAAATGACCTATAACACATGAACCGTAGCAAGACCTAAACATAAACTTTGCCTATGAATTCCTTCTTAAACTTTTCTCACTTTATTCCTTGTTGAGAGCTGAAAGGTAGAGAGCTCGAGTAGCTATTGGTGGCAAATTAGAAGCTCTTAGCATCTTTTACTCGATTATTTATTTGGAATTTCAGGTTCAAAATTGAGAAAGATGGATAGAGAAGAGATGAGTTTCAGGTTTTGAAATCAAGGGGAGGTATACAGACAAAAGATAGTGAACTGCACAACTAATAATATTTGAATGGAGCAATATAAAACAATCTAGAGTACATTGATAACCCTCTACTCTACTGTAACATTTAAGAAAGGAAAATGCTAGAGCAACAAGCAAGTTGGAGAAAGGAAAACAGAGATGATGACAGCATAAAAATCAATTGAGCAAAAAAGAAACTGATGTTAGATCTAGTTAGCTTAGATAACAACTCAAAATATGGCCATGTGCATCATTTTCCTTTCACATCACCTATGGAACTCCTGTATCGAGTCCAAGAGCCATCATACTGAAAATTCAAACCAGAAACCGAGTTCTTAAGTATAAACTAAAACAAATACCTAAAAACAAATAGTATAAACTAAAAAGTAAGGATACTTTGACTAAATTGGTTTTAAAATGTCACAAACCTTGGCAAAGCCTTCCGCTGTACCGGTTTGTGTGCCGAAGAAATTGGCGACCTTCTTCTTACCGTCATCGACTTCCTCTTCCGGCTTAATTTTTGGTATAGCCAGCTTCGGCGGCTCGAAGCTTGTAGCCGATCCCTGGCTAGACGATTTTCGCCACGCCAAAATGACGACGCATCCAATCAAAATGGCAATTGAGGTAGTGAGCAGCATCAATAGCTCTCGATTCTCGAAGAGCAACGCCATCGACGCTGGGATCGACGCCACCACCACTGTTCGCAGAAGAATATACCACTATTCGCAGAAGAATAATCATTTTGGTGATATGGCCTCGCACCACCACCACTGTTCGTAGAAGAATGGTTGCTTGTGAGATGGTGAAGGACCAGCGGCAGAGCTGAGAGTATGGCCGAGGCTAAGAAAACTATGGCTCCGTCATTGAGATCCAGAGAGAGAGCCCTAGCCTCGAGATCAAACATTTTGAATCTGGAACAACGAAGGAGTCCTTCATTCTACAGAGGTAAACGCTCGACTGTAGTATTTTTTATGATTTTACCCCTCCGTGTTTTTTCAAATGATAACGTTTTCTTAAGAAAACATTATCTATTTAAAACCCTTATGCCAAACCACAACATTTTTTTAAAAAAATGTCATAAAAAATAAACCACAACGTTTTATAAAAAACGTTGTGGTTTAAGTGTCATCTATTCATCTTATTGTAGTAGTGGCAGCTGGGCAGCGGTGCAGCTGCGCTGTTTGTCGTAGAATCTGTAAAATTCGATTTTTGTCCAAAAAATTCGATCCAATCTCTCATCAATTCATATATGGAATCATAAAATTGATAATTAGCACAAAGTTAGGCTCTGATACCGCTGTTGGGTTTGTACGTAACACATACATGCAATTAAATTACACAAATAAGGGCGAAAGCGCAATAAATAAGGTTTTAAAAAATTTCATACAAATCCATGATATGATCATACTTTGTGCTCAATTATCAATAACAAAAAAGTAGGAAGATCAGAATCATACCCTTATAGAATCTAGCTTCCACTGGTACGAGTTCTACTCCTTGCTCTTCTTTGATCTTCTTGAATTTACTGTAGTGGCTCCTTCCTTTGATCAACGTTAGCCACCCAAGTGTTTGACATCTAGAGGTGATCCACTAAGGAAGAGGAATAACTCAGGAAGATGGGTGGTTGGCTAAACCCTTTTTCTATTCTCTGTAGAAAATATGTTGTACTCTCCAACTCTTGGAATTCACATCTATATAATATCTGATATAAGACTCTCTTATATAGACATTAGGTTAACCCTACCAATCTAATTAGAATTGGGTTTTATTTAATTAATTAATTAAACTCTTTTAATTAATTTAGCTTCCCAACATATTGGGATTAATTAAACTCTTTAATTAATTTTCCTCCTAATCTCATTAGAAATGAGTGTTAGTACTTATATTAAATTAATTCTTAAACTCTTTTAGAATTAAAATAATAATAATAATAATAATAATAATAATAATATTAATATTAATAAGACTCCTCTTAATAATTTATATTTAATATTTCTAAAATATTAAATAATAAATATTAAGCTATTTAATTTATTCTATCACCATATATTAAATTAATTATACTTAATGCATTATTATTATTATGTCATTATCTTCTTAAATAATTCTTCTTCCTTTTATGGTGTGACCCTTTAGGTTCTCCATATTAAACAAGTTGTAATCAATTAGAACAATTCTAATCTTATTTAAATAAATACATTAAACTAATAACCTATTTAAATAAATAACATTTATTCTACAATAGGGATAAGCCTCCCTAGCGATCAAGGACTTTTTCAGATAATATAGATTTCAACATTAATCATAAAAGAACCTGTGAGTTAATAGTTACCGTACAATTCAATCCTTCCACCATACAATATCCATATTAAACATAAGACATTGATTTACTGTCAAGTCTTATTTTATTTAATCATATGTATTTCGATTAGAAAATGCACAACTACAAATAATGCAAATTAGAAAACTCCTTTCTAATTTCATTCCACCTTGGCCAAGGATTCCTGGGTTGTCATTTAACGAATCATATAGGACAAATCTCCTCTTTTACTAGAGGTGGTAGATTCTTTATTGATTATTCATTATCTTCATATGTAACTCATTATACCCAAGCATACCCTTTTATATACCCAAAAGGGCCTTAAGGAATAAGTCAAAGTATAATTCAATACATACAAGATACTATGATGATCTCAAGTCCAAAGATCACTTGTACTAATATCACATTAGGAATTCCTATTGACAAGCGAGTAAAACTCCATTAGGTATTCCATAGCGAGTCACGTTCAGTGAACTTATTCTCCAATAAGCACCTACATACTTGCTTTAGTGTCTCCACACAAATGATCATGAGAACAATTATCATCATCCAATGAGAAAGCAACATATGTATAAATCTTTTTGGATTTATTAATCCCCTTTTTAGTAATCCCATGATTGGGAACTATTTTAGTTTTAAGCTTTCTAAGAATTTAAATCTCATTAGCATGATCAACATCATGATTCTAAAATCGTTGCTTAAAACTATGGGTTATTTACATATTATAAAAACAGCATCATGTAGATAATTAAATGCCTTTAATGACTACTTTTATTAATAAATAAATAAGATTGTTTGCAAAGTATATGCTTTATCATCATACATGATTGGCTTGTATGTACACTACTATCAATCACATCACTTGATAATTGCACTTACTTTCTCAATAGATTGACAGGGTGACCTCCCTAAGCCTTGAGATTCCAACCTCCTTACAGTGGCTACAAATTGGCCCACTTGGTTCCTCAATTCTTGAGCAGAAGTCCTTGTATCTTGCTGAAACTGCTGTGTCTGGCTCATAAATGCCTTGAGCATGTCCTCCATGGATGTTCCTGAATTATCAAGTACTTCTTCGGTATATGTTTGGTACTGAGGTTGAGTCTGCTAAAAATCTTACTTCAAAATTAAAAAGACAGGTTGCATTGGTGGTATATTACCTTTATAGCTCAAGTCGGAATGATCTCTCCATCCTGGATTATGAGTTTTTGCCCAAGGATCATATTAATGTTGATGTTGTCCTAAGAATATCCCACATCATTGACTTATTGAACAGTGTCATCCTCATATAGTATTGGACAAGCATCCGAAGTATGTCCGGACATTGAACAAATTCCACATAACTTTGCTACTTGCATATTCCCTGCTACCATTTGTCGAACCAAAGCAGTTAAATAAGAAATTTGTTGCTCAATATTACTTGTGCTTACCTCATTCACCCTTTGAGGAGTATGATCCATCCTAGTTACATACTGTTGTGAGTTGGATGCCATGTTTGCAATTAGGTTCTTCGTAACTTCTTGAGTTTTGTCTACCAGTGCTCCTCCATTTGCTGCATCAATCATGCTTCTATCCATTGGTAGCAACCCCTCATAGAAGTACTGGATCAAGTGATGATCATCAATTCCGTGAGGTGGACAGGTGGAACACAACTTCTTAAACCGTTCCCAATACTCATAGAGAGTTTCTATTGAACTGACTGAATTCACATATCTCCTTCCTTATGTTAGCAACTCTCGAAGCAGGAAAGTTGATGAGAATGAAATATATTATATTTTATTCCCTTAATACTTAATCTTTTATATTTATTTTGTACCTAAATACATTCATTGTTCTTATATTTTTATTTTAGGTACAATTGAACCAAGAAAGTACACTTAGCAACTCACGTGCCAAGCAGCCCACAAAGAGAAGGCCACGATTGAGGAGCTTGGAAAAGGAATGAAGCAGCTTGCTTGCAAAGGGAACTAGTATGTGGGCCATGATCCATGCAAAATTAGAAAATAAAGATGCTGGGCAGAGAGTTATAACGCCCCAGCGGGGGATTTATGTGTGTGCTGCCCGCCCCAGCAGGTAGGCGTTAGATCAGCCTGCCGAATTCCTTTCGCAAGTTAGATTCGGCAACAAGGAAAGCAGCTAGGGCATAGAAAAAGGCTGCTATTTTAATGTTATAAATAAGGGGCCTCATACCTTCATATAGGATCGCATCTATTGAATAAAAATACTTTTTCTCTTTATATTTCTTTGGTGTTTTCTATGGCTATGGATAGCTAAACTCTTATTCTTGGATTAAGGAGACGGAAGCCTTGGAATATTACACTGTGAGATGTAATTGATTTTAATTGTTCAATTATTATTTTGAGTATTGATTCTTCTTCTGTGCTTCAATTACATGATTGATTTGTTTAATTGCTAGGATGCATACTAGTTTATTATTCATTGAAATCTACTGCTAAATTAGATATCGAATCCGTAATTGTTTGGTCACTCTAATTTGCGAAGCAACTACGATTAATAATTGACTGCAGATCACGAGATTATTATATCTTAGGAAGAATATTCAACTAAATTAAATGCAACCGCTTGTGCTTGTGTTATTTAGCTTCATCGGTTTTTCTAATTCTTAAAGCTTCTACTAGATTAAACTTTTAGCGCTTGTCTGAGGTTGTTTAGTAGTTAGGGTTATTTAGATCGCTTGTTTCTATCTAACTAAAATTAAGGAAAGACATGGAAGTGATTCTAACGATGAATATTCAAAGTATTAATTGTGTATGCTTGAGTCAATGATCAGTGTATGTTTCTAAGGTGGAAGTTGACTTAACCCAAGGTTTGTTCTCTTGATTTAATTCACAATATTTTACACATTAGTTTATTTTAATTAATTAACAATAATCAAAAATCCCCACTTCTGGAATACAAAGAATATAAAAATAGATTAATCAGTCTCTGTGGGATCGACTCTTACTTGCACTACTACATTATTATCGTTCGTAGTAAGGTTTATTTTTGGTTGTCTACGACAGCACACCAAATTTTGGCGCCGTTGCCGGGGAACTGATTGTAGTCTATATTTATATTTTTGTAAACCTTATTTTATTTTTTTTTAGTAATTTTTATTCCCTTGATTGTTTATGCCCGAAACTCGATCTACTAATCAAGGTGTTTTAAAGTTTGATTCAGAGATAGAGAGAACTTGTCACAGATTAAGGAAGGAAGCTCAGGAAATTCGTGAAGAAAAGGGAGTCATGGCAGCAAATCGAACCTTGAAAGAGCTTTCGGCTCCTGATTTGAACCAACAACCCTTATGCATAACCTTTCCTAATCTTGATACTAACACTCATTTTGAATTAAAATCTGGACTGATACATCTTCTACCTTATTTTCATGGTTTGGCAGGTGAAGATCCTCACAAACACTTGAAGGAATTCCATGTGGTATGCACAAGTATGAAACCTATCAGGAGTAACCAAAGAACAGATCAAGCTAAGAGCCTTCCCATTTTCTCTGAAAGATTCAGCTAAGGATTGGCTTTACTATCTACCCTCCGGAAGTATCACCACATGGGAGGAGATCAAAAGACTCTTCTTAGAGAAATATTTTCCAGCTTCAAGGGCAGCCAATATTTGAAAGTCAATTTGTGGGGTGAGGCAGAACAACGAAGAATCCCTACATGAGTATTGGGAGCGCTTCAAGAGATTGTATGCTAGTTGCCCTCATCACCAAATCAGTGATCAGCTTCTCATCCAGTATTATTATGAAGGTCTCAGTTGTACCGAGAGAAGCATGATTGACGCTGCTAGTGGCGGAGCGTTGGTGGATAAGACTCCCGAGGCTGCAAGAAATCTAATTGCTAATATGGCAGCTAATTCTCAATAATTTGGCACTAGACTTGATTCTGCACCTAGGAATGCTAGTGAGGTACAAATTTCTTCTATTGAACAACAACTTGCGAGTTTGACTTCTCTTGTTCGTCAAATGGGTGCAGGTAACACACAACAGGTGAAAGCTTGCGGAATTTGTGCGGTAATCGGTCATCCGACAGATATGTGTCCAACTCTCCAAGAGGAGATCGTTGAACATGCAAATGCAGTAGGAGGGTTTCCTGGGCAACCACAAAGGAAATATGATCCCTTTTTAAATATATATAATCCTGGATGGAGGGATCATCCTAACTTTAGCTACGGGAACCCACAAGCAAGTCAACCAGCACCTTAAAATTTTCCAAATCATCAGCAGTACAAACCATCGTACCCCAATAGACAACAACAGGGCCAAACTTCTAACCCTAGTATGTCTTTAGAAGATATTGTTAAAACACTTGCCACTAACACTTTAAATTTTCAACAGGAAACGAGAGCAAGTATTCAGAATTTGGGTACGCAAGTGGGATAAATGGCGACTGCGATTAGTCGGTTGGAGGCACAAAGTTCAGGAAAATTACCCTCCTAAACAGTGGTGAACCCAAAAGAAAATGCAAGTGCAATCACTTTGAGGAATGGTAAGGAGATAACAGTTCCAGAAAAGACAGTGGCTACACCACAAGATCAAGGCAATACAGATAAGGAAAAAGAAGCAGCAAGCAACAGTGTTATGAATGACAAAGATGAACCAAAGCGTAAATTTCCTCATCTCTCTGAATATAAACCGGTACCTCCTTTCCCTCTTGCTTTAGCAGAAAATAGAAAGTACAAAAAAAATTCAGATTTGTATGAAACTTTTCGTAAATGCGAGGTAAATATTCCATTGTTAGATGCTATTAAACAAGTACCTCGTTATGCTAAATTCTTGAAAGAACTGTGTACACATAAGAGAAAACAGGAATTAAAAAAATATAAAAAGGTAAGGGTAGGGGAGAATGTCTCAGCGTTTATTCAA
This sequence comes from Panax stipuleanatus, assembly GCA_020205555.1. Lineage (NCBI taxonomy): Eukaryota > Viridiplantae > Streptophyta > Magnoliopsida > Apiales > Araliaceae > Panax > Panax stipuleanatus. The sequence goes on along the minus strand of JAINUT010000096.1, from coordinate 159,459 downwards.
AGAAAACTACCTACTAAGTGCCAAGATCCAGGCATGTTCACTATTTCGTGCACAATAGGTAGCACCAGATTTGAAAAAGCCATATTAGACTTAGGAGCTTCCATAAACGTCATGCCATATTCTATATATGTTACTTTATCACTTGAACCTTTGAGTAAAACTAGAATTATAATACAGCTTGCTGACAGATCTAATGCTTATCCCAAAGGTGTAGTTGAGGATGTTCTTATGCAAGCCAATGATTTGATCTTTCCTACTGATTTTTATGTGCTTGATATGGAAAATGGTGACCAAAATGCCCCTATTTTGTTAGGAAGACCATTCTTAAAAACATCAAAGACTAAAATAGATGTTCATAGTGGAACACTTCAATGGAATTTGATGGCGAAATTGTTGAGTTCAATATTTATGATGCCATGCGTTATCCCACTGATGATAACTCTGTTTATTCGGTTGATGTGATTGACTCTTTAGCACAGGAAATCTTTGAACTCAATGGGAAGGATGAATTGGAAATTGCACTTAGTAAAGACATTGATGAAGGAAGTGCGACTTTGACCTTGAGCACCGAGTTGCAATCAACTATAACAGCTTTGGATGACATTCCAAAATCAGGTAACATCTATTATGTTGAATTGCCGATTTCTAATGAGAGGTCTTTACCCTCTGTTGTGCAGGCACCAGTTCTCGATTTGAAAGATCTTCCTAGTCATCTCAAATATATATTCCTTGGAGAGGGAGAAACATTACCAGTGATTATATCCAATACACTTGGTGCATCACAAGAAGAGAAACTCATGCATGTTCTAAAGGAGCATAAGAAGGCCATTGGATGGACGATAGCTGATATTAAAGGAATAAGCCCTTCCACATGCATGCATCGGATCTTGCTGGAGGATGAAGTGAAACCTTTCCGTCAACCACAAAGGAGATTGAACCCTCCCATGATGGATGTCGTGAAGAAAGAAATTCTCAAACTTCTTGACGTCGGAGTGATCTACCCTATTTTAGATAGCAGTTGGGTTAGCCCAGTTCAAGTGGTTCCTAAGAAGACTGGAATAACTGTTGTGAAAAATCAAAATGACGAGTTGGTTCCCACCTGAGTTCAAAATGGGTGGCGGGTTTGTATAGATTATAGAAAATTGAATGCTGTAACCCGCAAGGACCATTTTCCATTACCTTTTATTGATCAAATGCTTGAACGATTAGCTGGTCATTCTTATTATTGTTTTCTTGATGGTTATTTAGGTTACTTCCAAATTGAAATTGCCCCAGAGGACCAAGAGAAAACTACTTTCACATGCCCGTTTGGTACCTTCGCATATCGCCGCATGGCTTTCGGACTTTGCAACGCACCGGCCACTTTTCAGAGGTGTATGGTTAGCATATTTTCAGATTACATTGAGCGTTTCATGGAAGTTTTTATGGATGATTTTACAGTCTATGGGGACTCATTTGATAAATGTTTGCATAACCTTACTCTTATACTTCAAAGATGCATAGAGACTAACCTTGTCTTAAACTCTGAAAAATGCCATTTTATGGTTGAACAAGGTATAGTTTTGGGTCATGTTGTTTCATCTAAGGGAATTGAAGTAGATCAAGCTAAAGTTGACATTATACAATCTCTTTCATATCCCACTAGTGTTCGGGAAATTCGTTCTTTTCTTGGACATGCAGGTTTTTATAGGAGATTTATCAAGGACTTTTCCCAAATAGCATCACCCCTATGCAATCTACTATAAAAGGATGCCGAGTTTGAATTTGACGAGAAATATCGCAAGGCATTTGATAAATTGAAGGAATCACTGACATCAACTCCAGTTATTCAATAACCTGATTGGACCATGCCTTTTGAGATAATGTGCGACGCAAGTGACTACGCCGTAGGCGCTGTTTTGGGCCAAAGAATCGGAAGAGCATCACATGCCATTTATTATGCGTCGAGAACTTTGAATAATGCCCAACGAAACTATTCTACTACAGAAAAAGAGCTTTTAGCTGTTGTTTTTGCTTTAGAAAAATTTCGATCTTATTTGCTTGGTACTAAAGTCATTGTATATTCTGATCATGCAGCTCTTCGTTACTTGATGACAAAGAAAGAGGCAAAACCAAGATTGATAAGATGGATACTTCTCTTGAGTGAATTTGACTTGGAAATTAAGGACAAAAAGGGAGCGGAAAATAGTGTTGCGGATCACTTGAGTCGCTTAGTGAATGTGCATGATGAACTTCAACTGAAAGAAGAGTTTCCCGATGCACAATTATTTTCTGCAAGCACAACCATGCCATGGTATGCAGATATTGTGAATTATTTGGCTACTAACATCTTACCTTCTAGTTTGTCTAAAGCTCAAAAAGATAAAATCAAAAGTGATGCCAAGCACTATGTATGGGATGATCCTTACTTATGGAAGCACTGTGCCGACCAAGTGATACGAAGATGCATCCCTGAAAGTGAAATTGCGTCGATTCTCACTTTTTGCCATACTAATGCTTGTGGAGGTCACTTTGGAACCAAGAGAACAGCAAGGAAAGTATTAGAATGTGGTTTCTTTTGGCCATCTCTTTTCAAAGATTCATATCTGTTTTGTAAGTCATGCTATAATTGTTAAAAGGCAGGTAATATTTCCCAATGAAATGAGATGTTGCAAACCCCCATATTATATTGTGAAATTTTTGATGTTTGGGGAATTGATTTCATGGGACCGTTTCCTGTCTCTTTCGGTTGTACTTATATCTTACTCGCTGTTGATTATGTTTCGCAATGGGTGGAAGCCAAAGCCACCAGGACTGACTATTCTAAAGTGGTTGCAGATTTTATTCAGTATAACATTTTTTCTAGGTTTGGCTTTCCAAGAGCTCTAATCAGCGATCGAGGAACTCACTTTTGCAATCGATCAGTGGGAGCATTGTTGAGGAAGTACCATGTGACTCATAAGGTGTCAACTGCTTATCACCCGCAGACCAATGGACAAGCAGAGGTGTCAAATAGAGAAATCAAGGCAATCATTGAAAAGACAGTTAACCCAAGTAGAAAAGATTGGAGTTTACGCTTGGATGATGCTTTATGGGCTTACCGAACTGCATTCAAGACACCCATTAGTATGTCACCTTATAGATTAGTGTTTGGGAAGCCATGTCACCTACCCGTTGAGTTGGAACATAAGGCTTATTGGGCTATTAAGAGCTTCAACATGAATATCAATGAAAGTGGAGAACACCGAAAGTTGCAACTACAAGAGTTAGAGGAAATTTGTAATGACGCGTATGAGAGCGCACTGATTTACAAGGAAAAAACGAAAGCTTTTCATGACAAAAGGATATCTAGGAAAGAATTTCAAATTGGTGAAAAAGTTCTTCTCTACCAATCACGGTTTCTTTTATTTCCAAGTAAGTTACGTTCTCGTTGGAATGGACCTTTTGTTGTTACTAATGTTTTCCAGCATGGTGCAGTTGAAATCAAAAGTTTAGCAACTTCTAAAGTGTTCAAAGTGAATGGCCATCGACTCAAATATTTTCATGAGGGTTTTCAAGAAGATAAGGTAGAAAATATGGATCTTGAGGATCCGGTTTATACAGATTAACTCAAAAGCGTTGGGTCGAGCCAAATACCATAAACAAAGGCGCTGCATGGGAGGCAACTCATAGGGGAGTATCTCTCTACTTTTCTTTGCATTTTAGTTTACATTGGGGACAATGTAAGTTTTAAGTGTGGGGGAAGGATTTAGGATACTTATTATTATTATTATTATTATTTAGGATATTTTTCAAATTTTTTATTATTTTTATTATTTTTTATTTTTTATTTTGTGGGTATATTCACTGCAAACCTTCACGAGACAAAACTCGTCCACTTGGAGTAACCTTGGGGTTTAAAGGCTTGTTGCACATGCTAAGTACAATTGTGTTTCCTACGAAAATGGAGTAGTTTTAGGATGTCTCACTTGAGCAATAGGTTAATGTGGATTTTGATTTTTGACCAATGAATTTTTTTTTGATTTCTTTGTGATAATTTCTGGGAGGACTGCTAGACATCGGGTAATCTAAATTTTGTTTTCTTTGTTGATCACTACTTTATTTGAGACCCTTCATTATTAAGCACATATCCATTCGACCTAGTTTTGACTTAGAAGAATTTTATCTGATTAGAGGTCTAGGGAAGAAATTTTAAACTCTCTCAATTGTTTGATCACCACTTGAAGTTGATATGAGGTATTGTTTAAGAAAAGGGAAATGATTTAGGCAAAATTTGCAAGATTGAAAGGAAAAAAAAATTAAAAGAGAAAAGAAATGATTCATGTGGTGGGATGAGATGGAGCGTAAAATGCACTCACTCATAAACACGTGACATGCGAGATGGAGCGTAAAACGCACTCGCTGGTAAGATGGAGCATAAAATGCACTTACTAAATAAATAAATAAAGAAAGAAAGAAAAATAAGACAAAAAGAAAAGCCTTTTGATCATTTGATGTTATCTGCTGATGTTAACTGAAAATTGGTGGGAAAACAAGTGGGTGAGTTTTTCTTTTTCCTTTAAGGCTTTGATTTTATAAATTTTTTTGTAGTCTGATTGGTTTGATACAGGTGGATTCACACACGCACAAAGGGTTGAGAATAAAGTAAGATTGATGAATAAATTTGAGTTTCAGATGATATATTGTTTTGAAGTTCCCCAAGAGTTATTGTTTTGAATCTTTGAGGTCAAGGTTGAAATTCGTATTAATTCGTGGCTCAAGTTTGGCATAATTTGTTTAGTTGAATTTTTGTGGTACAGTTTATTTTATTTTGCACCAGGACGAGCAAAAGATAAGTGTGGGGGAATTTGATGAGAATGAAATATATTATATTTTATTCCCTTAATACTTAATCTTTTATATTTATTTTGTACATAAATACATTCATTGTTCTTATATTTTTATTTTAGGTACAATTGAACCAAGAAAGTACACTTAGCAACTCACGTGCCAAGCAGCCCACAAAGAGAAGGCCACGATTGAGGAGCTTGGAAAAAGAATGAAGCAGCTTGCTTGCAAAGGGAACTAGCATGTGGGCCATGATCCATGCAAAATTGGAAAACAAAGATGCTGGGCAGAGAGTTATAACGCCCCAGGGGGGAATTTATGTGTGTGCTGCCCGCCCCAGCGGGTAGGCGTTAGATCAGCCTGCCGAATTCCTTTAGCAAGTTGGATTCGGCAACAAGGAAAGCAGCTAGGGCATAGAAAAAGGCTGTTCTTTTAATGTTATAAATAAGGGGCCTCATACCTTCATATAGGATCGCATCTATTGAATAAAAATACTTTTTCTCTTTATATTTCTTTGGTGTTTTCTATGGCTATGGATAGCTAAACTCTTATTCTTGGATTAAGGAGACGGAAGCCTTGGAATATTACACTGTGAGATGTAATTGATTTTAATTGTTCAATTATTATTTTGAGTATTGATTCTTCTTCTGTGCTTCAATTACATGATTGATTTGTTTAATTGCTAAGTTGCATACTAGTTTATTATTCATTGAAATCTACTGCTAAATTAGATATCGAATCCGTAATTGTTTGGTCACTCTAATTTGCAAAGAAACTAAGATTAATAATTGACTGCAGATCACGAGATTATTATATCTTAGGAAGAATATTCAACTAAATTAAATGCAACCGCTTGTGCTTGTGTTGTTTAGCTTCATCGGTTTTTCTAATTCTTAAAGCTTCTACTAGATTAAACTTTTAGCGCTTGTCTAAGGTTGTTTAGTAGTTAGGGTTATTTAGATCGTTTGTTTCTATCTAACTAAAATTAAGGAAAGACATGGAAGTGATTCTAACGATGAATATTCAAAGTATTAATTGTGTATGCTTGAGTCACTGATCAGTGTATGTTTCTAAGGTGGAAGTTGTCTTAACCCAAGGTTTGTTCTCTTGATTTAATTCGTTACAATATTTTACACATTAGTTTATTTTAATTAATTAACAATAATCAAAAATCCCCACTTCTGGAATACAAAGTATATAAAAATAGATTAATCAGTCTCTGTGGGATCGACTCTTACTTGCACTACTATATTATTATCGTTCGCAGTAAGGTTTATTTTTGGTTGTCTACGACAGCACACCAAATTTTGGCGCCGTTGCCGAGGAACTGATTGTAGTCTATATTTATATTTTTGTAAACCTTATTTTATTTTATTTTTAGTAATTTTTATTCCCTTGATTGTTTATGCCCGAAACTCGATCTACTAATCAAGGTGTTTTAAAGTTTGATTCAGAGATAGAGAGAACTTGTCGCAGATTAAGGAAGGAAGCTCGGGAAATTCGTGAAGAAAAGGGAGTCATGGCAGCAAATCGAACCTTGAAAGAGCTTTCGGTTCCTGATTTGAACCAACAACCCTTATGCATAACCTTTCCTAATCTTAATACTAACACTCATTTTGAATTAAAATCTGGACTGATACATCTTCTACCTTATTTTCAAGGTTTGGCAGGTGAAGATCCTCACAAACACTTGAAGGAATTCCATGTGGTATGCACAAGTATGAAACCTACCGGAGTAACCGAAGAACAGATCAAGCTAAGAGCCTTCCCATTTTCTCTAAAAGATTCAGCTAAGGATTGGCTTTACTATCTACCCTCCGGAAGTATCACCACATGGGAGGAGATCAAAAGACTCTTCTTAGAGAAATATTTTCCAGCTTCAAGGGCAGCCAATATTCAAAAGTCAATTTGTGGCTTGAGACAGAACAACGGAGAATCCCTACATGAGTATTGGGAGCGCTTCAAGAGATTGTATGCTAGTTGCCCTCATCACCAAATCAGTGATCAGCTTCTCATCCAACATTTTTATGAAGGTCTCAGTTGTACCGAGAGAAGCATGATTGACGCTGCTAGTGGCAAAGCGTTGGTGGATAAGACTCCCGAGGCTGCAAGAAATCTAATTGCTAATATGGTAGCTAATTCTCAACAATTTGGCACTAGACTTGATTCTGCACCTAGGAATGCTAGTGAGGTACAAATTTCTTCTATTGAACAACAACTTGCGAGTTTGACTTCTCTTGTTCGTCAAATGGGTGCAGGTAACACACAACAGGTGAAAGCTTGCGGAATTTGTGCGGTAATCGGTCATCCGACAGATATGTGTCCAACTCTCCAAGAGGAGACCGTTGAACATGCAAATGCAGTAGGAGGGTTTTCTGGGAAACCACAAAGGAAGTATGATCCCTTTTCAAATACATATAATCCTGGATGGAGGGATCATCCTAACTTTAGCTACGGGAACCCACAAGCAAGTCAACCAACACCTTAAAATTTTCCAAATCATCAGCAGTACAAACCATCGTACCCCAATAGACAACAACAGGGCCAAACTTCTAACCCTAGTATGTCTTTAGAAGATATTGTTAAAATACTTGCCACTAACAGTTTAAATTTTCAACAGGAAACGAGAGCAAGTATTCATAATTTGGGTACGCAAGTGGGACAAATGGCGACTACGATTAGTCGGTTGGAGGCACAAAGTTCAGGAAAATTACCCTCCCAAACAGTGGTGAACCCAAAAGAAAATGCAAGTGCAATCACTTTGAGGAATGGTAAGGAGATAACAGTTCCAGAAAAGACAGTGGCTACACCACAAGATCAAGGCAATACAGATAAGGAAAAAGAAGCAGCAAGCAACAGTGTTATGAATGACAAAGATGAACCAAAGCGTAAATTTCCTCATCTCTCTGAATATAAACCGGTACCTCCTTTCCCTCTTGCTTTAACAGAAAATAGAAAGTACGAAAAAAATTCAGATTTGTATGAAACTTTTCGTATAACCAGTCTTTAGCCAAATCTGCTAATGAGAATGGAAAAATTCTAAGCTTGATTTGCTCCTCTGTCAGTCCTTGTGATTTCATCGTAGAACACACCACATGGAACTCCTTTAGATACTTATATGGATTTTCACCTGTAAGACCACGAAAAGTAGGCGAAAGACGAATTAGTCCATAACTAAGTTCAAAAGCAACATCTAAAGTAGGATACTCAATACACAATGATGGTTGATCAAGATCAAGAGTAGATAATTCTTTTAAAGTCTTGTTGTTGTTTGGCACCACCATCTCTTCCTCTTCAAGTGATGGAACAAGAGCTTCTTCTGGATCTGCAGCTTTCTCTATCTCTTGATCAAAATTTAAGTCAATAGAGTGAGAGGATTGAGTTATAAAACAAAAACAAAATAATAAAAATAAATGAAAATAAAGAATAAACAAAAACAAATAACATTCTCCGGCAACGGCGCCAAAATTTGGGAGCTGTCGTTTACACTCCTAAAGTTACCTCACTTTCACTTTACAAATTCAAGCAATTACCACAGTAGTAAGCAAGGATCGATCCCACAGAGAATGATTTATTTTATATTTATCCTATAATTTCTAATTAAAGGGGATTTTGAATTGATTAACTAAATTAACAAGAATAAACTAATAAGAATTAACAATGAATAAAAAGCTTCAATTCTTCAGTTCAGTATCACCTTTCCACAATTATGGAGTAATCAAGTTTTACAGTATTTACCCATCAATGAAACTATTAGCCCTAGATAGCAACAAGCTCTCCTACCCAAAATTCTCCTTAGATCATCACTGTATGAAACAAGCTCTTCACCAAATTGTAACTGTAATACAACCTAGAACAAGCTCTCTAGATTAATATAACAAAAGCATTAAGAAATACAGAATTAGGCTAATCCAAGCAACAAACACATAAGCTCGATTCGTTTAACTTGTTTTCTGATAACCTTAGCAATACACAAAAGCTTGTCCACAATTAGTATCACTAATTTGCTACTTGTGATGAAGACAGTTATCAATTACACGTAATAGCAATCTTAATCTAGCAGATGATATCAATTCACTAATTTAATCCTGTAGAAACCAAATTAGTAGATTGAATAAAAATATAAGAAGTTAAAGTAGATTATTAGAATAAATCTCATGCAAGAAGGAATAAATAAAGTAAACTTGATCAAACTGTTAATTATGAATAAGGTTCAACATCCCTTCAGAACTGAATTGAAAGTATTAGCCCATGTCTTCAATGTTGTAGATGATAAAATATAGAATATGATTGAATGGTAGAATACATTGACTATTACATCTATTTATAGTGCTAGACAAGGACCTAAATCCTATGAGAACTAGAAATTCAAATCCTAAAAGGAATTACAATTTCACACTAGTTTCCATAAAGAAATAGAATCTAATAAGGAAATAAAATCTCAGTCCAAAGAAATCCTAATTCTAGTAGCAATATCAATCCAAATCTATGTAGAAAGATGCCAAAATTTGCTTTTAGAAACTTTCCAAAAATCCAAGATTTCCAAATTTTCTTTTTCTCTTCAATTCTGCTCCAAATCAACTTGTTTCCATCCTTTTAGCTTTAATTCACCTGAAAATAATAAACAACTTATTAAGCTCATATACACATGAAACATACAATAAAATCAAACATAAAGAAATAAAAAATCATGAATATTGTGTACTTATCACGACACTTTCATTTGACTAAAGAAATCATTGAAAGTGTGACGCCCCCAAATCCGGGTTCCCTAACCTCGGGTTTAGTGCTCACCATCCAATATATATATCACATCTAACTACCCATTCATTAATAGAAAACATCATAATATTACTTAATACAACTTATAACAATATCCCAGGTTAACTAACCTTGACATAACTTACATACCCTTATATAACCAAAAGGTTTACATAAATAATTTACATAATAAAACATAACCATTAAAAGTTACCACTAACAACTCCTGAGCCTTGCCTTTGCCTTTATCCCTGTTAGAACCTTCTGCTACCTCGGCATTAGCTAAAATGTTTTATTTAGGCAAGGGAGAGCAACGAGTTTGCTCAGCAAGTTAAAGTATACAATAAATGATGTATATATCATGAATAGAAGAGTCTAGCTTCTATAGAACTTCAACAATAATCAAAGGATTTTGAAGTAGCTGAATAATAATTCAATCTCAATAATAAAACTTTCTCAAATTGCATACTGAATAACATATCAGGGATGAAAGAGTAAAATTCTTTTAAAGATTCAATAATATTCAATTGAATAAGAAGAATTAACAATACTGCAATAATATTCAATAAAGTGGGATATACCCAAATTTCATGATGAGTGATCACAAAAGGATCATGAACTAATAGAGGATTCATTAGTTATTAAAACTAAATTATCACAGGAATATAAGTTAGTTATAAAAATTAAACTATACTCCTCTGCAAGTACCTGGAGCGGCCAACTCCTTTGTACCCTATATTATGCATAATACTCAATAATAGCGCATAGGTCGATTTACGACAATACAATTTGTTCATCTCAGTCTTACATCACGAGTCCGTACCACAATAATATGATTTGGATTACTTTTAAAGAAAGACTATAATTTCAACATATAGATTCAAATAACTTGTTGATTCAAAACTTACTTAACTAATTCAGCATCCTGGATTATCCAAACATCTCATCCAACAACTTGATGGCCAATCCAGCAAGCTGGATTCCCCCTTTTTAACCAAATTATCTTATTATTTTTTTATCTTTTGTCCATACATAAATACACATATTTCATACACAAAAAAAAAATCTAGAATTTTTTAATTTCTTTAAGTATTTTTCAAAAATCCATTTTTAGTTAATTCTTTAAGAAATTTGTTACATCGTGCATAACTTCAGAAATTCCCAACTCTTGGCGGGATCTTAAACATGTTATCGAGAGCCTCCAATTTAAATTTCGTGGCCATCGGAGTTATACAACTCCGGTCATAGCAATTTTTGTCTGAAAAATATAAATATTGAAATAGTCATAACTTGCTCATTTTAAGTCAGAATGAGCTTATTTTTGAACACAAGCTACTTTGTCTCATATATGTTTATTCTCCAAAAGATTGGATTTTATTACATTAATTTAGTTGCCGAAATTGTCCTTATAATTTTTGGACAGTCTACTTTTTTGACTTTTTTAGATTTTGCTTCCTTTACTAAAATCAGTCCATACGAAAATCTACAACATATTTTTACGTGATTCCACTTGTATCTATTAGATGGCTTATAGATCTAAGTCTAGAAATTGACCACACTCAAAAATTCAAAATATATTGAGAGATATGCTTGTTTTAATTTCATGTATCGTTTTCTCAAAAATCTAATTTCTTAACCTTTGTGATTTCTAAGAAATCTTTCTTGATCTCTCATATTAACCAACATTAACATCATAAACCATCTTAATACATGCTAATACTCCTTAAGACCAAGGATCTACCATGATCCATTATCTATTTCATTAAAACTTCATCAAAACCCAAACAAAATATAATTAATGCCAAGAAATACAAACTAGTTTTTTCTAGTTTTCATTTTCTTACTTTAGATCTAACCTTTGACACTCAAAAGGGGTAGATCTAAACATAATAGACTCATAAACATGTAGATCTAGAGTTTTAGATTTGAAGATCATAACTTCAAAAATAAAAAAAGAAGAAAAGGAATTAAACTATATTAAATAGAAACCTTTTATACCTTAGCTTGTTCTTCCTTCTTCTTCCTAAGTTTTGATTATGGAACTAAGAACACACAAAGAAAAAAAATTCTTTCCCTTTCTTCTCTCTCTATGGCCGAAGCCCTCTCTCCCTCTTTCTTGGTTTCTTGTGTTTAGCTAATAAAAAGGAGAGAAATGAAATGAAATGAAAAATAAGAGAAGCGAAATGATTTTGTATATATTAGTAACTAGCTATAGATATAACATGTATATCTAAAAAAATCTCCAAGATATCTTGCTCCTTCTCTTTCTTATTTACTAGATGGTTACTTGCAAGCTTGTACAAAATAATTGGTTAAATAAACAAATGACACATAAGGAAAGAGTTGGTAAGGTTAGGTAGGAGTAGGTAAGTGTAATGATTACATCCATTCTCCTTTCTCTTTATTCTCTTCACCACCGGTCATGTGGCCTTCTTTTATCCAAATTATGATCTCTTTTAATTCCTTAATTAGTTTATTAAATGTCCAGATGCCCCTTTTTAACTAGCAAAAAGATTGGGCTTTAATTTATTTCTTTTAGGCTTACACCTTTTAATTTTTTTAGCTACTAATTAAAATATACTTGGGCCTCCATTTCTAATTAATGGGTCACTAGTATACTTGCCCTTTATATATAATATTGGGCTAGCCTAGTGATTTAATTGTTCTTAAATCAAATTAACTACAAGTCTCATGCTTAAATAAACACTTGGGCTACAAATTTAATTTTTTGGCCCTAAAATCAACTTAGTCCCATACTTTTAATTTTTATCTTACCCTAATCATTTAATTAGGGTTTTCACTCACTAATTTGTCATTTAAATCATTACTCTTGTACATTAAATTTTATAACCCAATTAGACTTGCTTAATTAAGTTATAAAATTAACTAATAGAGATGTATAAAATAAATCTCTTAGGGTTTGTATTTATTTAAATACTATCATTCTCCCATATTATAACTCTTAGGTTATTTAATTACCTTACCTAATATATATTAGGTTACATAACTTTATTCTTAATTCTCTTTATATATAAATTAAATGTATACACATTATATAATGTATATTTATTTAATCAGCAACTTAATCCACATAAGTCATAACATATTTATCATCATTGATAAATCCTTGTTATATTTAAATACTCACATAATCATATAATCACTGCACTAATCTATATCGATAATTAATTACTTAAAGATTATAAATCTTTTTAATTTACCAATCAAGGTTAACATTCAAGCTATATTAATTTCTTACATAACTTACATTACTCTTCTTGGAAAATGATTAAGTATATATTTTAGTTAATAAATTAACTCTCTAGCTTAATTCACATATACACTTATACGGTTCAAATACTTTCTAAAAAAAATTATTCGTAAAAATTACACATATAATCATGTAAAATTCTCGGTCCTTACATTCTTCCCTCCTTATAAGGATTCCGTCCCCGGAATCACTATATCCTTACACTCAAATTATGTTTATCCTTAGACACTCATTTATTAATCAATCAATTTTTATTGAATTACTTTCCTTGTATTTATTATTTTCTTCATTATTTCCTATCCCAATACAGGGCGAAAAAATCGTCGCTTACTTCAAGTCTCATTTGACTTGGCATAGGTCATACACACTCCCGGTTGATTTTTACCGTAATTCGCACACGGCTCACCTTTCTTCCTACTATCTCCTGACTTGTCTTCAGATTGGGTATTGTCCTTCCACTTAAGCTTATTGGTGTTACTTCCTCCGCTACTACCTCCTTCATTCGTCTTTTTCTTCTTCTCTTGTTGATACCTTGACACAACTTCACTTCCTCCTTCGGCGATGATTGCTTTTTCCAACAGGGCCGAAAATGTCTTAATCTGCAAGATAGCTACCTTGTTATATATCCCGGGCTTCAGTCCATTCTCAAACCTTCGCGCCTTTCATGCCTCAGTGTTCACCTGATGCGGAGCAAATCTCGCTAGTTCGTTGAATTTGGCGGCGTATTCTGCAACCGACATACTTTCCTACTTCAACTCCAAAAAGTTTACCTCCATTCTTGCTTGCATTCTTTTTGAGAAATAATTTTCAAAAAATAATTTCTTAAACCTTGTCCAGGTTACTAATGCTGTTCCGGCTCTAACCTTGTTTGTCTCCCACCAGTAATTCGCTTCACCCTTCATCAAATAGGTAGCAAAATCTGTCTTTTGCTCCTCCGCTACTCTAGCAATAACAAAATCTTTCTCCACCCCCTTTACCCATGTCTGGGCTTTTATAGGGTCAGTAGTGATAGTAGTGTGCATACAAGCCAATCATGTATGATGATAAAGCACGTACTTTGTAAACAATCTTATTTATTTATTAATAAAATGTTCATTTATTAAAGGCATTTAATTATCTACATGGTGCTGTTTTTATAATATGTAAATAACCCATAGTTTTAAGCAATGCTTTTAGAATCATGATGATGATCATGCCAATGAGATCTAAATTCTTAGAAAGCTCTAAAACTAAAATAGTTCCTAATCATGGGATTACTAAAAAGGGGATTAGTAAATCCGGATAGATTAGTACATATGTTGCTTGCTCATTAGATGAGGATGATTGATCTCATAATCATTTGTGTGGAGACACTAAAGCAAGTATGTAGGTGCTTATTGGAGAATAAGTTCACTGAACGTGACTCGCTATGGAATACCTAATGGAGTTTTACTCGCCTGTCAATAGGAATTCCTAATGTGATAGTAGTACAAGTGATCCTTGGACTTGAGATCATCATAGTATCTTGTATGTAATGAATTATACTTTGACTTATTCCTTAAAGCCCTTTAGGGTATATAAAAGGGTATGCTTGGGTATAATGAGTTACATATGGAGACAATGAATGATCAATAAAGAATCTACCACCTCTAGTAAAGGAGGAGATATGTCCTATGTGATTCGTTAAATGACAACCCAGGAATCCTTGGCCAAGGTAAAATGAAATTAGAAAGGAGTTTCTAATTTACATTATTTGGAGTTGTGCATTTTCTAATCGAAATACATATAATTAAATAAAATAAGACTTGATAGTAAATTCATGTCTTATATTTAATTGGGACATTGTATGGTGGAAGAATTGAATTGTATGGTAACTATTTACTCACAGGTTCTTTTATGATTAATGTTGAAATCTATATTATCTGGAAAGTCGTTGATCGCTAGGGAGGCTTATCCCTATTGTAGAATAAATATTATTTATTTAAATAGATTATTAGTTTAATTTATTTATTTAAATAAGATTAGAATTGTTCTAATTGATTTATTCACAACCGGTTTAATATGGAGAACCTAAAGTGTCATACCATAAAAGGAAGAATAATTATTTAAGAAGGTAATGGCATAATCGTAATAATGCATTAAGTGAAATTAATTTAATCTATGGTGATAGAATAAATTAAATAGCTTAATATTTATTATTTAATATTTTGGAAATATTAAATATAAATTAATAAGAGGAGTCTTATTAATATTATTATAATTATTATTATTTTAATTTCTAAAGGAGTTTAGTAATTAATTTAATATTAGTACTCTCATTTATTTCTAATAAGATTAGGAGACAAATTAATTAAATGAATTTAATTAATTATTTTCCATGTGGTGGGAAGCCTAAATTAATTAAAGGAGTTTAATTAATTAAAAGAAATCCCATGTCTAATAGGATTAGAAGGGTTGACCATTATCTATATAAGAGGATTCTTATAATAGATATTACTTAATGCAATTTCAATTGTTGAAGAGTACTCCTTTTCTATAGTGGATAGAAAACTAAGCCAATCACCCTCCTTCTTGATAATTCATCTTCCTTGGTGGATCACCTCTAGAGGCCAAACACTTGGGTGGCTAACGTTGATCAAAGGAAGGAATCTAACCCGGAAATTCAAGGAGATCACTAAGAACAAGGAGTTGAACTAGTACCTGTGGAAGCTTCGTTCTACAAGGGTATGATTCCATAACTTCTTATTTATCGTTTTAAATTAATAATTTGCATAAAGGATGATCCGGGTAATGGTTTTGTAGAAATTTTTTAAACTCTGATATACCATGCTTCCGCTAATTTTTGCAATTTGATTGCGTCACGATTTCGTACAAACCCAACAGTGGCATCAGAGCCAAACTTTTATGCAATTATTAATTTATTTTTGATTTCATATACATATGGGTATATATTTAAAATAATTTATTGGACATAATTTTATTGTATAAAATTATTATTTTTTAAGAAAAAAAAAATGTCGGTTTTTTTTTTGGGACGAATCAGAATTTTTTTTTTTGGGTGCTAATCTTGAATTCTGTAAAGAAAAGGTGTTGTCTCTTTCTTACTCCAAAAAGAAGATGACCCATCAATAAAGGACTCTTTTAATAAACCTGCAGGACTCTTTTAATAAAAGAAGGTGACTTCTTTTTAAAAAATAAATGTGAATTTATATTATATATATATATATATATATATATATATGATATATTTATATATTATATTCTAAATAATTTTATAATTAAAATAAAGAGTTTATTTTAATCTTGAAATTGGATTTCATGCAATTTAAAATTGCCCATTAAATGATACTCATATATATTTGGAATGTTTTAATTCATGAGATGAATATTTATTTATTGATATATTTAGTGATATGTATGATAATAAATGGGGATTGATTATGGACTATTTGACCAATATGATTGGATTTTATTTTAGTTGAATACTTGAATGAATGAGTTTTATTAAATGGGGTCTGTGTACCTCGTCTTCTCTATTTTTTTTTTCTTGATGTAAAATTCTATCTCCCTCCTATGTACTTCCCCTTGACTGCTGATCAAGGTTTCTATTTAAATTAAATAGTTTAATGTAATAGAAATAGTTAGAATTATCTTGAAGAAATTGGAGACCAAGGAGCAAGGAGCGCGTGAAGACCCGTTTGTATGGAGCCCGGTTTAAATGTAATAGTTATATTTAAATTTAAATTCTTGCACTCCTAGGTTTGACCTTTTGGTTCACTTGGTGGCTCTAGTGAACCAAACTAGAATAAAAGTCCATAATCAATCCGGGTAGAATATAATATTCTATATTGCATGCTAAATATTATATATATTATATTTTATGCAAACATGCTTCGCATGTTTAATAAAATGACACGTATTTTATATATATATGTGCATGTGCGCTAAACAAGATGAGACAAATAATAACAAACCCCTCAAAGAAATAATATTA
Organism: Panax stipuleanatus; assembly: GCA_020205555.1. Lineage (NCBI taxonomy): Eukaryota > Viridiplantae > Streptophyta > Magnoliopsida > Apiales > Araliaceae > Panax > Panax stipuleanatus. Next base: position 142,648 of record JAINUT010000096.1, on the reverse strand, counting down.
AGTCCGAAGCGTTCAAATGATATTTATAATATCGAACGTCGCCTTCTAGCATGATAAATTAATAGAGTATTAAATATTTAATATGAGCTTGTTGTGCTATCCACAAGGCGAGTATTGTGTATTTAAGATGTTAATTAATCACATTTGATGCTTATCAAGAAAATTGAACGATCTAGTCTTGTTGTGCTATCCACAAGGACGAACATTTTTCTTTTTTGAATTTATAGAAGTGCTAGGCTGGACTTAACTTAAATCATTTTAGTTCGGATGTGCACACACTTGACCATTATGATTTAAGAGGCAAAATAAAAGGAGTTATATAGTGATGTAATTGACAAGAGTTGTCTACCTATTTATTTGTATATCGCTTGTTGTGCTATCCACAAGGTTATATACATTTGCAATGGGATCCTTAATCTCACTAGCAAATCTTTAATTAGATGTTGCCGAACTATATAAGTGAGGGTAATATAGTTTGATAAAAATAGTGGGAGATACCAATTTAAAATAAAGACCTAAATTTATTTTGGTATGCAAAATTAATAAAATGAATGTTTGCTAAAATGCTGTTTTTCACATGAAGAATTTTAAAAATGTCAAAATCACGAATTTCACTGCGAAGCATACTTGATGCTAATAAGCTTACCGAGCCGAATTATACGGACTGGCTAAGAAATCTGAGAATAGTTCTCACTGCTGAAAAGATTTCTTATGTCCTAAACTCACCTGTCCCTAGAACTGTTCTATAAACAGCCTCTGAGGAAGAGATTGCCACCATTGTAAAGTGGCAAGATGATGCATCTGTGGCTCAATGCATCAAGCTCGCATCTATGAATAACGAGCTTCAGCGTCAGCACGAAAACATGGATGCTCCTACTATGTTGATTCACCTCAAGGAGTTGTATGGTGAACAAAGTAGGACTGCTAGATATAAGATATCTAATGAGCTCTTCCGATCTCGGATGACCAAGGGCAAAGTGAACATAAAGGAACAAAAGAAATCTGATCCAGCTAGCAAAGGAATGTGCTTCCATTGCAACGAGCCGGGTCATTGGAAGAGGAACTGTAAGAAGTTTCTGGCAAAGAATAAGCTTGGAGAAGCTTCGACTTCCAATCAAGGTTTGTTCATGATTGAAATTAATTTTTCAGAAAGTCAAAATTCTACTTGGGTATTGGATACCGGCTGTGGTTCTCACATATGTAATAATGTTAAGGGACTGGTCAGAAGTAGAAAGCTGAACAATGATGAGGTGATCCTACGAGTGGGGAATGGAGCAAAGGTTGCTGCATTAGCTGTAGGAACTTATTATTTAGCAATGCCTTCGGGCAAGTCCATTTATCTTAATAATTGTTATTATGTTCTGAATATTATTAAAAATATTATTTCAATTTCTGTATTGGATATGGAAGGATTTAACGTTGTTATAAATAACAATAGTTGTTCTATTTATAAAGATGATGTTTTATATGGTGTTGGAAATTTGCGAAATGGACTTTATACACTTGACTTACAAGAAAATATTTTTCAAATTGAACAAACTAAGAAAAGGAAAAGAGATGATATTAATTATACCTACATGTGGAACTGTAGACTCGGTCATATCAATGAAACAAGATTATCCAAGTTGCATAAAGATGGGCTCCTTGAGTTATCTGATTATGAATCATATCCAACTTATGAATCTTGTCTCATGGGTAAAATGACTAAATCTCCTTTTAGTAGAAAAGGAGAAAGAGTTACAGAGTTGTTGGCATTGATTCACACAGACGTTTGTGGACCTATGATAACAAGTGCACGGGGTGGGTATTCTTATTTTATTACTTTCACTGATGATCACTCAAGATTTGGATATGTGTATTTAATGAAATACAAGTCAGAATCATTTGAAAAGTTCAAAGAGTTCAGAAGTGAAGTAGAGAAACAAACGGGCAAGAGTATAAAGATACTTCGATCAGATCGAGGTGGAGAATACTTAAGCGGTGAGTTTCTCAATTGTCTCAAAGAAAATGGTATAATCTCACAATGGACTCCTCCAGGTACACCACAGTTAAATGGAGTATCTGAAAGGAGAAATCGAACACTGTTGGACATGGTTCGATCCATGATGAGTTTTACCGACCTTCCAATTTCTTTTCTGGGATATGCCCTAGAAACGGCTGCTTACCTACTTAACAAGGTACCTACCAAATCCTCCCCAAAGACTCCATATGAGATGTGGAAATGGAGAAAACCAAATCTTAAGCATGTTAAGACTTGGGGTTGCCCAGCTTATGTCAAAAAGTTTGAAAATGATAAGCTACAGACTAAATCCGATAAGTGTAGATTTGTGGGATACCCTAAAGAAACTATAGGATATTATTTCTATCATCCAACTGATCAAAAGGTGTTTGTTGCGAAACATTCTGCCTTATTGGAAAAGGAGTTTATCCATGAAGGGGTCAGTGGGAGTAAGATATATCTTGAAGAAGTTCAAGAACCACAAATTACCACGGATCAAAGTCAGGTACCTGACCAAGTAGAAGAACCTACTATACCACACCCTGTTCGTAAATCTGGAAGAGTACCGAAGATACCTGAGAGGTATGGGTTCGTTATAGAGGATGACGATGAGGTACACATCATGAATGATGATGATCCATTGAATTACGAACAGGCTATGAGTAATAAAGACTCAGGGAAATGGCTTGAAGCCATGAAATTCGAAATGAACTCCATGTATGAAAACAAAGTATGGACTTTGGTTTCACCACCTGAAGGCATTAAGCCTATTGGGTGTAAATGGGTCTTTAAAAGAAAGACTGGAGCGGACGGCAAGGTGGAGACCTATAAGGCCCGACTGGTTGCAAAAGGTTTCAAACAAAGACAAGGAGTTGACTATGATGAAACCTTTTCACCAGTAGCTATGCTCAAGTCCATTCGGATTTTGCTTGCGATTGCAGCTTATAACGACTATGAGATCTGGCAGATGGACGTGAAAATGGCCTTCCTCAATGGAAAACTTGAGGAGGATGTGTATATGACACAGCCAGAGGGATTTGTTTCAAAGGTTGGAATAAATCAAGTCTGTAAGCTGCAACGATCCATTTATGGATTGAAGCAAGCTTCTCGTAGATGGAACATTCGTTTTGATGAGACAATCAAAGAGTTTGATTTTATCAAATATGACGATGAACCATGTGTGTACAAGAAGGTTAGTGGGAGCGCAGTTTCATTCCTTGTATTATATGTTGATGATATATTACTGATAGAGAATGACATTCCTATGCTACAATCGATTAAAATCTGGTTATCTAAACACTTCTCCATGAAGGACTTGGGAGAAGCATCCTATATTTTGGGGATAAAGATCTATAGAGATAGATCTAAAAGGATGCTTAGTTTATCCCAAGGAACGTACATTGATGCAATGCTAAAGAGATTTAGCATGGAAGATTCCAAAAGTGGTCTCATGCCAATGGGCCATGGAATACATCTCTCCAAGAAACCGGCCCCAAAGACACCTGAGGAGAGAGACCGTATGAGTAAGATCCCTTATGCTTCTGCAATAGGATCTATCATGTACGGTATGATATGTACTAGACCGGATGTTGCTCATGCACTTAGTGTAACGAGCAGATACCAGTCGAATCCAGGAGAAGAGCACTGGAAGGCAGTGAAGAATATCCTAAAATACTTAAGAAGGACTAAGGATATTTTTCTTGTCTACGGTGGGTCTGAATTAAAACTCGAGGGCTTCACAGACTCAAGTTTTCAAACGGACCAAGATGACAGTAAATCTGTTTCAGGGTATGTTTTTACCTTGAACGGAGGCGCAGTGAGTTGGAAGAGTTCCAAGAAGCAAACAGTTGCTGATTCAGTGATAGAGGCAGAGTATATAGCTGCAAAGGAAGCTGTTTGGATGAAGAAGTTCATAACTGAACTTGGTGTGGTTCCTAGCATTGAAGAAGCAGTTCCCGTTTACTGTGACAACACAGGAGCAGTTGCACAGGCTAAGGAACCGAGGTCTCATCAAAAATCTAAACATGTGTTGCGGCGATTTCATTTGATCAGGGAGATCATTGAAAGAGGAGACGTCACCTTGGAGCGTGTAGACTCTCAAGACAACATTGCAGATCCATTTACTAAAGCTTTAACACAACAGCAGTTTGATCGTCACTTAGAGAAGATGGGTATGAGATACCATGGCGATTGGCTTTAGTGCAAGTGGGAGATTGATAGTAGTGTGCATACAAGCCAATCATGTATGATGAGAAAGCATGTACTTTGTAAACAATCTTATTTATTTATTAATAAAATATTCATTTATTAAAGGCATTTAATTATCTACATGGTGCTGTTTTTATAATATGTAAATAACCCATAGTTTTAAGCAATGCTTTTAGAATCATGATGATGATCATGCCAATGAGATCTAAATTCTTAGAAAGCTCTAAAACTAAAATAGTTCCTAATCATGGGATTACTAAAAAGGGGATTAGTAAATCCGGATAGATTAGTACATATGTTGCTTGCTCATTAGATGAGGATGATTGATCTCATAATCATTTGTGTGGAGACACTAAAGCAAGTATGTAGGTGCTTATTGGAGAATAAGTTCACTGAACGTGACTCGCTATGGAATACCTAATGGAGTTTTACTCGCCTGTCAATAGGAATTCCTAATGTGATAGTAGTACAAGTGATCCTTGGACTTGAGATCATCATAGTATCTTGTATGTAATGAATTATACTTTGACTTATTCCTTAAAGCCCTTTAGGGTATATAAAAGGGTATGCTTGGGTATAATGAGTTACATATGGAGACAATGAATGATCAATAAAGAATCTACCACCTCTAGTAAAGGAGGAGATATGTCCTATGTGATTCGTTAAATGACAACCCAGGAATCCTTGGCCAAGGTAAAATGAAATTAGAAAGGAGTTTCTAATTTACATTATTTGGAGTTGTGCATTTTCTAATCGAAATACATATAATTAAATAAAATAAGACTTGACAGTAAATTCATGTCTTATATTTAATTGGGACATTGTATGGTGGAAGGATTGAATTGTATGGTAACTATTTACTCACAGGTTCTTTTATGATTAATGTTGAAATCTATATTATCTGGAAAGTCGTTGATCGCTAGGGAGGCTTATCCCTATTGTAGAATAAATATTATTTATTTAAATAGATTATTAGTTTAATTTATTTATTTAAATAAGATTAGAATTGTTCTAATTGATTTATTCACAACCGGTTTAATATGGAGAACCTAAAGGGTCACACCATAAAAGGAAGAATAATTATTTAAGAAGGTAATGGCATAATCGTAATAATGCATTAAGTGAAATTAATTTAATCTATGGTGATAGAATAAATTAAATAGCTTAATATTTATTATTTAATATTTTGGAAATATTAAATATAAATTAATAAGAGGAGTCTTATTAATATTATTATAATTATTATTATTTTAATTTCTAAAGGAGTTTAGTAATTAATTTAATATTAGTACTCTCATTTATTCCTAATAAGATTAGGAGATAAATTAATTAAATGAATTTAATTAATTATTTCCCATGTGGTGGGAAGCCTAAATTAATTAAAGGAGTTTAATTAATTAAAAGAAATCCCATGTCTAATAGGATTAGAAGGGTTGACCAATATCTATATAAGAGAATTCTTATAATAGATATTACTTAATGCAATTTCAATTGTTGGAGAGTACTCCGTTTCTATAGTGGATAGAAAACTAAGCCAATCACCCTCCTTCTTGATAATTCATCTTCCTTGGTGGATCACCTCTAGAGGCCAAACACTTGGGTGGCTAACGTTGATCAAAGGAAGGAATCTAACCCGGAAATTCAAGGAGATCACGAAGAACAAGGAGTTGAACTAGTACCTGTGGAAGCTTCGTTCTACAAGGGTATGATTCCATAACTTCTTATTTATCGTTTTAAATTAATAATTTGCATAAAGGATGATCCGGGTAATGGTTTTGTAGAAATTTTTTAAACTCTAATATACCATGCTTCCGCTAATTTTTACAATTTGATTGCGTCACGATTTCGTACAAAACCAACAAGTAGTTCCCTTGAATTCCGGCGGTCCTACAGCCTTAAAGTCTTTAAAGTTAGCCAATCGATTAGCTAGTCGATTTATTGCTGCTGGGGCTCTAGTTTGCATAGCTTGGCTAGCATGTCTACAAAATTCTGCATTGGATCGTCTTGATCTCCTTCATTATTCACGGACCGTTCCTCTCTTTGGTTATGGTTTTGTCGTCTTGGCGGCATTATCTGATGAAATAAAGACTTACATTAATACTTTGTCTTTATGCCACATCTTATTAGTAGTAAAATAAGAATTTAATACAAAATTTTAAACTTAGACCAATTCAGCTTGCTGGATTTACGAATTCAACTTGCTGAATCTATGAATTCATCAGATAAACATCTTAATAGTTTAATTCTCAAAATTTATTACCTATTCAGACATATAATCATATCATTGCATTTATATTTATATTCATGCAAATAGTACATAGTACTTTTTAGTACATAGCACATACTGCTACAAACATTTACTATCCCTTTGTGACATAAGTCAGGATTCATTACTATAACTTTACACAAAAAGTTGAGACATACAAAAGTTATCTTGATATTCATTCATACCAAAGCGAATATTATACTCCAAAAGATTATACTCCTCACACTTAATCTTTCTTCCGTCCACTTCCTTCACCCTTTTTCGTCTTAGGACAATTCTTAACCCTATGACCCATTCCACCACATGAAAAACATCCTCCTTTCTTGGGTTTAGGACAATTTGGTGATATATGTCCTTCCAAACCACAATTGTAACATACATTCTTACCCATCATACATTCCCCCAAATGGTTCTTTCCACACTTGCTACATGCTTGATTCTTCTTTGAATGTGAATTCCCTGAGTTGTTGTCACTATCGTTGTTCTTTTTCCTTTTATTATCCTTCTTTTTCTTACCTACATCTTTAGATGATACATTACCCTCAGCTCTCATACTATCAATTTGTGCCTTCAGATCATTTCGTTCTTCTGTCATCTCGCGCAATGCCCTTTCCGTCTTCCATAATTCCTCCAGGAGAAACACTTTAGTCCTTAAATCTTAAAGTTCCGCAGATGCTTGACCTTCTTCGATTACTACTCTGACTTTTTCCCCATCTTCGATCTTTATTTCTGGCTCCACCTTAGTTTCTTTGGAATATACTTCTTCTTCTTCATTCAACTCCATCTCGGGGTATTAATCATGATTACTTGCCAGATTTACCGCAGGTTCGTCTCTTAAAACTTCCTCAACTGAGTCACTCTGAGCTGGTACCTCGGCTAATAGCATTGGTGCAGCTGCTAACATCTCTGTAACTATCTCATCATCTCTTGACATCCTGTCACCAGTTTTAAATAACTTTATTAGTACATCACTATCAAACACAATCCATAAACACTAAGTGTCCACATATCTTACTATTGATGAATTTTCCTAATCCATCACTTAGAACTCTAAATGAGTTTTCTCTATCCTGCTTATGGTTATATTCCTAAGGCTTTCCCCCCACCTAAGGTTTATAACCTACAGCTTTGATACCAACTTGTGACGCCCCCAAATCTGGGTTCCCTAACCTCGGGTTTAGTGCTCACGATCCATTTTATATATCACATCTAACTACCCATTCATTAATGAAAAATATCATAATATTACTTAATACAACTTATAATAATATCCCAGGTAAACTAACCTTGACATAACTTACATACCCTTATATAACCAAAAGGTTTACATAATTAATTTACATAATAAAACATAACCATTAAAAGTTACCACTAACTACTCCTGAGCCTTGCCTTTGCCTTTATCCCTATTAGAACCTTCTGCTACCTCGACATTAGCTAAAATGTTTTATTTAAGCAAGGGTGAGCAACGAGTTTGCTCAGCAAGTTAAAGTATACAATAAATGATGTATATATCATGAATAGAAGAGTCTAGCTTGTATAGAACTTCAATAATAATCAAAGGATTTTGAAGTAGCTGAATAATAATTCAACCTCAATAATAAAACTTTCTCAAATTTCATACTGAATAACATATCAGGGATGAAAGAGTAAATTTTTTTCAAAGATTCAATAATATTCAATTGAATAAGAAGAATTAACAATACTGCAACAATATTTAATAAAGTGGGATATACCCAAATTTCATACTGAGTGATCACAAAAGGATCATGAACTAATAGAGGATTCATTAGTTATTAAAACTAAATTACCACAGAAATATAAGTTAGTTATAAAAACTGAACTATACTCCTCTGCAAGTACCTGGAGCGGCCAACTCCTTTGTACCTTATATTATGCATAATACTCAATAATAGCGCATAGATCGATTTACGATAATATAGTTTGTTCATCTCATTCTTACATCACGAGTCCGTACCACAACAATATGGTTTGGATTACTTTTAAAGAAATACTATGATTTCAACATATAATATCAATATTGATCTAGCCGAAATCAATGGCATAGATCTTCTAATAATAAATCAGTTCATAAGATATAGAACGTTTCATGCTTTAACAAATATTAGTCTCGCCAAAACAATTAGCTGAGATATGACTTATAAACAGTTCAAATACTAGAACAAGAATCAATTGCACTATGTGCTAACAACAATAATCATTATAGATGTGAATAACTAACAATAATTATTCACTACCATGCTTGAAAAATAATAACTCAAGTTGAGTTAAGAAACTTACCTGATTCGTTGACTACTGCTACGCAATTTAAGTTAACTTCTTTTATAAGACCTATCATTAATAAGATCGATCTCTTAATTAGCATCATATATCTTACTCATAATAATTTATCTAACATGTAAACACATAATCATCATTAAAGAGTACAACTATACTACCTTAGACTTAACACTACTATATCATACAACTTGTGAATTAACACTTAGTCTTTCATTTTATAAGTCCTTTATAATTAAGTAAGACGAATACCTAATCTAGCAACCTAGATTCAAATAACTTGTTGTTTCAAAACTTGCTTAACTAATCCAGCATCCTGGATTATCCAAACATCTCATCCAGCAACTTGATGGCCAATCCAACAAACCAGATTGCAATCCAGCAAGCTGGATTCCCCCTTTTTAACCAAATCATCTTATTATTTTTTTATCTTTTGTCCATACATAAATACACATATTTCATACACAAAAATAATTTTTCTTGAATTTTTCAATTTCTTTAAGTATTTTTTAAAAATCTATTTCTAGTTAATTCCTTAAGAAATTTGCTACATCATGCTTAACTCCAGAAATTCCCAACTCTTGGCGGGATCTTACACATGTTATCGAGAGCCTCCAGTTTAAATTTCGTGGCCATCAGAGTTATACAACTCTGGTTATAGCAATTTTCGTCGAAAAAAAATGTAAATATTGAAATAGTCATAACTTGCTCATTTTAAGTTGGAATTAGCTCATTTTTGGACACAAGCTACTTTATCTCATATATTTTCATGTTCCAAAAGATTGGATTTTATTACATTAATTTAGTTGCCGAAATTGCCCTTACAATTTCCGGACAGCCTACTTTTTTGACTTTTTCAGATTTTGCTTCCTTTACTAAAATCAGTCCATACGAAAATCTACAACATATTTTTCAGTGATTTCACTTGGATCTATTAGATGACTTATAGATCTAAGTCTAAAAATTTACCACACTCAAAAATTCAAAATATATTGAGAGATATGCTTGTTTTAATTTCATGTATCGTTTTCTCAAAAATCTAATTTCTTAACCTTTGTGATTTCTAAGAAATCTTTCTTGATCTCTCATATTAACCAACATTAACATCATAAACTATCTTAATACATACTAATACTCCTTAAGACCAAGGATCTACTATGATACATTATCTATTTCATTAAAACTTCACCAAAACCCAAACAAAACATAATTAATGCCAAGAAATACAAACTAGTTTTTTCTAGTTTTCATTTTCTTACTTTAGATCTAACCTTTGACACTTAAAAGGGTTACATCTAAACATAATAGACTCATAAACATGTAGATCTAGAGTTTTAGATCTCAAGATCATAACTTCAAAAATCAAAACAAAAGAAAAGGAATTAAACTATATTAAATAGAAACTTTTTATACCTTAGCTTGTTCTTCCTTCTTCTTCCTAAGTTTTGATTATGGAACTAAGAACACACAAAGAAAAAAAATTCTTTCCCTTCCTTCTCTCTCTATGGCCGAAGCCTTCTCTCCCTCTTTCTTGGTTTCTTGTGTTTAGCTAATAAAAAGAAGAGAAATGAAATGAAAAAGAAGAGAAGTGAAATGATTTTGTATATGCTAGTAATTAGCTATAGATAAAACATGTATATCTAAAAAAATCTCCAAGATATCTTGCTCCTTCTCTCTCTTATTTACTAGATGGTTACTTGCAAGCTTGTACAAAATGATTGGTTGAATAAATAAATGACATATAAGGAAAGAGTTGGTAAGGTTAGGTGGGAGTAGGTAAGTGTAATGATTACATCCATTCCCCTTTCTCTTTCTTCTCTTCACCACCGGCCATGTGGCCTTCTTTTGTCCAAATTATGATCTCTTTTAATTCCTTAATTAGTTTATTAAATGTCCAAGATGCCCCTCTTTAACTAGCAAAAAGATTGGGCTTTAATTTATTTCTTTTGGGCTTGCACCTTTTAATTTTTTTAGCTACTAATTACAATATACTTGGGCTTTCATCTCTAATTAATTGGGTCACTAGTATACTTGTCCTTTATATATAATATTGGGCTAGCCTAATGATTTAATTGTTTTTAAATCAAATTAACTACAAGTCTCATGCTTAAATAAACACTTGGGCTATAAATTTAATTCGTTGGGCCCTAAAATCAACTTAGTCCCATACTTTTAATTTTTATCTTACCCTAATCATTTAATTAGAGTTTTCACTCACTAATTTGTCATTTAAATCATTACTCTTATACATTAAATTTTATAACCCAATTAGACTTGCTTTAATTAGGTTATAAAATTAATTAATAGAGATGCATAAAATAAATCCCTTAGGGTTTGTATTTATTTAAATACTATCATTCTCCCATATTATAACTCTTAGGTTATTTAATTACCATACCTAATATATATTAGGTTACATAACTTTATTCTTAATTCTCTTTATATACAAATTAAATGTATACACATTATATAATATATATTTATTTAATCACCTACTTAATCCACATAAGTCATAACATATTTATCATTATTGATAAATCCTTGTTATATTTAATTACTCACATAATCATATAATCACTTCACATAATCTATATCGATAATTAATTACTTAAAGATTATAAATCTTTTTAATTTACCATTCAAGGTTAACATTCAAGCTATGTTAATTTCTTACATAACTTACATTACTCTTCTTGGAAAATGATTAAGTATATATCTTAGTTAATAAATTAACTCTCTAGCTTAATTCACATATACACTTATACGGTCCAAATACTTTCTAAAAAAAATTATTCGTAAAAATTACACATATAATCATGTGAAATTCTTGGTCCTTACAGAAAGAGGAGAAGTCACTATAGAGATAATGAACTCTCAAAAACGAAATTGCATATCCCTTTACTAAAGCTTATCCAACAACAGGATAATCGTCACTTAGAGAAGAAGAGTATTATATATCATGACGATTGGCTTTAGTGCAAGTGGGAGATTAAAAGTAGTATGAACACAAGCCAATCATGTTTGATGATAAGGCATTTACTTTGTAACAATCTTATTCATTTATTAATAAATGTATTATTTAATTAAAGACATTTATTTATCTACATGGTACTATTTTTATAATATGTCATAAACCCATAGTTTTAAGTAATATTTTTAGAATCATGATGATGATCATGTTAATGAGATCTAAATTCTTAGATAGCTTAAAACTAAAATAGTTCCTAATCGTTGAATTACTAAAAAAGGGATTAGTGAATCCGGATAGATTGGTACATATGTTACTTGCTCATTGGATGAGGATGATTGATCTCATGATCATTTGTGAAGAGACACTAAAGCAAGTATGTAGGTGCTTATTGGATTATATATTCACTGAACGCGGCTTGCTAAGGAATACCTAATGAATTTTTACTTGCCTGTCAATAGGAATTTCTAATGTGATAGTAGTATAAGTGATTCTTAGACTTGAGATCATCATAGTATCTTGTGTATAATAAATTATACTTTGAATTATTTCTTAAGACCCTTAGGTATATCAAACGGTATGCATGGGTGTAATAAGTTATGTATGGAGATAGTGAATGATCAATAAAGAATCTACCACTTCTAGTAAAAGAAAAGATATGTCCTATGTGATTCGATAAATGACTACCCAGGAATTCTTGGCCAAGGTGGAATAAAATGAGAAAGGAGTTTTTAATTTGCATTATTTGGAGTTGTGCAGTTTGGAATCGAAATACATATAATTAAATAAAATAAGACTTGACAGTAATTCTATATCTTATATTTAATTGGGACATTATATGGTGGAAGGATTGAATTGTATGGTAACTATTAACTCATAGGTTCTTTTATGATTAATGTTGAAATCTATTTTATCTGGAAAGTTGTTGATCGCTAAGGAGACTTATCATTATTGTAGAATAAATGTTATTTATTTAAATAAATTATTAGTTTAATTTATTTATTTAAATAAGATTAGAATTGTTCTAATTGATTTATTCATAGCCGGTTTAATATGGAGAACCTAGAGGGTCACACCATAAAAGGAAGAATATTTATTAAAGAAGCAAATGACATAATCATAATAATAAGTTAAGTATATTTAATTTAATCTATGGTGATAGAATAAATTAAATAGCTTAATATTTATTATTTAATATTTTAAAAATATTAAATATAAATTAATAAGAGGAGTCTTATTATTATTATTATTATTTAATTCCTAAAGGAGTTTGGGAATTAATTAATAAGATACTCTCTCTCTCTCTCTCTCTCTTATATATATTCCTAATAAGATTAGGAGGCTAATTAATTCAAAGAGTTTAATTATTCCCAATAGGATTGGGAAGCCTAATTAATTAAAGGAGTTTAATTAATTAATATAAAACTTTAATCCTAAATTATTTAGGAGGGTTGCCTACATCTATAAATAAGAAAGTCTTATTATGGAACAAGGTTAGACATTTTTAATTCCAAGAGTTGGGAGAACACTCCTTTTCTAGAGAGAAGGAAACTAGGGTTTAGCTAAACACCATTCTTCTTGAATTCTTATTCTTTCTTAATGGATCACCTCTAGAGGATAAACACTTGGGTGGCTAATATTAAACAAAAGGAAGGAATCAACCCGGTGGATTCAAGTAGAACGCGAAAAAGATTTGGAGTTGAACTCGTATACGAGGAAGCTAGAATCTTCAAGGGTATGAATACTAATCTCCATCTTTTTGTTTAATTAATAATTGTGCATAAAGGATGATCCGGGTATATGGTTTGTAAAATTTTAAAACTCTGATTTACCATGCTTCCGCTTAATTTATGCAATTTGATTGTATCTATGAATCTTACAAACCTAACAACAATCAATTAAAATCTGGTTATCTAAACACTTCTCCATGAAGGACTTGGGAGAAACATTCTATATTTTGGGGATAAAGATCTATAGAGATAGATCTAAAAGGTAGCTTAGCTTATCCCAAGGAACGTACATTGACTCAATGCTAAAGAGGTTAAGCATGAAAGATTCCAAAAGAGGTCTCATGCCGATGAGCCATGGAATACATCTCTTCAAGAAACAGGCCCCAAAGACACATGAGGAGAAAGACCATATGAGTAAGATTCCTTATGCTTCAGCAATAGGATCTATCATGTACGGTATGATATGTACTAGACCGGATGTCGCTCATGCACTTCGTGTAACAAGCAGATATTAGTCGAATATAGGAGAAGAGCACTGGAAGGCAGTGAAAAATATCCTAAAGTACTTACAAAGGACTAAGGATGTATTTCTTGTCTACGGTGGTTCAGAATTAAAACTTGATGGCTTCACAGACTCAAGTTTTGAAACGAACCAAGATGACAGTAAAATCCATTTCGGGGTATGTGTTTACCTTAAATGGTGGCGCAGTGAGTTGTAAGAGTTCCAAACAGCAAACAGTTGTTGATTCAGTGATAGAGGTAGAGTATATAGCTGCAAGTGAAGATGCAAAGGAGGCTGTTTGGATGAAAAAGTTCATAATCGAACTTGGTGTGGTTTCTAGCATTGGAGGAACAGTCCCCTTGTACTGTGACAACACCGGAGCTGCTGCACAGGCTAAAGAACCCAGGTCTCATCAGAAATCCAAACACGTGTTGGGGCGATTTCACTTGATCAGGTAGATCATTGAAAGAGGTGACGTCACCTTGGAGCTTGTAGACTCTCAAGATAACATTGTAGATCTATCTACTAAAGCTTTAACACAACAGCAATTTGATCGTCACTTAGAGAAGATGGATATAAGATACCATGGCGATTGACTTTAGTGCAAGTGGGAGATTGAAAGTAGTATGCATACAATCCAATCATGTATGATGATAAAGCATATACTTTGGAAACGATCTTGTTTATTTATTAATAAAAGTATTTATTTATTAAAGGCATTTAATTATATACATGATGCTATTTTTATAATATGTAAATAACCCATAGTTTTAAGCAATGCTTTTAGAAATCATAATGTTGATCATGCTAATGAGATCTAAATTCTTAGAAAGCTTAAAACTAAAATAGTTCTCAATCGTTGGATTACAAAAAAGGGAATTAGTGAATCCGGATAGATTGGTACATATGTTGCTTGCTCATTGGATGAGGACGAGTGATCTCATGATCATTTATGTGGAGACACTAAAGCAAGTATGTAGGTGCTTATTGGAGAATAAGTACACTGAACGTGACTCGCTAAGGAATACCTAATGGAGTTTTACTCACCTGTCAATAGGAATTCCTAATGTGATAGTAGTACAAATGATCCTCAGACTTGAGATCGTCATATTATCTTGTGTGTAATGAATAATACTTTGACTTATTCCTTAAGATCCTTAGGGTATATCAAAGGGTATGCTTTGGTGTAATAAGTTATATATGGAGATAATGAATGATCAATAAAGAATCTACCGCTTCTAGTAAAAGAAGAAATATGTCTTATGTGACTCGTTAAATGACAACCTAGTAGTATTTGGCCAAGGCAGAATGAAATTGAAAAGGAGTTTCTAATTTGCATTATTTGGAGTTGTGCATTTTCTGATCGAAATACATATAATTAAATAAAATAAGACTTGACAGTAATTATATATCTTATATTTAATTGGGACATTGTCTGGTGGAAGGATTGAATTGTACGGTAACTATTAACTCAAGGGTTCTTTTATGATTAATGTTGAAATATATATTATCAGAAAAGTCGTTGATCGCTAAAGAGGCTTATTCCTATTGTAGAATAAATATTATTTATTTAAATAGATTATTAGTTTAATTTATTTATTTAAATAAGATTAGAATTGTTCTAATTGATTTATTCACAACTAGTTTAATATGGAGAACCTAAAGGGTCACATCATAAAAGGAAGAATAATTATTTAAGTATGTAATGGCATAATTGTAATAATATGTTAAGTGTAATTAATTTAATCTATGGTGATAGAATAAATTAAATAGGTTATTATTTATTATTTAATATTTTAGAAATATTAAATATAAATTAATAAGAGGAGTCTTATTAATATTGTTACAATTATTATTATTTTAATTTCTAAAGGAGGAATTAATTTAATATTAGTACTCTCATTTATTCCTAATAAGATTAGGAGACAAATTACTTAAAATAGTTTAATTAATTATTCCCAATGGGTTGGGAAGCCTAATTAATTAAAGGAGTTTAATTAATTAAATGAAACCCTATTTCTAATTGGATTAGAAAGGTTGACCAATATCTATATAAGAGGAGTCTTATGTTAGATATCAGTTGATGCAATTCCAATTGTTGAAAAGTACTTCTTTTCTATAGAGAATAAAAAAACTAGAGTTTAGCCAATCACCCTCCTTCTTGAACAATTCCTCTTCCTTGGTGGATCACCTCTAGAGGCCATACACTTGGGTGACTAACATTGATCAAAGGAAGGTATCAATCCCGAAGATTCAAGGAGATCACGAAGAACAAGGAGTTGAACTCGTACATATGGAAGCTTAGTTCTACAAGAGTATGAATCTAATCTCCTTCTATTTTGTTTTAATTAATAACTGTGCATAAAGGATGATCCGGGTAATTAATTTGTAGAAAACTTTTAAACTCTGATTTTACCATGTTTTCGCTATTTTGCAATTTGATTGCGCCCACGATTTGTTACAAACCTAATAGGATCATCCTTTATGCACAGTTATTAATTAAAAAGAAATAAATGGAGATTAGATTCATACCCTCGTAGAAACTAGCTTCCTTAGGTACGAGTTCAACTCCAATTCCTTTTCGCGTTAAACTTGAATCCACCGGGTTGATTCTTTCATTTGATCAACGTTAGCCACTCAAGTGTTTAACCTCTAGAGGCGATCCACCAATAAAGAATAAGAATTCAAGAAGAAGGGTGTTTGGCTAAACCCTAGTTTTCTTCTCTCTAGAAAAGGAGTGCTCTCCCAACTCCTGGAATTAATTGTCTAAACTTGTTCCATAATAAGACTTTCTTATTTATAGATGTAGGCAACCCTCCTAAACTATTTAGGATTAGGGTTTCATATTAATTAATTAAATCTTTTTAATTAATTAGGCTTCCCAATTTTATTGAAAAATAATTAAACTCTTTTAATTAATTAGCCTCCTAATCTTATTAGGAATATATATGAGAGAGAGAAAGTATCTTATTAATTAATTCTCAAACTCCTTTATGAATTAAATAATAATAATAATAGTAATAATAATAATAAGACTCAACTTATTAATTTATATTTAATATTTTCAAAATATTAAATAATAAATTTTAAGCTATTTAATTTATTCTATCACCGTAGATTAAATTAAATACAGTTAACTTATTATTACGATTATGCCATTTTCTTCTTAAATAAATATTCTTCCTTTTATGGTTTGACCCTTTAAGTTATCCATATTAAACCGGTTGTGAATAAATCAATTAGAACAATTCTAATCTTATTTAAATAAATAAGTTAAACTAATAATTCATTTAAATAAATAACATTATTCTACAATAAGAATAAGCCTCCTTAGCGATCAACGACTTTTCAGATAATATAGATTTCAACATTAATCATAAAAGAACCTATGAGTTAATAGTTACCGTACAATTCAATCCTTCCACTATACAATGTCCCATTTAAATATAAGACATGAAATTACTGTCAAGTCTTATTTTTATTCAATTATATGTATTTCGATTCTCAAATGCACAACTCCAAATAATGTAAATTAGAAACTCCTTTTTATTTCATTCCACTTTGGCCAAGGATTCCTAGGTTGTCATTTATCGAATCACATATGATATATCTCTTCTTTTACTATAAGAGGTAGATTCTTTATTGATCATTCATTATCTCCATATATAACTTATTACACCCAAACATACCATTTGATATACCCTAAGGGTCTTAAGGGACATGTCAAAGTATAACTTATACTACACAAGATACTATGATGATCTCAAGTCCAATGATCACTTGTACTACTATCACTACAGGAATTCCTATTGACAGGCAAGTAAAACTCCATTAGGTATTCTTTAGCGAGCCACGTTCAGTGAACTTATTCTCCAATAAGCACCTACATACTTGCTTTAGTGTCTCCACACAAATGATCATGAGATCAATCATCCTCAGCCAATGAGCAAGCAACATATGTACCAATCTATCCGAATTCACTAATCTCATTTTTAGTAATCCAACGATTGGGAATAATTTTAGTTTTTAAGCTATCTAAGAATTTAGATCTAATTAGCGTGATCATCATCATGATTCTAAAAGTATTGCTTAAAACTATGGGTTTATCATATATTATAATAACAACATCATGTAGATAATTAAATATCTTTAATTAAATAATACTTTTATTAATAAATGAATAAGATTGTTACAAAGTATATGATTTATCATCAAACATGATTGGCTTGTATGCATACTACTTTCAATCTCCCAATTGCACTAAAGCCAATCGCCATGGTATCTCATACCCTTCTTCTTTAAGTGACGATCATCTTGCTGTTGGATAGCTTCAATAAATGGATATACAATGTCATTTTTGAGAGTTCACTATCCCTATAGTGACTTCTCCTCTTTCAATGATTTCTTTAATCAAATAAAATTGCCACAACACATGTTTGGATCCAAGATGAGACTTAGGAACTATTCCTAATTCTGTAATGAACTTTTAATTCGAAACATCAACTTGCATCTTCATTTGCAGTTATATACTTTGTCTTTATCACTAAACAAGCAACTCTTTGCTGTTTGAAACCTTTCCAATTCACTGCACCACCTTTCAAGGTAACGACTTACCCTAAAATGGATTTGTTGTTGTCTTGGTCAGTCTAAAAAAACTTGAGTCTGTTCAGTCCTCTAGTTTTAATTCAGACCCATCATGAATCATGATTACATCCTTAGTGTCGGTTAAGTACTTTAAGATGTTTGTCATTGTCTTACAGTAATCTTCTCCAGAATATGACTGATCAATATCAAGTCTCGTATATTTCATTGCATACATGATAGTAACTCATGTGATCTCTCTTTTATTGAGGATAATTTTAGAGAGATACACTCCATGGCTCATCATCATGAGACATCTCTTGGAGTTTACCATGCTAAACGCCTTTAGCATCAAATGAATATATGTTCCTTGGGTTAAGTCGAGCATCATTTTAAATCTATCTATATAGATTAATATCCCCAATTTAGGATGTTCTACCCAAATCATTTATGGAGGAATGTTTAGAAAACTTTATCTTTACTGATTATAGCACAGGTATGTCGTTCCTTGTTAGTAGTATATCAACATATAATACTAAGAATGTCACAGTGCTCCCACTGACTCTTTTGTACACACTTGACTCATTTTCGTTTTTGATAAAATCAAACTCTTTTGATTATCTCATCAAAATGAATGTTCCATCTTTGAGAAGCTTGCTTCAATCCATAAATAGATTGGTGTAGCTCATATACATTATTTGCTTCAACCATTGAAACTAATCCATCTTGTTATATAATACATACATTCTCCTCTAATAATATATATTTGAGGAAGGGAATCTCCACGTCCATTTGCCAGATCTAGTAATAATAAGCTGCAATCGCAAGTAAAATCTAAATGGACTTGAGCATTAATACCGGTATTAAAGGTTTTATTACAGTCAACTCCTTGACTTTATTTGAAAACCTTTTCCAAAATGGTCTGGCCTTATAGGTCTCCACCTTGCCATTTGCTCTAAAGATCTATTTCAAATTTTATGGCTATCTGTCATTTCTCTGAGTGTCTACAACTCTTAGCCTTATCGTATGTAACTGGATCATCATCTTCTATGATGCGTACCTCATCATCATCATCTGTGATGAATCCATACCTCCAAGGTATCTTTGATACTATTCCAGATTTACGATTCGGTTGTGGTACAATAGGTCTATCTACAGGTTCCTCCTTTTGACTAATAGTGATTTATGGTTCTTGAACTCTTTTAAGATCTATTATCCTTCCACTAGCCCTTCAATGATAAACACTTTTATCTTAGAAGGCCGCGTGTTTCACAACAAAAACCTTTTGCTAAGTAGGATTATAGAACATATACCCTAAACTTACTTTAGGATGTCCCACAAATCTGTACTTGTCAAATCTTGTCCCAAGCTTATCCTTTTGAAACTTTTTTCACATAAGTTGGATGACCCTTTATCTTAACATACTTAAGATTAAGAATCCTTCCTGTTCATAACTCTTATGAAGTCTTGGGGATAGATTTTGAGGTTACCTTATTTTGTAGATATGCAGCCGTTTCTAGGTCATTGCCCCAGAAAGATATTAGAATGTCGGTAAAATCATTATGGACCGCACCATGTCCAATAAGGTACGATTTTTTCTTTTAGACACACCAATCAATTATTGTGTATCAAGAGGCATCCATTGTGAGAAAACCATTTGAGATGATCTTAAAACTTATTGCACAAGTATTTATTCCTCGATCCAATAGAAGAATCATAATACCTTGCCAATTAGTTTTACTTCTGAATTCTTTGAACCTTTCAAATGATTCAAATTTGTATATCACCAAATACAAATATTCAGCTCTTTAAATGATCATCTCCTTTTCTTTTACTAGTTTGTTTAATTTAAAATTATTTTTAATGTAAGCCAAGTATATAAAGTCCATTCAGTAAATTGTTAATTATTTAAACTAATGGACTTGACCGTAGGCGGCGCTAAACAATAAGTTTTTATAGTTAATCGACCAACTTTTGCTCCATTCCCAAACGCAAGAAGATTTCCCTTTGTTTAGCTTTCTACTTCTGCTTGGTCCCTTCATAAATCTGTGTTTATGAGAACTATAGCCGGTATCCAATACCTAAGTAGAAACTTTACTTACTGAAAGATTTATTTCAATTATGAACAAACCTGTATTTGTAACCGAAGCTTCACTAAGCTTCTTTTGGTTAGCCTCTGCAAGATGCTTCTCACAGTTCCTATTCCAGTGTCCAGGCTTATTGTAGTGGAAGCAAACTCCTTTGCTATCCGTATCAGTTTTGTTCTTATTATCCTTTGTATTTGTCTTTCTATTTACCTTCTTTGAATCGTTCTTCTTTTCAGAAGATCCTTTCCCCCCTATTAGTGAGACTTGGTCTTTCTTAGTCGGAAAGTGACTCTCAACAATTTTCAATATGTTTAAGCAATTCAGCAAAGCTGACATCTAGCTTGTACATCTAAAAATTCACAACAATTGTGAGAAGAAGTCCAGGAGTGAGTGCAAGATCAAATCTTTGCTCAATTTTTCATCTATGACAAAACCTAGTTGCCCTATTTGTTCAATCAGATTGATCATCTTAAGGACATGTGTCTTTACTGTAGTACCATAGGTCATTCTAGATTGGAAGAGCTCCTTAGATATCTAATATCTATTAGTCCTACTTTTCTCACCATTCAACTCTTTGAAGTGTAGGAATATAGTAGGAGCATCTATAGTTTCATGCTGACGCTGAAGCTAATACTTATGAATACGAGAATAATGCATTGAGCCAACTGTGCATCATCTTGCTACTTTCTAAAGGTAGCAATCTCTTTCTCAGAGGCATTGTCTGCAACCATTGCAGGGATATGCGTATTAAGGACATAAGATAGGTTTTCAGCCTTGAGAACTATTCTCAAATTCCTTAACCAATCCGTTTAATTCGGTTTGGTTAAATAGCATCTAATATGCTACACAGTGATAGTAATTTAAACATTGTAAAATTCTATAAATAAATTTGTAATTAAACAATATTTTAGCATACATTCTTTTAATTAATTATTTACATATCAAGATAAATTAGGTCTATTTTAAATTGGTATCTCCCACTATTTTCTTCAAACTATATTACGTTCACTTATATAGTTCGGCAAAATCTAATTAAAGATTTTCTAGTGAGAATAAAGATCCTATTTTAAATGTATATAGCCTTGTGGAAAACACAACAAACCATATATAAATAAATAGCTAGACAACTCTTTGTCAATTACATCAACATGTAACTCCTTTTTATTTTGCATCTCAGATTATTTTCATCAAGTGGTAACACATCAGAATCAAAATTATCTGAGTTAAGTCCAACCTAGCACTTCCATATATTCAAAAAAGAAAAATATTATCCTTGTGGAAAACACAACAAAATAATATTGTTTAATTTTCTTTATAAGCATCAAATGTGATAAATTAACATCTTAAATACTTAATATTTGCCTTGTGGAAAACACAAAAAACTCATATTAAATATTTAATGCTCAATTAATTTTATCATACTAGAAGGCGACGTTCGATATTCTAAATATCTTTGAACGCTTTAGACTTAAAATAATTTCTTTGAGGAGTTTGTTATTATTAGTCTCATCTTGTTTAGCGCGCATCCACACACACACACACACACACACACACACACACACACACATATATATATATATATAAAATATACGTCATTTTATTAAAACATGCGAAACATGTTTGCATAAAATATAATATATATATATATATATATATATAATACTAGCATGCACATATAGAATACTATATTCTACCCGGATTGATTATGGACTTTTATTCTAATTTGGTTCGCTCGAGCCACCAAGTGAACCAAAAGGTCAAACTTAGGGGTGCAAGAATAAAATTTAAATATAACAATTACATTTAAACCCGGGCTCCATTACAAACGGGTCTTCACGCGCTTCTTGCTCATTGGATTCCAATTCTTCAAGATAATTCTAGATTATCCTATTACATAAACTATTTTGAATTTAAATAGAAACCTTGATCAGCAATCAAGGGGAAGTGCATTAGAGGGAGAAAGAATTTTACATCAAGAAAAATTAGAGAAGACGAGGTACGCAGACCCCATTTAATAAAAAACATTCATTCAAGCATCCAACTAAAATAAAATCCAATCACATTGGTCAATAGTCCATAATCAACCCCATTTATTATCATACATATCAACATATGCATCAATAAATAAAACATTCATCTCATGAATAATAAACGTTCAATATATACATTGATATCAATTTAATGGACAATTTTAGTTAGCATAAAATTCAAATCTGAATTAAAATAATCTCTTTTATTTTAATCCAAATTTAAATCAAAATAAACCTTTTATTTTAATTTATACATTTTTGAATAAAAAATAAACTCCTTTATTTTTAATCAAAATAAACTCCTTTATTTTTAATCAAAATAAACTCCTTTATTTTAATTAATATGGAATCCAATTCCAAGTTCAAATAAACTACTTTATTTTAACTTTTAAAACTGTTATGGAAAAAATAAAATATATGGAATCCAATTCCTTATCAAAATAAACTCCTTTATTTTGATTAATATGAAATCCTATTTCATATCTAAATAAATTCCTTTATTTAAGGAAACATGGAATTCCTTTTCCTAATTCACAAATAAACTCCTTTATTTTTAGGAAACAAGGAATTTAATTTCATCTCCAATTAGTTATCATGGAATCCAATTTCAACTCTAATTAGTTAGCATGAAATTAAATTCTAATTAAAATAAACATCTTTATTTTAATCCAATTCCAAATAAAAATAAACTACTTTATTTAAATTTAAAATTACTAAAAAACATGGAATTCAATTTTTAATTTAAAATAAACTTTTTATTTTAATTAGAAATCAAATGAATAAAAAATTAAAAAATTAATTTTTTTTCTAGAGGCAGGCGCTGCTAGATAACTAGCTTTGGGCGCTGCGGCGCCATGCTTTTGTTTTCCAAAACCTGGGGTCCGGCGCTGCGGCGACGGGTCTGTTTCTGAGAACCCGAACCGGCGCTGCGGCGCTATTGTCCAGAAACAGTTTTTTCAGTTCGCGAATTATGCAATTTTTCTCCAAAAACATGATTCTATACCAGTAATTATGTAACGACCCCAAAATTTGTACAATATAATTCCCCATCTCGATCGTTAACAATACAACTTTATTCTAACTTTTCATCATGATTCGATATTAAAAAAATCACTAAAAATGCAAAATATTTAAAACTTTTATAAATCTTTCTTTACTGCCCTAAATCGCAACCTTTACATTACAAATGTTTGATTCAATTCTATTACATGAATCGCTACAACGAAAGGACTATACAAAGTCTTACATCACTAAGCAATATCCATTACACGTCGGATAGCTCAACTTACAACTTAACAACTAAGTTACAATCAAAACATCAACTAAAATTTGAAATTTAACATAACTAATATTCTTGAACATTGATCTCTATAAATCACTTAACACGTATCTTTACCTTGCATCCTTGACCTGCAAAAATGGTTATTTGCAAAAGTGAACTCGACAGCTCAGCAAGAACTAACAGTTATCATGAATCACGTAACACATAGTTAACATGCTCAACATACATCTCATAAACATTAAAGTAACATGGCATACATGCTTTAATCATATAACAAATATAAAGATTGAGTTCCTTACTCAATGAACATTTCTAAATCAATCAATGTAGTCATAAATTGACTTTCACATTTCATGTTTGCAACATATATAACATAGCATGCTCTTTGCAATACAATTTAAAATAATTCATTATCAAGTTCACATAGAAAGTAGGAACTGAAAGACTTGCCTGGCTCGTAGATTACCAACTATCGAAAAACAGCTTAATATAATCTGATTCATGAATCCTACATAACGTATTACTATACGCATCAATTATTAGTCTCATAGCGACGTTTAGTAATCGCTTCAGATGCTTAAGTAACTTCTACTTTATACTTCCTAATTCTCTTCTATTTACTCGTTTGACACTCATTGTCAAAACATATATATAATTAACAATATCAGTTAGTTATCACATAGCTAATCCTCAACGTTTGTTAACCAATCTAGGTTAACTCATTCCTCATTAACTATTAAATTAATAATTAATTACCACATAATTAATCACATCACATAATCATATTATATTTCACATGATTAATCAATTAATAATTACATATTTATTTTAAATTATAATTAAACAAATTATAATTTAAACATCCACTTTAATCAAACTATAATTAAACAATCATAATTTATAATGAATCAACTACATCATGCATTAAATCATAATTTAAACATATTTAAATTAAACCATTACTTAGATTATAAATACTCAATTTCTATTCATGCCCTCATTAAATTATAATTATATAAATTATAATTTAAATTATACTTTTACCTTGATTATAATTATTCCAAATTATAATAACATATTAAGTTATAATTAAACAAATTATACTTCAAGTTAAACATTTACTTTGATTAAAACAATCAACTCAATTCATTATAATTTAACAATCATAATTTATATTAAACCTTTACTATAATTATAATTATTGAAATTATAATTATATATATCATATTAGCTAAGTTATATTTAAACAATTATAATTTAATATCTATTATAAACAATTCAAATAATACTTTAAGGTTTTCCAAAACCTCTTTTCTTTCCCAGTTATGAAATTGTCAAATTTATGATAACAATATGTTATTGCAACTTGGTACATGATCATTATCATAGAAACAAAATAATTTAGGTTTTAAAACTTGAACAAATAACTAGAGTTCTCTGCCTCTGCTTAGCCAGCGGCGCAGCTGCGCAGCCACACGCCTTGGCACCGGCGCAGCTGTGCAGGTGTCAAAACCCAGAAAACCCAGCGGCGCAGCTGCGCTGCTTCTGCCCTTGTTGTCGGCGCAGCTGCGCAGGAACGCAGATAGAAACAGTGCAGCAACGGCACTCTGCTTCACTGTTAACCCAAACAATTCAACAACTGCAATTACCAGTCACTCAAACAATGTAAGACATGCATACACAATACTACACATGTTATATAGATGCTACCAATCACAAAAATTGTCCAAGCAATGAAATCAAAGGTTTTAACAACTCAATTTTAACATTTTCATAGAAACTCATATTTTCCAAAACCATTCACTGTAAAATAATTTCTTAAGAAATTCATGCATTTTCTTTCCATGATTCAAGATATCATCAAAAATAATTCTAACAAGCATATTAACATATACTAATTTCATCAATTTTACTCTAAAATTAACCAAAACATGAAAACTCCACGTGAACACATATTCTCCATTTAAAACATGTTCTGACAAAACTTTGATTTCTGAAAATTCTTGTTTATAGCATACAATTCATATATAAACCATTATAAACACAATTTATATATGTACATCATATATGTATAACTTTCATGCTAAATTATATACACAGAGAACCCATACTCATGAACAATCATAAGGAAAACATATAAAAACATAAGGGAATTAAGACATACCCTTTCTGCTTAGATGTTTGAAGAAGAAGATGATTATTCTCTTACGTTCTTCCTTTTCTTTCCCTCTCTTCTTCTCTAATTCTTCTCTGCTCTTTCTTTTTCTCTCTAGCAAACTAACTTTGTTTTTTTAACTCTTGTTTTAATCTAACGTAATATACATATAATATAATATACATATATTACATAATTATAATACATATAACTTCCACTACATAATGACATATATTAAATATAATAAGTACCATTAATATATAAGTTATAATTAGAATTTAAAAAGCCATAAGGCTTGTTTGGCAAAACAAGTTATTTTTTTAAAAAAATAGGTTTTTAAATAGTTAAGGCCCCGTTTGGCAAAACGGACTTAAAAATGGTGTAAGGGCCTTGTTTGGGAAAACGATTTTAAAAAAAAAACTCTTTTTATTCTTTTCATAAATCCTTTAACACATATTCTTAATGTTATCCTTTAATTAATTAAATCTTAACATTCTAATTTAATTAATTAAAAGTCTAACATCAATTAAGCACATAAAATTAACACATAATTATAATTACTTGCTAATTATAATTGCATATAACACTCATCACCTTACTCATCTAATTTAATTATCTCAATTAAATTAGAACTATAACATAAAATCATTATATCAATTAAATCAAATACTAAATACCCATTTAATTAATATACTACACTTAATTACCTTACTCCATAATAATCATGTAATTATTTATTTAACTCAATAAATAATTTAATTAAAATATTTATTTAATCAACATATATTAAAATTAACATTTAAATTCTCTTCACGTCAATTGACATATTTCACAATATATGACACGTATTCACATACTCAAACTCAAAACATAAGATAATGAGAATTTTATTTATTAAATTCTCATTTATAAATTCTAAAAATCTAGGATGTCACAAATTATGCCCAAAAAAATTATTCTAAACACATATCAACATACATATCAAATCTGAACAATTAATAACTTGCATAAAGGTTTGACTCTGATGCCACTGTTAGGTTTGTAAAATTCATAGACACAATCAAATTGCATAAAAATAGCGGAAGCATGGTAAATCAAAGTTTTAAAATTTTACAAACCATATACCCGTATCATCCTTTATGCACAGTTACTAATTAAAACGAAATAGATGGAGATTAGATTCATACCTTCGTAGAAACTAGCTTCCTCAGGTACGAGTTGAACTCCAATTTCTTTTCGCGTTCAACTTGAATCCACCGGGTTGATTCCTTCCTTTGATTAACGTTAGCCACCTAAGTGTTTGTCCTCTAGAGGTGATCCACCAAGAAAGAATAAGAGTTCAAGAAGAAGAATGTTTGGCTAAACCCTAGTTTCCTTCTCTCTAGAAAAGGAGTGCTCTCCAAACTCTTGGAATTAAAATGTCTAATCTTGTTCCATAATAAGACTTTCTTATTTATAGATGTAGGCAACCCTCCTAAACTATTTAGGATTAGGGTTTCGTATTAATTAATTAAACCCTTCTAATTAATTAGGCTTTTCAATCCTATTGAGAATAATTAAACTCTTTTAATTAATTAGCCTCCTAATCTTATCAGGAATATATATGAGAGAGAGAGAGAGAGTATCTTATTAATTAATTCCCAAACTCCTTTAGGAATTAAATAATAATAATAATAATTAGACTCCTCTTATTAATTTATATTTAATATTTCTAAAATATTAAATAATAAATATTAAGCTATTTAATTTATTCTATCACTGTAGATTAAATTAAATACAGCTAACTTATTATTACGATTATGCCATTTGTTTCTTAAATAAATATTCTTCCTTTTATGGTGTGACCCTTTAGGTTCTCCATATTAAACCGGTTGTGAATAAATCAATTAGAACAATTCTAAGCTTATTTAAATAAATAAATAAAACTAATAATTTATTTAAATAAATAACATTTGTTCTACAATAAGGATAAGCCTCCTTAGCGATCAACAACTTTTTCAGATAATATAGATTTCAACATTAATCATAAAAGAACCTGTGAGTTAATAGTTACTACAATTCAATCCTTCCACCATACAATGTCCCTATTAAATATAAGACGTAAAATTACTGTCAAGTCTTATTTTTATTTAATTATATATATTTCGATTCTCAAATGCACAACTCCAAATAATGCAAATTAGAAACTCCTTTCTAATTTCATTCCACCTTGGCCAAGGATTCCTGGGTTGTCATTTATCGAATCACATAGGACATATCTCTTCTTTTACTAGAAGTGGTAGATTCTTTATTGATCATTCATTATCTCCATATATAACTTATTACACCCAAGTATACCCTTTGATATACCTTAAGGGTCTTAAGGGACATGCCAAAGTATAACTTATCATACACAAGATACTATGATGATCTCAAGTCCAAGGATCACTTGTACTACTATCACTAGAGGAATTCCTATTGACAGGCAAGTAAAACTCCATTAGGTATTCCTTAGCGATCCACGTTCAGTGAACTTATTCTCCAATAAGCACCTACAGATTTGCTTTAGTGTCTCCACACAAATGATCATGAGATCAATCATCCTCATCCAATGAGCAAACAACATATGTACTAATCTATCCGGATTCACTAATCCCATTTTTAGTAATCCAACGATTGGGAACAATTTTAGTTTTTAAGCTATCTAAGAATTTAGATCTCATTAGCATGATCATCATCATGATTCTAAAAGCATTTGTTGGGAATTGAATATTCAAATTTGATGTTGAAAGTAAATAAATGTGCTTATTTGTAAAGTCCTTAAATAGATCACATGTACAAGGACTTAGATGGTAGATCAAAACTGTTAGGTTGATCCGAGCTAAAACGTTTATCATTCTGTAATTTAATGTATAGAAGAAAGATCAAACTTGTTAGGTTGACCTCTTGAAATGTAATATATAGGATTTAACAGATTCGTAGTCTGTCGAGCCATCCAAGAGTTTGCAGAAGCCAAGGCAGAATCGTGGAGTGTCGATGAAATCACTCTCGGAATCGTAGTCTATCATGGAAGCCACACTCAGAATCGTGGAGATAGTCCGAGCGCCTGTCGAGCCAAGTCAAGAATCGCAGTTAGCTCTCGAAAACGTGGAGTTTGCTATATGAGCAAGTAGAGATCGTAGTCAATCAAAGCTTAAGAAGAATCGTAGTGTCCTCTACGATCAAGACTGAATCAAGTACGAGCACATCAACACACAACGATCGTGGTATGAAGACAACGATCGTGGTGCTTCTTCAGTTAGCATCAGAATAGCAAGATTTGCCTATTTGATGAAAGAAGATGTCTAACAAATGAATAATGGTTTGTGAACGTTGACATTTCGGGAGTCCCAATGCTCCAACACTCATCCCTAGTTTGAATCAAAAAAACGTATGGAAAAAGCTAAGGAGAATACTTTCTGTCTGCTCAAAGCACCTTTTCAGGTGTTAGGTGAGAAAGCAATCTGCTATGTTAGACGAGTCAGACAGCAGAACACCACATTCCCAATAAGTCAACATCAGTGCTCAAAAATGTCTGAAACATTAAATGCTCCAACGGAAGCCTTCAGCGAAAAGATTTTAAAGGCTCCTTCATAAGCAAATCAGATTGAAGATTCAGATTAAGCAAGTAATAACGAACAAAGCTAAAGAACACTCAAAGTTAAACACTACGATCCTGAAAGAAAGCTTGCTTCGCTACTCAGTTTTTTCAAACTTATGCTTAACAGCAACTGAGTAGCACAACCAAGAACTCAACTCCTAGTACAAGTGTTTTCCAAGTCTGTTGGTCTTGAAGAGTTCTCAGTGAACTAAGAAGTTCCAAGACTGCTGGTCTTGAAGGAATCTCAGTGATTCAAAGTTGTAAAGATATCCTTAGTGGATTTCCTACTCATGGAGTAAAAGAGTGGATTAGGAGTCTTGAGTACTTTGAACCACTTAAAATCACTGTGTCTTCTATATTTGCCATAACTGCTATATCTGTCTTAACTGTGATAACTGCTTATCAAACTATAAACTTGCTTTATCTTAAGGGGATCAAACAAATCATATATTCTGCTGTGGTTAATTAATTTATTTAATTAACAAATCTGATAAGTATTTTAAAAAGCAAAAAGTTTTAAAATATCTATTCAACCCCTCTTCTAGATAACTATTGTGCCTCTAGGAACTAACAATTGGTATCAAAGCAGGTTCTCTCAACTAGCCTACAAAGCTTGAGTAGATCTGATGGCACACTTGATAAGCGAGTCCAAGGTCGGCGGAGGCAGCAAACCATTAATGTGCAACAAAGACAAATTTGCTAACTGGAAAGTTTGTATGCAAGCCTACATGGGTTAAATAGATGACGATCTATTTGAAACCGTTACGAATGGGCCCTATATTCCAACAAAGCTTGCACCAACTCTAGAAGATCCAAACAAAGTTCAGATTAAGATCAAATTAGAATGGACTGACAACGAGAAAAAAGCTGTTCCAGTCTTTAGAGGATGATCTGTTCGAGAATGTGGTTAACAGCAAAACTGCCAAGGAAGTCTGGGAAGCATTGCTCATTATGCACGAAGGAACAGAAGAAGTCAGAGAAAACAAGCTATCTCTTCTGACTCAACAGTATGAGATGCATGTTCGCCCATGTAATAGGAGAGAACGTCACTTCCACTTATGAGAGATTCAATGTACTGCTCAACTCTCTTCGAGCTTTTGGAAAGATCTATCCAAACAAAGATCTTATCATCAAGTTCATAAGGTCCTTACCAAGGAAGTAGGATGATAAAACCACTGCTATTAGAGAATCAAAGAATCTACATGAAATAACAGTACAACAACTTTATGGCAACCTTCTTAGAGCTGGAGCTAACTCAATGAGCAGAAACTTTATCTGAAGGAAGAAGGAAGGACAAATGAGTTGCTCTCAAGGCAACAGAAGCCACTTCCAAAGCTCGTGCTGAAAATGAATCTGACTTTGAAGAAGATGATGATGAAGATATTGTAATGCTGGTCAGAAGACTCAAAAGGTTCATGCGCAAAGGTAGAAGCAGCAGACCTAAGAGATTCAACAAAAACAACAGTCAGAAGCAGATCAACGACCTATGCTACAACTGCAAGAAGCCTGACCACTTCATTGCAAACTGCAACAAACCTCTTAGAGAAGAACTGAAGAGGAAAATAAATCCAAAGAAGGAGTTCAAAGGCTACAAAAAGCTTCAGAAGAAAGACATATATCTTGTAGTTGGAGGATCATGGAGTGACTCAGATAATGATAGAACAGGTTTAGGTTTTGGGGAATCTACCTCAGAATAATGTATGGAAAAACCCAAGGAAACTAACATTAGTAGTGCTTCAAATTTTAATAGAAGCATTACATTTGTGAAATCCACACAAAGTGAAGAGCTAATGTATCCTTTGCTCTTCTGATCCAAGTTATGTCCCAAGACATAATGAATCCCATGCTGGCCTGGGTTTCAGAAAAGTGAAGAGTGACTCAGTCTCTACTCTCCAACCTCGAAGGATCGTGGAGTTAAGTAGGATCAGCTCCACGAACCAACCATGAAGGAATTGTAGAGTTGAGTTTCACTCTACATAAACCTTGAATCACAAAGCTGCATGAAAAAAGAAGAGTCAGTATAAAGGTAAGGCTACCAAGTATCCACACACGTCCAAATGGAGAAAGAATCCACACACACACACGAACATACATCATGCTAGATGCTTTGTATGTGATAGGTATGGTCATAAGGCTGAAACATGCTATCATAACCCTCTGCATAATAGACCCAAGGTCAAACAGATTTAGGTCCCCAAAGGAACTAAAAAAGTAGGACCCATGCAAGTCTGGGTACCAAAATAAAAGCTTAATCTTACTACAGGAACAGAGCTCTATGATCACAACCTAGTATTTGGATAGTGGATGCTCACGGCACATAACTGGAAATAAATCTCTCCTGTCTAACTTCATAGAGAAGGAGGATCAAATAGTCATCTTTGGAGACAACGGCTCTGGTAAGATAAGAGGATATGGCTCAGCTAGGAAATGGTGCAGTGTCCTTCAGCAAAGTTGCCTATGTGGAAGGATTAAAGCATAATCTCCTGAGCATCAGCCAACTGTGCGACAAGGTTCATCAAGTCACCTTCCTCAATAATCAATGTCAAGTCAGAGATCTGAATACCTCTTCTATAAAGCTGACTGGAACCAGAGAAGGGAATGTTTACATTGTCAATCTTGCTCAACTGAGTTTTGATGAAATAATATGCTTTCTTGCTAAAGCATCTGAAGAAATGAGCTGGCTATAGCATAGAAGGTTATCTCATTTAAATTTCAAGAGTATGTCAAAACTGGTCTCCAAAGATCTAGTAGCAGGCTTTCCCAAACTCAGCTTTGTCAAAGAAAGGCCATGCAACGCCTGTCAGCTTAGAAAGTAAACAAGGAGCTCATTCGAAGGCAAAGAAGTTAACTCAATTGATAAGCCCCTTCAGTTACTTCATATGGATCTTTTTGGGCCAATTCCAACTATAAGCCTTGGAGGGAAGAGATACTCACTAGTCGTAGTGGATGACTACACCAGATTTATATGGTTATTCTTTCTAAATTCTAAGGATGAAACAAGCTCCCAACTGATCAAGATGGTCAAGCTAGAGATGAACGAAAAAGGAAAAAAGATCAAGGCCGTAAGGAGTGATCATGGAAGAGAGTTCGACTTCTCTGAGATAGATTAGTTCTGTGCAGACAATGGCATCATTCACAACTTCTCAGCTCCACGAACTCCACAACAATACGGAGTAGTTGAAAGGAAGAACAGAACCCTGATCGAAGCAGGAAGAACTCTACTAGCAACAACTCATCTGCCTGAATACTTTTGGGCAGAAGCCATAAACACTGCTTGCTATACTCAGAACATGTCTCTTGTTCACTCTGCACTGAAGAAGACTCTCTACGAGCTGTGGAAAGGTAGAAAGCCCAACATCAGCTATTTCCATGTGTTTAGCTGTGGATACTATATTATTAATAATGGAAAATAATATCTGACTAAGTTCCAACCAAAGTCAGATGAAGGGATCTTTCTTGGATATGCCATAGACAGCAAAGCCTACAGAGTGTTCAACAAGAAGACGCTAAGTGTTGAAGTCTCGATTCACATCATCTTTGATGAAACAGACTCAGACAAGTTTGTACCACTCAACATTGCGATCGACGATCCATACACTATGAATGAGGTGGTCGATCCCAACACCACGATTGCAGTCCTAAAAGATGGAATCGTCGAGCCTGAAGAAGAGATCGTGGAGAGAGCCACACCAGACTACGAACCTCTGTGATAAGAAGCAGAAGTTGATCTTAAAGAATTCAGACAAGAAGGCATCAGAACAGATGTTTCAACAGGGAACAGATATGCAAGAGATCACACTCAAAACTTAATTATTGGAGATCCAAATGCAAGAATTGACAAGGTTTGTTACCCAGAATGAGTGTTTCTATCTGAGCTTTCTGTCCCAAATGAAACCAAAGAAGATAGAAGATGCCATGGAAGATTCAAGTTGGATAGAAGTAATGCAAGAGGAGCTGAATTAGTTTGAAAGAAGCAAAGTCTGAAGATTAGTTCCTAGACCAAGGAATCACCTAGTCATTGGCACTGAATGGGTTTTCAAAAACAAAATGGATGAAGATGGGGTGATCACAAGGAACAAAGCAAGACTGGTGGCCAAAGGTTATTCACAAGAATAAGGCATCGACTATGACGAGTCCTTTGCACCTGTTACCAGACTAGAAATAATTAGAATATTCCTTGCCTTTGCTGCCCACATGAAGTTCAAAGTCTTTTAAATGGATGTCAAGAGTGCATTTCTGAATGGAGAACTTCAAGAAGAAGTCTATGTGGAGCAACCTCCAGATTTCATCAATCCAACTCTCTCTAATTATGTGTATAGATTAGACAAAGCTTTATATGGACTTAAACAAGCACCTAGAGCATGGTATGAAACACTAACAAACTTTCTTATTAAAAAGGATTCACTAAAGGTAGAGTAGACACCACATTATTTCTTAGGAAGCACAAAGATAAGGTTTTATTGGTACAAATATATGTAAATGATATTATCTTTGTTCTACCGATAAAAATCTGTGCAAGAGATTTGCCAAGCTTATGTAGAGCAAGTTCGAAATGAGCATGATGGGTGAGCTGAATTTCTTCCTTGGACTGCAAGTAAAGCAGACTAATGAAGGTATCTTCATTAACCAAGCCAAGTACATCAAAGATTTACTTAAGAAGTATGGCATGGAATCAGCCTCTCCCATGAAAACACCTATTGCTCCAGCAACTAAGCTTGACAAAGATGAGAAAGGTAAATATATTGACATTACTTAATACAGAGGTATGATAGGTGTCGACGTCGGGAAAAAATGCTGGTCGAGTTGGACCCGAATCTTTCTCTCTTCCTAATGTTTTGTCTACCCTTATTTTATCTTTTTTTGAGAAAAAGGTTTTGAAGGGTTTTTTAGGAAAAGGCCAACATGTATCATGTCGACGATTTGAACGTTTTACAGAGTCGCCAGTTGGTAGTTTTGAAATGGTTGTACCAACTCAACCGAATTTTGTTTGAAAGGAGGCCCAATTGCTGAACACTGTCGAAACTTGATCTTTGAAATCAAAGTTCTAAGTTTAGGGGCTTGATTAAGTGTGGGGAAGGTGTTAGGCATCCCACAACTCCAGTGTAAACACGGTACCACATCTTTTTAATATTTCCCTTTTAAATCTGCAGTGTGTGTGTGTGTGTGTGTGTGTGAATGCTGGAAGAAATTGGGCCTATATTTGATTAATTTGAAAGTATGGATATGCTTCGTTGAACCTATATACGAAGGGTTTGATTTGATTTGCAAAAGTCTCTCTTTTAGATAAGATTATTAAAATGATGCTTGGACCATGTAAACACAGTACCGCATCTTTTTAATATTTCCCCTTTAAATCTGCAGTGTGTGTGTGTGTGTGAATGCTGGAAGAAATTGGGCCTATGTTTGATTAATTTGAAAGTATGGATATGCTTCGTTGAACCTATATACGAAGGGTTTGATTTGATTTGCAAAAGTCTCTCTTTTAGACAAGATTATTAAAATAATGTTTGGAAAGCATGTTTTCAAACCTTTACGCTAACATAGGAATTGAAACATATCGATACTTCAGTTTTATCTTTTCAACCTTTTGGCTCAATTTGAATGGTGATTGTCGGGCTGCGAAGCATCCTCGACCACAAAATATATACAAGTGTTGGTCTTCTCATGGGCATGATAGCCATCAGAGTGACTTTGACACGACAAATTATATTTTCACTATGTTGAGATCTTAAACCCGGATAACCATTTTAAGGTCTTTTGGATGTACATTTTATAGAAAAACTGGCAGGGTACATTTGTAAAGTAGAGTTTATCCATCGTGGGAATCAAATTTTGATCAGTTTGATCATGAATCTCACGATTCCTAGGCTCACAAAGGGAAGCCAATAAAACCTGCACAGCTCAAATATACATAAAAAATATATATTTACATTCAAATGTCGCCAGAACTAAGGATTCATCAGTAAATCCTGGCCCGCACGTAGCCGAAATGTCTCGTTCCCACTAGATAGCGATCTAAGGGTCGCGAGGTTGCTTTCAAAACTGTAATTGGAAAAAATGCTAGATTTAAGTAAATCTCAGCCATTCTAGCCTTCCAGTTCTGTTTGGGCCTATTTTGAACCATTTGAAAGCTAGAGTTAGAGAGATTTAAATAAATCTAGTTCGCCCGCAGAAATGTCAGTGCCGATTCATATCAAATGAATATTTAAAGCAACAATTTAATCAATATGAGTAATAGCATATATATATATATAGTTATATATATACGAAAGCTGTAAAGGGCGATGGGTTTTCACTCCGATGCCCGGACTGGAATGTGTATATATATATATATATATATATATATATATATATATATATATATATATATATATAAAAGATGTCAAAAGCCACGGAGTAATCCATGCTTGACAGAATGGAAATATATATATATATATATATATATATATATATATATATATATATTTATATAAAAGCTGTAAAGGGCGGTGAGTTTTCACTCCGATGCCCGGACTGGAATGAATATATATATATATATATATATATATATATATATATTTATAAAAGCAGTAAAAAGGCAATATAATGATCCAGGCCAAATTGGAATGTAAATAATAATATATATAGTAAATATATATATATATATATATATATATATATATATATATATATTAAAGAAATAAAAAGGTCACAAAGTATAAATCCAGGCCCAAATAAGCCAGAAAAAATTATATATATATATAGTTATATATATAAAAGCAGTAAACTACCTCGGATTTGACATCCGGGCTTTACAGAATTGAAAAGTTAGTATGTATATGGTTAAATATAGACAGGAAGTAATCAAATCGGGACTGGAAAGATAACCCAGTCCGGTGAAGGGTACATATATGTATATATATATGCATATATATAAAAGCTGTTAGAAGTGACGAATCGACGATCCGAGTTGTAGAAATGCCAAAAAATACGTTTATGTACTAAAATATACAAAAACGAAAGCAAAACGGCCACAGAATTGAGTTCCGGGCATAATCAGAAAGTGAAACTTAACGTGTAAGTGTATAAAAGTGCAATGAAGTAATATAAACTTTTTGATTGTAAAAATACTCACAATGGACTGCTACATGAGCTTTTTGCCAAATCGTAGGCTTTAAATGTCCGTTTCTACCGGTTAATTTTTGATATGTGGTAGTATAGGAGTATATCTACGTGTTAGAGTAATAAAATTTGTGTTTGGAGTACTGTCAACGCCGGGCGGAAAATCAAGTCCTCCGTCTCCCTTTTATTGAAGGAGGAGGTCTCTTTTTTCTCTTTTGGAGTTGTTTGCCCTCGTCTCTTGTCCGTGGGACGAGAGAGGAGTGCCCCGATTTCCTTATTTTATTCTTTTCCCTTTTGTTTTCACTTTGTCTTTGGGGTTCCATTTTAAAGGGTGAATTTCGTAGGAAACCTGGTACCGACATATGTGTCGACGATTTTAAAAGATTGATTTTATTGATTGGACGCATTGAGACAGAGTCGCTAGTTGGTATTTTGGAAATAGATGTACCAACTCATCCGGGTTTTAATAGTTTTTTGCAAGATGGTCCAATGCGTGACTCTTTGATTTGGTCTTGAAACTCGAGATTCGTGGAATCCAGGGGCTAGGTTAAGCGGGGGGAAGGTGTTAGGCACCCCCGACTTCCGTCCAAGCACGGTACCGTATCTTATTGATTTTCTATGCAAAAGTGTGTGTGTGTATGTGTTTATGTATGTGATTTTGAAAGCTTTATTAATTGGTTTCTAAGTCTTTTTGATGACTTGAAAGTAGTGCTGTACCTCTTTTGCGCCTAGGTACGAAGGATTTGATTTAGCGAAAGATTCAATTTTAACAAGATATACAAATTGAAATGAGGTTTTGGAAAATAAGGTTTTCAAATCCTTTGCCCGACTAGGAATCGAGGACTTCGATACTTCCTTTTATTCTTTACGTTCATTACGTGATCTACCCCGAATCGCCTTATTTTTTATCAAAAGCTCTTTGTGGTTTTTTGTGAGAAATCATTTTGATGATATGTATTCTAAAGCGTTAAGAAGGTTCGGATCATCATCGGGCATAAAAGCCATCCCGATGAACCGAGCTCCCGTAATGAAGGTTTTCACTATCACGGAATCTTGCATCCGAGCTCTCGAGACTAACCCCTCGAGTTTGTCTTCAAGATCCAAATATTACACGCACATCGATATTTATGATATTTAAAGCATTTACAACGTAAAAATCGGTCCATCGTGGGAATCAAGTCGGATCCGTTTGGGGATCTCAACACCGGTATTCCTAGGCTCACAATATTTGTACCATTTTATATATACATAACGTCCACGGCTTCATTACTAAGTGATTTCATCGGTTGAAATCACCGTTGACGCCGATTCGGCCCCCCTTTCACCTCTAAATATATATTTAGGGCTATACGGGTTAACCGGGACCATTTACAAGTAAATACATCCATAGATATACCACGAATCTAAGCCGTTCTAGCTCCCGGGTTGAAGCATCATGCTAACAACCTCTCGAGAACTAGCTTAAGCTTAGCTTGAGGCATATCTAGTCTCCGAAGCTATATACAACGTATTAAAGCAACAAATAACCGATAGAAATGTTAAAACTACCAACTATTACACAATATGCTTATAATACATCAAATATAGCTAGATTCAAACAAGATCCTTCATTAATCTATCATTTGAACATAGTTTACGAAGAGAACAAAGCTAGAAGTGTGTTATTTCACCTTGGGGGACACGTGAACAAGCGTTTTGACTCCCGGGATGAAGTAAGAACACTAAAATGGCTTCAATGAGATGCTAGATGGAATAAATAAGCTTCAAGTTGCTATGTTAATGTCCAACCCGAGCCTTTCTCTCTCTAGAAATGTCCTTCTCTCTCTATATCTATCTCTTCTTTTTTCTAAAAAGAACTAAGTGGGGGGTTATAACCTGTTTGGGGCAGCCGCACACATGTATGTGGCTAGCCGTATACATGGTGGAGGCTACCTAGGTGGGACCCCCCAGCTTGGTTATGGCTCCTTCGATCTCGATTCGGCAGAAGTTGACGTCTGCCGTTTGATCTTCCGGACCGTATTTGACGAACGCAGCGAGATATGACCGAGTCCGACTGAGTTAGGGTTCGAGAAGTTGATACTCGTAGCCAAGATACCTTCCAGGTCCAGATATCAGTCTGCAGGCTTATCTCTTGATGGTACATTGTTCGAGGTTTGCTGAGGTGGTTTTCGATGATCACTGTCTCAGCTCGTCGATCTTCAATCGGGTTACGGTATGTTCAGACTTCATTGGTCCTCTTCACCATTCCCGGGGTTGTCTCCGAGATGACCAGCATCTTTTGCCCTACTTTGGGGTTGTCTCTGAAGTAAAATGGCGCTTTTACCCTCATGCAGGGTTAGTACGACAAAAGCAAAATTTTGAGTGTCTACAGATACCCCTCTTTGTCATGTTCATGCAATGTAGTGGAATGAACACGACAAAGATTTAATAGACACGAAGAATGTATGACAAGGTATATCTAATGATGCAATGTCATGTATGATCGATGCAATGATATATGAGATGTATAAAAGGTTACTTCCCCGGCAGGGGAAGTTAAGGATTACGTTGTCGGGGTTGAGTCGACCTGTGTTAAATTGTAATCAACGGATTAAACCATCGGGGTCATGTCAATGCCTTCACTGGTTTGTAGCCAACGGATTCATTATCAGGGTTGAGTTGATTCCTTCACTGGGTTGTGGCCAACGGATTACATCATCAGAGATTTACCAATCTGCGTAGGGTTGTAGCCAACGGATTACACCATCGGGGATTTGTCGATCTGCATAGGGTTATAGCCAATGAATTACATTCATCGGGGATTTGCCGACCTTCACTGGTTTATAGCCAACGAATTACATTCATCGGGGATTTGCTGACCTGCGTAGGGTTGTAGCCAACAGATTACATCATCGGGGATTTTTTTGATGCCTTCACTGATTCATTGTCGGTGGATTACATCGTCGGGGTCAAGCCGATGCCTTCACTGATTCATTGTCAGTGGATTACATCATCGGGGTCAAGCCGATGCCTTCACTGATTCATTGTCGGTGGATTACATCGTCGGGGTCAAGCCGACGCCTTCACTGACTCATTATTGGTGGATTACATCGTCGGGGTCAAGCCGACGCCTTCACTAATTCGTTATCGGTGGATTACATCGTCGGGGTCAAGCTGACGCCTTCACTGATTCGGTGTCGGTGGATTACATCGTCGGGGTTAAGAGGATGCCTTCACTGATTCATTGTCGGTGGATTACATTATCGGGGTCAAGCCGATGCCTTCACTAATTCATTGTCAGTGGATTACATCGTCGGGGTCAAGCCGACGCCTTCACTGATTCGTTGTCGGTGGATTACATCATTGGGGTCAAGCCGACGCCTTCACTGATTCGTTGTTGGTGGATTACATCATCGGGGTCAAGCCGACGCCTTCACTGATTCGTTGCCGGTGGATTACATCGTCGGAGTCAAGCTGACGCCTTCACTGATTCATTGTCGGTGGATTACATGTTGTAAGGTTAATTTTGATTGATTTCTTGGTCTTCCGGCGTTCAACATCGGGTTGTCTGATCTTCGCCGAACTTCTGCTATTTAAGAGGATTTTTAGGGTTTTCGGGGTTTCAAACTGTCCCGGAAAGGCATCATTTTTCATAATATGACCATTCTGAACCCAAAAGAACACGTTCTGGACATCGTGTTGCCAAACGTAATGCTGTGGGACCCACTTAAGGTAGCCGCATACATGGTTGCGGCTAGAGTAACCATGTTCAAGGCTACCCGCGTTCGAGCTTATACCTTCGGGAGGCCTCATTTTCACCCATTCCATTCGGATTTCATCTTGTTTCTCTCTACAAAACCAAGCATTTCTTCATCTATACTCAATTTCGGCTTGATTTGGAGCGATTTTCCACCGTATACTCTTTCTTCAGACTACGGGTAACGTCTAAACTCCGTTCTTTCATGTTTTCATTGGCGAAAACACGTATTTCCTTTCTTAAAGGAAATATATCTAATATGTATGCATGTGTAGATGGATAAATGTGTTTATGATGCAATGCATGGATACAAATCATCCTATAGATCGTATGAATGCGAGATATTGCCATTTATCAGTTAATCTAGATATACATTGTATATATGTGTTAAAATAACAGTTGAAATTGATGTTTGCATGCTTGGTTGTGATGATGTACCCTCATAGGGTGATTTAATACATGCCTCGGGCATGTGGATAGTCCGTTTTATAAAGGAGACTCTGGCTAAATTTTTTCATAAACCAAATGTCCGGATCATAGATACATTAGAGATGTACTAAGATGCAAATGACATACACATTTAATGACACATGTAAGACATGCATGATGTGATGATCATATTTTATGGGTTTAATTTGAAATTTGCAAATGGTAAGAATATACTTACCTTGGCTTTAATTCCTACAAACTCATTGTTCAGACATGGATCCTGAGGAGCTTAGTCATGCCACTGGATGGCCGATTTCATTGGGAGTTCGCCGGCGTAGGACCCCCTTTGAGGTTCCTATTCCACGTATTAGCCGACGGGTGCAGCGTTTAACCGAGCCCGCTCGTTTGTCGGCTGGGGAGGATCAGCCACTCCTGGACGAGGACATTCCCAAGCTTGAGGTTTCGCCTTCGCTCCCTACTGTGCCTAGATTTCTTCCAGGCATCGAGGTAGAGGACCCAGATTTGCTGGGCACGGATTTGAGCCACCATCCGTCCATTCACTTGCAGGCGAATGAGGTATAGGATTAATTGGTTTTTTTTTGTTTTTCTTTCTGACATAGGCGGGTTTTCTTAACCTTGACATCGTACAGGTGCCAGAGTTTACCCAGCTGAGGGGTAACTGGTTCAGTATCTACGCTCTGTATCAGTCGCTACATCCCGAGTACAGAGAGATCGTAGATTCTTGGGGATTCGGGGCCTTCTTCACTATTGTTCCCCGTCATTTCCCTAAGAGCTATTTGCAGGCTTTGGGTGAGAGATGGTTTCACCAGATTCAGTCGTTGCATCTATTGGATTGTGAGATGATGATAACTCCCATGGATTGGAGGTACATCACTGGCTTGGAGTTTACCGGGGATAGGGTGCACTTAGAGCCGTCTATCACCGGGACTGCTGTGTATGCCCTCCTAGGGATTTCTCCTTAGGAGCGAGCCTTGAAGGCTCGTAGTATTCGATCAGGATGCCTGGGAGTTGATTCAGCTCGAGGCACCTTGCAGCAGGAGTTTCCTGTTGATTTGGCGGAGAGGGATCGCATCTTGCGGCGTCTGTTCCTGACCATTATGAGGGGTTGTTTCATAGGGAACAACTCCTCCACTGTGCCCTTCAGCATGGTAGGGGCTGTTCGATATGTAGACCGTATTGGGAACTATAATTGGGGGTCGTTCACATTCGCTCTTTTCCTGCATGGGATGCGACTGCGATCGAGGGAGTTACCGACGCCTGGGTTGGATTTTTCCAGTTTCTTCTGGTAAGTCTTTTTGACCGAATTTCATTTATTTGCCTTTTAATTGATTTCTCTTTTCCCATAATTGATGTAGGGTTTGTTTGAATTAATAGTTCTGGGCTTATAAAAGGCTTCCCTGTCTTCGCCCTACCTCTGTCTTAGGCTTGGATACTTATCCCCAAGGACGTAGATGGCATCAGTCTACTCTATCTTAGGTCCCGGTCGCGGAGGACTTTGCCCATGCCCATCTTTAGTTGGAGACGTTGCTTGCTCGAGACATATTGTGGACCCCATATTCTGGAGAGCACTTGGCCGAGGGATTTGAGGATGGCGTGCCGACAGGGCCAGAGTTCTATTTATCGACTCGTCGGATTCTACTCCTTTTTGATGGAGGTTAGAAGCTCTACCTTAGAGAGCGCTCTATTCGATGCATTATTGGGGAGATTCGTATGCCGTATCTTCCTCTAGCCCAGTGTTTTTGGCCTCTGACTTCGTCAGTTGCATCGATTCCCACCTTGGGGTTTGATGGTTTCCTCCTGTCTGAGGGTTCGATCTCTTCGGCGGACTTTATCACTTGGTGGGTCCGACGCACGATAGGAGCTCAGACCCGGGCTACCCAGTTCTTAGGCGATCTTGTTCCAGGATCCCTTATGATGAGGGACTGGATATCGTGTTTTTAGGAGCCGTCTCATCAGGATCATATTGCTACCTTGAGACTTCAGTTGGAGGAGTTATCGGCTTATTGTAATTACAATGGCTTGGACCCGTCCTTGGCTCACACTTTTGCTTCTCGGGGTCATGAGGCTGGACCGTCAGGCGATGATGGTTCCCATGGTGTTGGACCCTCAGGTTTTGGTGGCTTCAAAGATAGAGATGTTCCCTTCACTGAGCACCCGGATATGCAGGAGATGCCTTATCGGTCGGATCAGTAGGATGCATCTACTCCAGGTAGACGACCTCAGGTTGATTAGTTTGATGAGACCCTCATCTTCTTGGATGATTTTGATGAGGGGGCGAGTCCATAGGTCCTCTATTAGTCATTGGGCATTTGTGCCCCAATATCCTGTACTTTTTATTTTTAGTTTTCACATGTATCATAGGTATGACAGTGATGTTTATGAAACTAATGTACTTGGCAGATATTTATATATGATGTTTCTTATTTATTCATCACACATGCTATTTTATCATTAGTATGATGCAAGCTTCAGATATATTTAAATGATTGGATAGAGATTAACCCCTGTATAGTCTTATTGACATAGGTTTTAAAGATGTCGTCCTCTGCAGTGGTATGTTTGGACCACCTTCCTGCTAGCCATATAGCTACCAGCTTGAGGGTTTGGTATGACCAGCTGCCATCGACCAATCGCATCGATGTCAGCCGTATGCTGGGCCACTCTATATCTTTACTGTCCTTCCAGATTCCAGAGTGATTTATTGTCGGGATACTCAGGTATTGGACTCCTGAGCGTCATATCTTCGGATTCGGCTCAGCCGAGTTAACTCCTACATTGGAGGAGTATAGTCGCATTTCAGGACTATCGATAGAGGGGCCATGTGCTCGAGTGGCTTTGGGCCATATGAGTCGCCAGTTCATGATGATGTCTGGATTGAGGAGAGCAGTTGTGATGGCTGAGGTGGGTGGTAGTCACATCATCTCCATGGACTATGTTTAGGCATTTTGCTTCTGCGAATAGCTTCGCTGTTTATCACGGAGACTTCACCATTTCGGAGGAGCGCTGGTACGTTGCCCATGTGGATGCCTTGGTTATGTTCCTCGTAGCTTATCTATACTTGCCATTTTATACCGATCATCTGGATGTGGCGATGTCGGTGGCTGTTAGGGCTCTTCGAGAGGACTTTACTATATTGCCCCTTATCTTGGCAGAGACATTGATTTCAGCCTCTATCTGCTATGACGCTGGTGATCAGGAGTCCAGAGGTAGTCTAGTGCTTTTATACATCTGGTTGATGACGCACCTCCGATCGATAGGGCGGCTTAGTCGTCATGGTTTCTATTTTGGACATGGCTTGTCTCAGGTTTATTCATATCGCCCGACTTCTTGCGTCGATGAGGCATCCTGGACTTCATTTCTGGGTGCCATGGACGAGCCTTTTGCTATAGTCATGTATTCTGGGTACTGCTCCTTTATGAGTTTCACCACCCATGTTGCTGACCTAGATTTCCTCCCCTTGGCGGATTTGAGGCGTGTGACGACCTATCATCCTTTGGCAGTGATGGGTCAGTTTGATCAGTACTAGGATGTCCATGCATTTTAGGGGATTGAGGATTATTGATTCCCCATCTGCTCAGTTATCGAGGCTGATTTAGCTCGGGTTTATGGGTTCTGGTGTCATCTACAGATAACAGAGTTTAGAGATTGCCATCCGGGCCGCTCTGCAGAGTATTCAGCTTGGCTTGAGTCAGATTTGGCACCAGAGACCGCAGATCAGGTTGGTACAGGATCTTTATCTGATGATGATGGTTGGTCTATGGATGTGGCGGAAC
This sequence comes from Panax stipuleanatus, assembly GCA_020205555.1. NCBI lineage: Eukaryota > Viridiplantae > Streptophyta > Magnoliopsida > Apiales > Araliaceae > Panax > Panax stipuleanatus. The sequence goes on along the minus strand of JAINUT010000096.1, from coordinate 97,863 downwards.
CGATGGAGGATCCTATATCTCTAACTGAGGATGAGTTATTTGCAGAGTTGACAGCTTCTTTAGTGAGCACTGTCCCGCGTTTGGCCTCAGTTTCCATGGAGACGATGAATAGATAGTGTCAGCTGGTGACATTTGAGAGAGATCAGGCTTGGGCACTATTGTTGACCACCGTAGCTGGTAGGGATACTGCTATCACTGAGAGAGATGCAGCCCGTGCTTCCAGAGAGCAGGCCCTCATTGATAGAGATGCAGCTGAGACTTTGTCAGATAGACTCATCGATCACGTACAAGGTGTAGTGCAGAGTTAAGAGGAGATTTTTCGTATGGCAGCGGAGATGCTGAGGAGGGTTAACATGTTGGAGCATGAGCTCAGAGCTGCTTCCTCGACTACAGAGACTGCTGGAAATTTTACGATGTTGGCTCGTCTTACCACTGATTTATAGCTTTATTTTATTTTCTTGTGGAGACTTTGTTATTATTACTTGTCATAGGTTAGAATCAACTTTTGTATTCTAAACAGTTGTATATATTAAAAAGAAGCAAGTTTAGTTCACTTCCCTTGTTTGCGCATGTCTAACCATGTCCACTATTTGTCATTTTCACTTCATGATTTATTATGTCGACATATCACTAGTCTCGTCATATGGCATCAGATTCGGCAGGAATGATGATGAGATGTCGCTAGGTCATCTCCGCATGAGCCGTCGATTGGTTTGGGCTTGATGGATAGGTTTTGGATTTTTGTATAGGCTAGGAAAGTGTTTGACTTTTTTAAAGGTTAGACCACACCATAAATGGCTGACTACGTACTCCCATAGATAGAAGATCAGGCCTTTCGTAGTTCAGGCTCAGACCTGAAAAGTTTGAAAGGGGTTTATTTGGGGTTTGAGTTTGATTTGATAAGTTTTTGATGTTTTTTGGTTTAATTTGATGAGGTTTTTGATGTTTTTCCAGGGTTAGACCGCACCATAAATGGCTGCCTACGTACTCCCATAGATAGGAGATCAGGTCTTTCGTAGTTCAGGCTCAAATCCGAGTAATTCACGCTCCTGTAGGATCCCGTCCCTTTTATAGACCGAATAGCGTCTTCCATCTGTCTAACTTTCTTCTTAATGTCTCCAGTGTCTTTGTCCTCCCGGAGGTTTGTGATGTCCTGTGTCGTCTTCTAGATCGGGGCCTCCTTGGGTACTTCAACATTGAGGGGAGATATAGGTGTGGACGTATGGGTATCACCTTCCTTTTCGGGGACTTTCATGTCTCCTTGCACAGAAGATTCAGTCGAACTCTTGTGCTTAGATTCCTGAGATACCTTGCACTGTTCTTTTAACAGGGTTGTCATCTCGGCCATTTGCTTCTTAAACTCCTCGAATTCATCTCGAGATACAGGGATGGGTTCTGATGAACTTGCTTCAGCCATCTGAACTGGTGAAAGGGCCTTTTTGGCTCGAGATTGTTTTAGGACCAATTTGCACAACAACCGATATCTAGTTTAGACTGGATAATGGTGGATAGGGATGCATGATATGCTATGCATCAGTTTAATGGTTTTTAATCTTTTCCTGCAATACAACGAGTTAGTCGAATTGATGACAGGGTGTGAAAGATGTATGTATGACAGTTCAAAATAACGGTCATTTATATACGCGAAGGATTTAAATGGGGTATGAAGAAGCACACCGCGCGTTTGGTTTATCAGAGGCTGACCTATCTTAGGGTTACTCTCATGGGCTGTTTGAAATTGGTTCCCAGATCTTCGCAATCTACTTGATGAAAAGTTTCGATTGGAGCGGATCTGAGTGGTGCCTTTCCTGAGCCTCACAATGGAAACATCCATAGGAGTCCAGTAATAAACAACCGACGGGATTGCCCCCTAATGGAGGTACCACACAACATACATTCACATATATTCACATCCTCACCGCATGTAATATGATGACATTGTGCGAAGCACTAATATATTGTGCGAGGCACTAATACAAAATGCTAAAAGACTGACACACACAAAGATCATTCACACAAATGCATATGCAGAATGAAAATCAAAAAGTTTGATCGCGACTTAAGCCCTCTTTGAGTCCCCAGCAGAGTCGCCACCTGTTGACATCGGGCGAAAAATCAAGTCCTCGGTCTCCCTTTTGTTGAAGGAGGAGGTCTTTTTTTCTCTTTTGGAGTTGTTTGCCCTCGTCTCTTGTCCGTGGGACGAGAGAGGAGTGCCCCGATTTCCCTATTTTATTCTTTTCCCTTTCGCTTTTGCTTTGTCTTTGGGGTTCCATTTTAAAGGGTGAATTTCGTAGGAAACTGGTACCGACATATGTGTCAACGATTTTGAAAGATTAATTTTATTGATTGGACCGATTGAGACACAGTCGCCAGTTGGTATTTTTAAAATGGATGTACCAACTCATCCGGGATTTAATAGTTTTTGGCAAGATGGTCCAATGCGTGAATCTTTGATTTGGTCTTAAAACCCGAGATTCGTGGAATTCGGGGGCTAGGTTAAGCGGGGGGAAGGTGTTAGGCACCCCTCCGACTCCCGTGCAAGCACGGTACCGCATCTTTTTGATTTTTTATGCAAAATTGTGTGTGTGTGTGTGTGTGTGTTTGTGTTTGTGATTTTGAAAGCTTTATTAGTTGGTTTCTAAGTCTTTTTGCTGACTTGAAAGTAGTGCTGTACCTCTTTTGCGCCTAGGTACGAAGGATTTGATTTAGCGAAAGATTCAATTTTAACAAGATATGCAAATTGAAATGAGGTTTTGGAAAATAAGGTTTTCAAATCCTTTGTCCGACTAGGAATCGAGGACTTCGATACTTCCTTTTATTCTTTACGTTCATTACGTGATCTACCCCAAATCGCTTTATTTTTCATCAAAAGCTCTTTGTGGGTTTCTTTGAGAAATTATTTTGATGATATGTATGCTAAAGCGTTAAGAAGGTTCAGATCATCATCGGGCATAAAAGCCATCTCGATGAACCGAGCTCCCGTAATGAAGGTTTTCACTATCACGGGATCTTGAATCCGAGCTCTCGAGACTAACACCTCGAGTTCGTCTTCAAGATCCAAATATTACATGCACATCGATATTTACGGTATTTAAAGCATTTATAACGTAAAAATTGGTCCATCGTGGGAATCAAGTCGGATCCGTTCGGGGATCCCGACACCGGGATTCCTAGGCTCACAATATTTGTACCATTTCATATATACATCGCGTCCACGGCTTCATTACTAAGTGATTTCATCGGTTGAAATCACCGTTCACGCTGATTCGGCCCCCCTTTCACCTCTAAATATATATTTAGGGCTATACGGGTTAACCGGGACCATTTACAAGTAAATACATCCATTGACATACCACGGATCTAAGCCGTTCTAGCTCCCGGGTTGAAGTATCATGCTAACAACCTCTGGGGAACTAGCTTAAGCTTAGATTGAGGTATATCTAGTCTCCGAAGCTATATACAACGTATTAAAGCAATAAATAATCGATAAAAACGTTAAAACTTCCAACTATTACACAATATGCTTATAATACAACAAGTATAGCTAGATTCAAACAAGATCCTTCATTAATCTATCATTTGAACATAGTTTACAAAGAAAACGAAGCTAGAAGTGCGTTATTTAACCTTAGGGGACGCGTGAACAAGCGTTTTGACTCCCGGGATGTAGTAAGAACACTAAGATGGCTTCAATGAGATGCTAGATGGAAGAAATAAGCTTCAAGTTGCTATGTTAATTTCCAACCCGAGCCTTTCTCTCTCTAGAAATGTCCTTCTCTCTCTATATCTATCTCTTCTTTTTTTTAAAATGAACTAAGTGGGGTGTTATAACCTGTCCGGGGCAGCCCCACATATGTATGCGTCTAGCCGCATACATAATGGAGGCTACCCAGGTGGGACTCCCTGGCTTGGTTATGGCTCCTTCGGTCTCGATTCGACAGAAGTTGACGTCTGCCATTTGATCTTTCGGACCGTATTTGACGAACGCAGCAAGATATGATCGAGTCCAACTGAGTTAGGGTTTGGGAAGTTGATACTCGTAGCTGAGATACCTTCTAGGTCCAGATATCAGTCTGTAGGCTTATCTCTTGATGGTACGTAGTTCGAGGTTTGCTAAGGTGGTTTTCGTTGATCAATATCTCAGCTCGTCGATCTTCGATCGGGTTGCGGTATGTTCAGACTTCATTGGTCCTCTTCACTATCCCCGGGGTTATCTTCGAGATGACTGGGTTCTTTTGCCCTACTTCTGGGTTGTCTCCGAAGTAAAATGATTCTTTTACCCTCAAGCTGGTTTAGTACGACAAAAGTAAAATTTCGAGTGTCTACAAGTACAAGAGTCGGGCTGAGAAACCAAACGGGCAGAGGTTCAGAGCATTTTTCTATATAAAATGAGCTGGGGGTGTACTCATATAAATAGACCAGGTGGAAGCGGCTCTACCTACGGCAGCCGCAGGTAGAGGTGCGGCTGGCAGGGCCCACATGGCGGGTCCCGTAGCATCAAAGTACGTGCACTCCGAGCAATGCGAGGTCAGGTTTAAAACTTTCTAACTTTTGATCGGAGCGTCCGTTTAAGGCGTGCTATACCTTTTCAAAAAGCCCTCATCGAGAGTGTCGTAATGAAATGGGAGTAAACCATATCTGAGTCTAAAAAGATGGGTTCATAACCAGGTCTTCGATTCCTCGCAGTTTGTTCGTTGAGCTATCTTGCGCTGTTTCCACTAGGGATCATTGTTATGGTTCTTTTTAACCTTTGTGGCATTAGTTTGGCTCAAGTTTGACCAAATCGTCTTTTAAGTTGATAAAATGATCATTTTACCCCTCCTAGGATTGCCTTCTGTGCTGGCATGACCTTTGGCTGACTTCCCGGGGTTGTCCCCAAGGTTTGGATCCCAGCCAATTCTGTTTGTCCTTAGGGTTGTCTCAGAGGCTAACTTGGTTCTTCTAGGTTTGTCTCTAGAGATTATGTGAGGCTTCGAGGTTGTCTCTGAAGTTGATTTGGCCTCCTGGGTTATGACCGGAGCTCGATTTGACCTCCCGGGTTGAGATCGGGGATGAATTGTGCCTCCGTAGTTGAGACCGGGGCTGACCTGTACCTCCCGGGTTGAGACCAGGGATGAACTGTACCTCCCTGGTTGAGACCGGGGCTGACCTATACCTCATGGGATTGAGACCGAGGCTGAACTGTACTTCCCAGGTTGAGACCGGGGCTGACCTGTACTTCTCGGATTGAGACTGGGGTTGACCTGTACTTCCGTGGTTGAAATCGGAGTTGACCTGTACCTCCCGGGTTGAGACCGGGGTTGACCTGTACTTTTTGGGTTGAGACCGGGGCTGACCTGTACTTCCTGGGTTGAGACCGGGGCTGACCTGTATTTCCCGGGTTGAGACCGGAGCTGACCTGTACTTCCAGGGTTGAGACTGGAGCTAACCTGTACCTCCCGGGTTGAGATCGGGGTTAATCTGTACCTCTCTGGTTGAGACCGGGGTTGACCTGTACTTTCCGGGTTGAGATCGTGGCTGACCTATACCTCTCGGGTTGAGACTGGGGCTGACCTGTACTTCCCGGGTTAAGATAGGGGCTGACCTATACCTCCCAGGTTGAGACCGGGGTTGAATTGAAATAGGCAGTTTTGCCCTCCTGCAGGGTTAGTAACATGAATGCAAAAATTCGAGTGTCTACAACAGAACTGAAGAAAATTTTGAGTGTCTACAGATGCCCCTCTTTATCATGTTCATGCAATGCAGTGGAATGAATAGGATAAAGATTGCTAGACACTAGAAATGCAAATACAAAGGCAAGGCAATGCATGACATGATATGTGATGAATGTTAGATGCCTTTGAGGGGTTAGGGTTATCATTGAATGTTTATGTTATTTTCTGCTGGGGATAACGTCATTCATGATAACCCTTGGGGCAGCACTGTCAGGCGATTACTGGTAGGATATCAATGATAGGCTATCTCCAATTGTCCTTGTCACTTTCTGATGGGGATGATGTCATTCATGTTAACCCTTGTCGACTCTGATAGGGATAACATTATTGATGCTACCTTAGTTTGAAACCAATGGTTTCCCACGTTTGTCAATACTCTCCGTAAGGAATATTTCCCTTCGGTTGATGCCGTTGTACATTTCTAAAGGCTCCTCGACTGGGATATATCTCGATTACCGAGTTACCTTAATGGATGCTTTCGATGCCTATCCTGATGATAATTTACACTGGTAGTTTGCAACAGGGGGTTGAATTACCAATCCTTCTTGGTGCTCCTTTTGAAGATGTGTATAACGGATTCCATCATCTGTCCTTTGTGGGGATAAATTAAAATACTATGTTTGCCACCGGATAATTCCCCACGCTTCGCTGGAGTTAAGCCAACGGCTGAACTGTCACCGGTCTATACTCGACGCTTCGCTGGGGTTGAGCCAACGACTGAGCTGTCACCGGTCTGTACCCGACGCTTCGCTGGGGCTGTGCCAATGGCTGAACTGTAACCGATCAGGACCCAACGCTTCGCTGGGGTTGTGCCAACAACTGAACTGTCACCGGTCAAGACCCGACGCTTTGTTGGGGTTGTGCCAACAGCTGAACTGTCATCGGTCAGTACCCGACACTTCACTGGGGTTGAGCCAACGGCTGAACTGTCACCGGTCTGTACTCGACGCTTCGTTGGGGTTGTGCCAACGGCTGAACTGTCATCGTTTAGTACCCAACGCTTCGCTAGGATTGAGCCAACTACTGAACTATCACCGATCTGTACCCGATGCTTCACTAGGGTTGTGCCAATGGCTGAACTATCATCAGTCAGTACCTGACGCTTTGCTAGGGTTGTGCCAACGGCTGAACTGTCATCGATCAGTACCCAACGCTTTGAAAGTGGCAGTTTTCGGCAGTTTTATGTAGTTTTTTAGCAGTTTTCATTATTAGTCCCTGGATATTGTTTCGAGATGATAACCCATGGTTTTCATGAAGTTTCTCTTTCTGTCATTACATCGCTGCTTAAAACCGTGATTTCAGGATAAACCGTTCAATCGCGTAGCGATTTTTTCTCAGATTTGACTTTACAGCTCATATAAACTCCGTTTCAACTTGAACTGGACCGAACTGGAGGGAGTGAGGCCCACCCTGGGGAGCCGCAGGTAGGGGTGCGGCAGCCGCAGGTGGGTCCGCTCCTTCCTACAATTTTAAAATGGGCAGCAGCAAGCTCATATTTTTATTTTCAATTTTGAATCCAAATAGAAATCCAATTTTCTTTTTCAAATCTACGTTCGGGCATCTTTTTTTAGATTACATCAGCGGCCTATGCGTTCTGCACATCTCAGGCAACATTTACATCCTTTCTTTTTAAGTTTTGACTGTTAGAAGTATGTAAACCACGTAGGGTGCTTTTGAACGCAATGTATCAAAAATGTAAGCTTATATGACTTGCTAAAATTTTTTGACTTCATAAGTATGCATATTTTACTGTGGTGCATGTTTTGATGTAAGAAAATTTAAATTCTAAGATAATCAATTTCAGTTCTTTTTTATCAGTTTACTCATCCTTTTTGAGGCCTAGTGAGCCTGGATTTTCAACTAAAAATGTCCATGGTAATTTGGCTACCATGTGAAGTTTATTTTTGATTTTTTTCATAAATATGAACTGTTTATGTTTTTGGGAAGGTGTGCTATTGAATGGCCACCTAAACATGCCTGTGTGCATGCGAACAATCCATTTTACAAAGGAGACTCCGGCAAAAAAAATTCAAAAGCATGAGCATTTAATAAACATGAAATTTTGACTCTACTGGGAATTTTGACTGACCCATGCATGTTTTAGGATTTAAAAATGCATAAAATACTGATTTAAATTAATAAGCCACAGGTTTTTGGCTTACCTCACCCTTTCTGAGGTGATTTGGAGACTTTGTCCAGGTGATGGACCGAGATAGACCCGGGAGTGCTAGCAGGGTCATTTCAGGAGTTAGACAGAGGAGAGCCTTTAATGTTCCTCAGCCACGGCCAGCACGGCCGCCTCGTAGACTAGTTGAGTCAGTGATCCGTCCGATGCAGGCTGAGCCGTTGGTGGACATAAATGATGAGGAGGCTCTATTTGTTGCTCCTTCCCCAGCTCAGGATCCACATATGGAGCTCCCAGGCATTGTTGTGCCAGTCCAGGATCTGCTGGGAGATTTGAGTCACCATCCATCGAGGTTCCTTCAGCTAACGAGGTGACCAAAGTTTCTTTTTTTTTGGATTTTCTTTCTTTCTTTTGCCATTCTCGGGGCACAAGTGTGATATGGGTTGGCTTTTGATGCAGGTTCCTGTCTTTACGCAGCCTCGAGAGAACTGGTTTAATGTGCATTCTCTTTATCACACTCTGCACCAGGATTACAAGGACATTGTTGACAACTGAGGGTTTCAGGCGTTCTTTTCTATCCTTCCCTGCTATTGCCCTTGGGGTTATATGAGGGCTTTGTCCGAGTGCTGGTTCCACCAGACTCAGTCTCTCCACTGATGATGACTCCTATGGATTGGAGGTTCATCACCGGGATAGAGTTTGAGGGTGAGCCAGTGCCTGTTGTGGCTGACATTACACCCACTGTCGTTCGGTCACTGTTGGGAGTCCCTGCGATAGCGATCAAAGGTCGGATGGTCTGATCTGGTCCCTTGAGCTTAGATGCCCAAAGTGGGGCTTTGTTTGAGCCTCTGCCTAATGATCATAAGGTTAGGGATTGCATCCTGTGGCGATTGTTTTTGGTGATCATCAGGGGTTATTTCCTGGCGGACAGCTCTGCGACGGTGACCTTTGCCCTGGTCAGTGCCACTTGATATGTGGAGTGCCTCAGTGACTTTGATTGGGGTACCTACACCTTTGCCTATTTTCTCCGAGGTATGTGCATGCACTCGGAGGGTGTGACAGAGGCTTGGTTAGGGTTCTACCCATTCCTGCTGGTGAGTATATCTTTCTTGTACCTTTTTGATTTCTACATTTATATTTGTCAGTCTTGGTCACTGAGGACTTTTGATATTTACATGGCCAGTTCTGGGCATATAAGAGGCTTCCTTACCTACGTTCTACTACTACTTTAGGCTTGGAGACTTATCCTCGGGGACGGCGTTGGCACCACTCCACTTTGACGGAGGTCCCTGTAGCTGAGGGATTCACCCATTCCCGCCTGCAGCTTGAGCTTTTGACAGCAGGATCGATATCATGGGTACAGTATACCTGTAAGAACCTGAATTTTTAGATATTATTAAATAAGGATTTAATAAATAAAATTCTTAAACTGTGAGATGGGTTCGAATAAGAGTATTTTTATGTGATATGAGGTAGGTGGTATTATATTACATAGGGTAATATGGACTATGTAATATGTGTTTTTGTGATTTATAAATATATTAATAATATATATTTGTTACTTAGCGTAGAGACGATTCAGTTGAGATAAAAGAAGATGGATAAGATTCATCTATCAGTATTAAATAATTTATATACTTATTTTATCATAGTAAGTTGGTGACATTAAATATCCTTAATGTATAATCACCATATTCTTGTGTATGTGTAACTAGTATGTTTATAATATAGGTTATTAATAGCACTTAAGCTATCCGTGAATAGGTTTGGATAGTGAAGCATGAGTTAGTTAAGGAATTAACTAATAAGAATAAATATTAGTTAATTTAAGTTGGGAGTTATATTAGGGAATAATATAATGTGAGTATTGAACCTTAATTAACTATGATGATATAGTACAATGTTTAATTTACTTAAGTAAATGAGTGAATTAATATGTGTGTTGAATATATAATTATAGTTGATACTTTTATATATATTACTTAGAATAGTAATATGTGAGAAAGTCTAATGTACGAATAACATTAAATATATATATATATACGTTATTAAAGGGAGATGAAAATCATTATATCTTTAAATGAATATTTAATATTTGAAGAAATTGTGTTGGGGACAATTTATAGAAAAGAAATAGATATGATTTTTCTAATAAAGGATATTAAAATAGTTTCTAATGTTGAATTATTTTAATAAAAGAGGGAATGTTATTTTTGAATAATAATATTACCTTATATGTTTTGGTATGATGTAATAAGTGTGATTAATTAATATGGTAAATATATTAAAACGTATTTGCTATATGTAAATAAATTGATGGAAATAATTTATTATAATAGAAAATAAACTTACTATCTATTTTCTATATATAATATATGTACATGTGTTGTACATGTAATTATTCGATATTATATTATATTATAATATCTTGAGTTAATAAATAAAGTATTTTCTAATAATAAATATCTTTATTTGGAGGAAACATAATATTTTATGTTAGGGCTAAATACATAATTTCTAATGTATTTTCAAAAGGAGTTTAATTAATGAAAGAAAACTAAGTTATTTTAATATATTAAATAACTTAAGTTATTATTTAATCGTGAATATTATTATTGGAATAATTAATAGAGTATATATTAATTATTATAAGCGTAAAGGTTATACTTATTATAAGTATAATTAATTGAAGTAGTTTAGCATTTTAATAGCTTGAGTTATTATATTACCGTAAAGGTTATATAGAATATTGGCGTATTTCCATTCACGATATATTTATATATGTGAACCTTGTGACTTAATAGTTCTAATTATATTGAACATGTTATAAGTAGTAAGTGATGGGAATAATAATAAGCTTGAGATTAAGCTTGTGACAAATGCCTTGTGTGGCACGATAATAGATTCGGTAATGAATCGATTAATTCAAGGATGAAAGAATTATTAATTAAACAATTAATCTATATTAATTGTTATTATAATAATATGTTGAATTATTATTATTGCGAGTGATAGCATGATAATAAGTATATTTGTTATAAATATAATAAGATTTATATTTATTTATTGTGATAATTAACTATATAAATGTTAATTAATTGTTATGGAAATTATAATTCCATTGATTAATGAGAAATAGATTAATTAATATTATTATTAATTAATTGATAAGATAAGTAATTTATTAAATTCTATGTGCAACCATGCGATATTAAAAGTATAACGTATGATAGTTAACTATATGTTATGCGAAATATATAGTGCAATATGACTATGTTATTTATGAATATAAACTATATAGTAAAGTTTATTGAGTTGTAAGAGATACATGTAATGTGGGTGTGACAATGTGTATACAATAAATAAATATATCATGGATATATTGTAAACAATTATTGAATTAATGAAATTTAATAATAAAAGAGACAATACACTGTGATGGTACCCGAAAGAATTATATCCGGTTGGATGAACTGTACATGAATTTTACATGTGTGAGTTAAAATTTACTACGTGATAGTATTATTGGGACTACATTGTGACACATTAATTTATAACTTAAGTTATATGAAATGAATGTGTACAACTTAAATGTATATGTAACGTATATATATAAACCAAGTGTTGTATTACATTTTCAAGTTGATTTTTGCTGAGATTTAGAAGCATTGTCCCATAATGAGAGCCCATTCACGTGAGAAGCTAGCCTACTCTACCTTCCTTCTCAATTTCAGCATTTTAGAGCTAATGAGTATGGGGGGGAGTGGGTTTCATAATGGATTTCACCAACTCCTCACCAACTTTTTATTAACCACCATGTTCTTGTTTCTTCTGTTAGTTGAAAATGATGAGCAAAGTCATGGACTGTGTGTTTGAATTTCTATAAGTACAACCTCTCTTCTTCTATTTTCAAATTGCTGAAATTCTAAGTTGAGTTTGTATATGTTTTCTGAGAATAAGAGTGAGTATACTAATATTGAAGGAGAGTGGTATAGCATCAAGCAATTCATTGCAGAGGTATAACATTTACATCCATGTTCTTCAATTTTTAATTCTTGATTTTTGGATTAAGCACGAATTGGATGTTAAGTGGATTAGAGAACGTTATTAGTTGCTATGATAGCTTATAAACATGTTAGAACTATTACGTAGCATGTCTAAATTCGAGTTGTTGAAGAAATTCTGAGTTTGGGCTGGGTTCTGCCGAAGCAGAACAGTCACTGGCTTGGCCGGACACCGGCGCAGCTGCGCCGGGTTTATACCTGGTACCTGCGCAGCTGCGCAGGGTCCTAAGTTCTATTTTTGGTCAGACCCCGGCGCAGCTGCGCCGGGTTTATGCATGATAGCTGCGCAGCTGCGCAGGGACTGCACCAGCAGCTTTGTGTTTTGTTGTGATTTCTGTCCATGCTAGCATATGATATCACTTTGGACAGGCTTGAATATTGATTTACTTAGGGTGTATGAGTTCTTTAATACAACGTACACATTGGTGAGCATGCTAGCACATATTAGGAAAGGAAACCCCATGTTTTGTAAAATAAACTTATGGTTTCGAACATGAACTTTGAGGCCGTGTGACAGTTATAGTTGGTGCCTTATGTTAAAATCTAGGCGTGAGAGTTTGACTTAAATATGCTTGAACATGAGTTTAACTTATAGTTGAGAGTCCTTTTTTGCATATCATGACTTGCTTTAGTTACATAATATATGTTTTCTAAATGAAGTAGGAAACATTAATAATGAAGTTGATGAAACTTGTGATATTAAATTCTGATATTTAACACAGGCGTATTGTTGAAGTCATGAGTGTATATAAACATAAAGAATGATTCAAGGTTGTATTGCATGTGCTAAACTACTTTGACTTGGTTTAAAACGATTTCAAAGAAGAACTATGACAATTTTGTAAACTAAGTTGCTTGAACATGGTATATCTAGATTCTTATATTTTTGAGCCTATATGCTAGTGTTTTAACATCACTTATATGGCATATATGTGCACACACCTTGTTAGACACTATGAAAGTTAGTTAAGCATGAATTAGACATATTTTAAAGCAAGAAAATATGCTAGTCATGCGTATATGATGAAGATATTTGTAATCATGTGTATTAACATTATTATGACACCTAGCATGAAAAGAGTAGCCTTTCATGATTAGTTAAGCATGATAAGGATTGTGGAAATAAAACTTAGAAAGTTTAAAAGTAAGATGGACAACATTGAGTCACTTGCATTCTAACTTTATGTGCAAGCAAGATAGAACTTGTAGGCCTCTAGTCATGATTGATATGTGCACCCCGCTAGTTAACCGTATTATGCACTGTACGAGCATGTTTTGAAGTAAGTTTTGAAGACGAACTATACTAACTATATGTAAATAGATAGAATGTATGTGAGCTTGTGTATTTAAAGGATGATAGTAAGTATGTATGGTTAAGCTAAACCTATACGTACATAGTTATTCTAAGAATACGATAAGAATGTGTGACGAAGGTTCTAAGAACCAAGTTAGACAACAATGTAACCTTTATTATTACATTGAGAATGTGTGGATACATATAACTGATGAGTGTGATCTCTATGGTTAATATAACTGTGTAGGATTACACAAAGTGAAGAGATTCTTAAGCAGTTAAGTCGTAGTTGTTAAACTACGAATCAGGCAAGTCTTTCAGTTCCTATTTGATATATGAATTCAATAACTGTTAGTTGAATTATATTATGCTGTGATAATGTGAACTTATATATGAACTATATATGAGATATAAATGAGATTGAAAGTTGATCTTTGATGATATACTTGTTATGTGAAAAGTAACATGCGTAGTAAATATAAACTGTTTATAAATGCATGAACTGAGTATGATGTTATATGCTATGTGATGCATGAGGACTGTTAGAATTGCTGAGCTGTTGAGCTCACTCTTGCAAATAACCACTTTTGCAGGTTAAGGATTCACGGTAAAGATTTCGTGCTTCTTGATTGATAAAGATAGATAGTATCGCATTGAAGAATATTACTTAGATTATTGTCTGGACCATGTTTAGATTCTAGATGATGTACTCGATAGTTGCTTACACTGTTTAATGCTTGTTGTATTGTAAGAATGTATTAATTAATACATAGAGGATATCGAGTTGAGTTGTAAATGTTATACGATAACTCAAATAGAATGAATCATATTAGAAAGTTGGTTCGGGGATTTGTAATTGATTCAAGTTAAGAAATCAATAAAAGATTTTATTCAAGAGAATTGAAAAAGTTTAAATTATTCTGCATTTTAGTAACATCGAATATGATGTAAAGACAAGATCTTGGATATGAATAGAATTTATATTCTAAATTGTAATAAACAAAGTTGTATTCTTTTACTAATGATTAAAAGATGTAATAGTTTGACGATAGTAGTATCGTGACTGCACCGGATCTGAGATTTCGAAGGAACGTGAATTTGGGGGCGTCACAATACCTCAGACTTTTTAACAGTCGGGTTTTAAGGCGGTTTCCCCACTAGCTGGGAGTTTGCATTATCTACCCGCAGAGTCCCATTTTTGACAGAGGGAAGTTGGGAGCTCTATTTAGGAGAACATGCTATCAGGAGAATCATGGGGTAGATCTGTATTCCCTTTGTTCCTCCTGCTTGGCATCATTGGCCACTAGTTCAGCCACTCACAGACATTCCGATGGAGGGCGTAGATGGCTTTACCATGTTAGAGGGTTCATACAGCCAGGAGGCATTTAGCAGCTGGTGGAGTCCTCACACTATTGGGGCTCAGACTCGTGCTATCCAGTTCATGGCAGATATGGTGCCGGGGTCTGTGATGATGATAGACTGGATAGCTTGCCTCAGGGAGCCTACTCACTTGGACCAGATTACAAGACTGACCCAGTAGTTGGAGAGAGCTCATTTGTTTATCAGGAATCCTGGCAGAGATCCATCAGAGGCATCTTCTTTTGATCCTTCTGGCTCTGGAGCGGGCCCTTCCACAGGTCCATTTTCTAACAGTTATATAGGGGCTCATCCTCCCTTGTACTGCCCTGACATTCTTAATGGCCGAGATTTTGTGTCCACGGAGGAGATGGAGTAGGTTAACAGCCTGAGTGTAGATATTTTGGATATTTTTGGATAACTTTTGTAGCTATATCTTTTGATAGGCCACTATTTTGGCTGTTGGGTGGCTGTGCCCCATTTTGATAGGCCACTGTTAGTAGTTGAGGGTTGTGCCCCATATCCCTGTACTTTTTATTTTGTACTTTATTAGCAGAAAGAGATGATGCTTGCAGTAGATAGTTTATTGTAGATATGCATGATATTTCCTATCTATTGCATCATGTTTATCATTGTCATTATACATATATTATGTCATAGATATGCACTTAGACAGATTAGTTTAGATTTGACCCCTGGATGGTCTTGTGATACGGTGATACAGATGTCGTCATCGACAGTCAGTCGCATCGAGCATCTACCACCATCTATGGTGGCCTCATCCTTGAGGTCGTGGTATGATAGCCTGCCCTTCACAACCAGAGGGACAATGGATCAGATGTTAGGGCATTATTAGCCCTTGTGGACTTCTAGGTTCCATATAGATTCCTAGATGGCCTATAATCCTGTTGGATACTTGAGAGGCAGGTTTTTTGCATCGGGCGGCAAGAGCTGACTCTGACTTTGGAGGAGTATGAGCGGCTTACTGGTTTGGCTTTGGACTTGCCTTGTGCTTGCACTGCTAGTAGTCATATGAGGAGACCGTTCCTGCGAATGTCGGGTCTACGTCAGAGTGTAGTCATGAATGAGATCATTTTCGAATGGGTGATCTCGATTGAGTTCTTGATCGATCATTTCGGCAGACTGGATAGTTACGATCGATATGCTGGTGATTTCATTATCTCGGCAGGGGCGTGGCATTCAGCCAGGATAGATGTTTTGCTAATGTGCATCGTGGCCTATGTATACATGCCACTGTATTTGGACCATTTGGACCTGGGCTTGATGGTCGTGGTCCGTTCCCTTAGACAGGATAGCACCATCCTGTCGATTATACTGGCCGAGACATTGAGGTCAGCTACCTATTACAGCACCCATTCAGAGGGGTTTTTTAGAGGTAGCTCTGTCCTTCTGTATATATGGCTCATGACCCATTTGCATCCGATTGGCTTCTTCAGACATCAGGGGTATTGCTTCTCCCACGAGATAGCTACGTCCTACTCCTTTCAGCCAGCAGAGTGTTCGAATGTAGAGACATGGTTAACTTTTCTGTCAGATATTGAGCATCCTTTTTCGATTCTGCCAATCTCAGGGCTAGTCTCCCCTTATAGCTTCATCACCCATGCATTTAGCATGGACTACTTACCCCTAGCGGGATTGAGAGGGGTGACCACTTACCATCCGTTAGCAGTTATAGGCCAGTTCGATCAGTTCCAGAGCCTGCACCAATTTGAGGGGCCTATTGATCAGCGGATGTCAGCTTCTTCTATGCCATTAGCCTACCTGATCAGGATTTATGAGTGTTAGACTCATAGGGAGAGGGTTAATTTCTCTACTAGCCATCCGGATCGTTCTCCATAGTATTCGGCATGGTTGAAGACTGATATAGCATTAGTTGTATTCATCCAGTTAGCTCCAGTTGTGGATTCAGATGAGGAAGAGCCTATGGAGGATCCTGATTCTTCTACGGAGGATGATTTGTTCATGGATCTGACAACAGCCTTAGTTAGTGACCCGCTGATCATTCCTACCGGGACAAATCTAACTTTGGCAGATTCATTAGCAAGGATAACTTTCGAGCGAGATCAGGCTAGGGCGCTGATGTTAATCGCCCTGTTTGGCAGAGATATAGCTTTAAGTGATAGAGATGAGGCTCGAGCCACTCGGGATACGACATTGGTCGAGAGGGATGAGGCTCGATCTTCTTGAGATGCTGCTTTTGATGAGATTGAGGAGACTTTAATTGCCCTGGATGCTGCTTTTGTAGAGAGGGATGAGGCCATAGCTTCTCGAGATTTCAACATTACTGACAGTACTGCCCTCCGATCATATACTCATGGCCTGGTTGCCGATATGAGTGTTTACATTGATGATCACAGTGCCACTATACAGATGGCTGTGGATATTTTGGCCCATATGGAGGCTGAGGGTATTGCGCTTGCAGTGGCTCCTCCATCTTCAGAGAGACATGCCATGTTGGCACTGCTGTCCCGTTTGTCCATGGGTCTATAGACTAGCTTTATTTTTTCCAGCACATACTAGATCAGCCATTTTTGTCATGTATAGGACACAGTGTATATAACAAATAATATTATATATCAGAGAAAGATGTTTTGATTCACTTCCCTGTTGGATATGTATTGTCATTGCTGAGTGATTACCACTTCTTTCATGACTTGCTGTTGTTGATGTATCATGAGCATTTCCTTAATGGATTGACATTTGAGATGTTAGAGAATATCTCAGACAGGCCTATGGATCAGGGAGGCCTGATAGGATTTATGTTTCAGTGTCTTGGGACTTGTTTTTATTGGTTTTTGTATTTTCTTGAAGGTCAAATGGCACCGTGAATGGCTGTCTATGTACTCTCGGGCTGAGGGAGATCAGGTCATTCGTAGTTCAGTCTTTCGTGTGAGAGAGGCTTGAGGAGTGTCTCTTTTGAGTTTGGTTTGATGAGTTTTTGAGTTTTTATTTGGTTTGACCGCACCAGGAATGGCTGCCTACGTACTCTCGGGTTAAGGGAGATCAGGTCACTCGTAGTTCCATCTTTTAGTGAAAGACGAACTGATTTGATTTGCAGGACCAGGATGCTGGTATACATGTGTTTCAAATATAGTACCTTTTTATGGTGTCTGAATTGATGAGTAGGGGAAATTCATTCCCAGTCCATTTTTTGTAATCTGATAGCTCCTCCTATCAACACCTCCTTGACAATGAAAGGGCCTTCCCAATTAGGGGTGAACTTTCCTTTAGCTTCTTCTTGATTGGCCAAAACTTTCTTCAGCACCAAATTGTTTTATTTGAATTGCCAGATTTGGACTTTCTTATTGTATGATCGAGCAATCCTTTGCTGATATAACTGCCTGTGGAAAATGGTTGTAGCCCTCTTTTCATCTATCAGGGATAGCTGGTGGTACCGATCTAACAACCACTGGTCTTCCTCCATCTGAACGTTTATCAACACTCTCAGGGACTCCATTTCTACTTCTATGGGAAGTACTGCTTCCATGCTATAGACCAATGAATAAGGGGTAGCCCCAGTAGAAGTGCGCGTTAACATCCTGTATGCTAACAGGGTTAAAGGTAACAAGTCAGGCCATTCTTTGTGATTGGCGGACATTTTCTGCATGATTTTCTTGATGTTCTTATTGGCCGCTTCAACGGCACCATTCATCTTGGGGTGATAGATAACAGAATTGAGATGTTTGATGTAGAACTTGTTACATAGTTTTCTCATCATCTGATTGTGTAAGTTCTTGGTGTTATCTGATACTATCACCTCCGGTTGTCGATATCGACAGACGACATTATTTCTGATGAAAACAATGATGACCTCTTTGGTGACTTTGGGAAAAGAGGCAGCTTCAACCCACTTGGTAAAGTAATCGATTATGGTGAAGATGAATCGATGACTATTGTTGGCTTTGGGTTCTACTGGGCCTATCACATCCATTCCCCACATAGAGAAAGGCCATGGCGAACTCATATTGTGCAGCTTATTTGGAGGAGCGTGTATGATATTTCCATGGACTTCACATTAATAGCACCTCTTGATGTGGTCGTTGCAGTCAGCTTTGAGAGATATCCAATAATGCCCTGTTCTTAATATCTTCTTGGCTAACAGCTGACCGCTCATGTGTGGACCACAGACTCCACCGTGGATTTCATCCATCAATCTTTGGGCTTGCTCTTTATCGAAGCATCATAACAGGCCTATTCCAGCATCCCTTTTATAGAGTGCGTCTCCGCTCAGATATAACTTCATGGCCATCTTGTGAATCCACTTTCGTTCGGATTGACTTGCTCCAGCGAGTGTAGATCTATCTCAGAGATATTCCTTGATGTCTTGATGCCAAGGCTGTTTGATAGGAGGTATTTCATCTGATACTCCTCCAATGTAATTCCAGTATGTCGGGGTCTTTTGGCTTGTGAATTTGATGTCGGGAATCCCACTCTTATCATATATGCGGATCAAGGAAGCCAACGTTGCCAATGCATCAACGAAGTCATTCCTACTCTGAGGAATATGGATGAAGGTTATGTCTTCAAATTCCATGGATATTTTGACTGACCTGCCGATGATAGGGCAACAAATGTAGTTCTTTGGTGTGATATGCCCTGGTGGTTTGTCTGATGACCAACTCAGAATCTCCAAAGACCAATATATGCTTTACACCCATGGATTGGGCTAATTTCAACCGCATTATGCAGCCTTCATACTCAGCCGTGTTGTTGCTGTTGATAAACTGCAGCTTGGTAGCCACAGGATATTGTTCTCCTGTACTAGAGATAAGGAGTGCCCCAGCTCTGGCACTATCCATGTTTACTGCTCCATCAAAATACATTTTTCATGGTTGGACTGCATTTCCTTGAAGACCTTACTGAATTGTCATAATCCCATTATTCGGGAAATAAGTTTCTAGGGGTTCAAACCCTCCTGATGGTGCTTCGGCTAATTGATCTGCAATGCCTTGACCTTTGATGGACTTTTGAGTCACGTAGACAATGTCGAACTGTTGGAGGATCAACTACCATTTGGACAGTCGACAATTCAACATTGGCTTGTTGAATACATTTTTCAGCAGATCCATACAGGAGATGAGGTAGGTCATGCCCCCATGCAGATAGTGTTTCAACCTCATGGCGGCCCATGCTAACGCACATCATGTCTTCTCGATCAGGGTGTACTTTTGCTCGTCGCTGCTGAACCTTTTGCTGCTCTAGTAGATGGCTCTCTCCTTGCTACTATCATCTTTCTGTCCCAGCATACAGCCCATGGTGTTGGCATTGACAGACAAGTACATAAACAAGGGAACTCCGTCCCTTGGGGGTACCAATACTGGTGCTTAAATTAGCTGCTTCTTAATGGCAAGGAAGGCTTTTTGAAAATCCTCATTCCATTTTGTGGAGGAATTCTTCCTTAGTATCTTGAAGTTCACAAGTTGTTGTGACCTGGGAAATGAACCTGCTTATAAAATTGATCCTTTCCAGGAACCCGCGTATCTCCTTCTCTGTTCGAGGTACGGGCATCTCAATGATGGCTTTTATCTTGGCAGGATCCAGCTCAATGCCTCTATTGCTCACTAGGATACCAAACAACTTACCTGATTTGACGCCAAAAGCACATTTGGCTGGATTCAACTTGAGGTTGTACTTATGCAATCTATTGAATAGCTTCTTGAGATGGTTAATGTGATCGTCCTCTTTCCGGGATTTGATGATGATGTCATCCACATAGACCTCTATCTCCTTATGAATCATGTCATAAAATAGGGCCATCATGGCTCGCTGGTATGTGGCACCGGCATTGATGAGGCCGAAGGACAAACGTCTATAGCAGAAAGTTCCTCAAGGAGTGATGAAAGCTGTTTTCTCCCGGTCTTCTTCAGCAACCATAATTTGATGGTAACCAGTAAAGCAATCCACGAAGGAATATATGTCGTACTGCGCCGTATTGTCGTTCAGGATGTGGATAAAGGTAAAGGGAAATTATCCTTGAGACAAGCTTTGTTAAACTCCTGGTAATCCACGTATACTAGTACTTTTCCTCCAGGCTTAGGCATGGGAACTATGTTTGACAGCCACTCTAGGTATGTTGATACCATGATGATGCCGGCTTTGAATTGTCTAACAACTTCCTCTTTGACTTTTAGACTCCATTCAGGTTTCAATCACCATGAGCTTTTGTTTGGCTGGCTTGAATCCATCTTTGATGGGCATTCTATGGAATACAATATCAGTAGACATGCCAATCATGTCTTCATGTGACCATATAACCACATCTTGAAATTATGTTAGGAGTTCAATCAGGTCGGCTCTTTGATCTTGGGTGAGGTCTATGCCTATCTGGATTTCTTTGAGGTTTTCTGAAGTTTCTATGTTGATAGTGGTGGTTTAGTTGAGGTTTGGTTTGGGTTTGTCTTCGACCCATTCTTTGATTTCCTCGGGCACCTCATAGTCATTTTCCTCCTCTTGATCAATTTCCATCAAGTCGAGGTTTAGTTCTACATCAAAGTTGTAGTCACTGTGATAGGTTGGCATCTCATCAGCAGGGACAAACAAATCCAATCTTGGAGTTCTGAAAACAAAATGCTTTCACTTTAATATATACAACTATTTAAACGTACAAAGCATTTGGCAAAGCATGACAAAAGTTACTGCTATAGCTGTGCATTAAAACAAGCAGTAAATAAAACCATGTTATAGGGAATATAGATTCTCTGCCCTTTTACACTTTTTGAATGAGGAAAGGGGACATTGCTCCAGTTATCCAGGGTTAGATCTTTAAGAACAGGGAGGATCAAGGAATTGTGCTCATCTACCTCATCTTGGATGATAACTAAAACATCCTTCAAAACAGGGTCTGGGTTTTTCATTGAACTGCCTCCCTTCTCTTTCTTGATACGAGGAATTTGAATCTGATCATCCTCGGTACTGTCTGGGATGTCATCATTCATACCTTCGTAGTGTATGAGAACACGCATGTTAGCAAATGGGTCTTGTCCTTTGTACAGGAACTTTTCTTTTCCCTTTTTGCTCTCCCCTTTAGGCTTTGGGGTCTTTCCCTCACCTACCGGTATGATTAGAGGAAACAGCATGGCTGATACCACAACAGGGATCTTCCTCATTGGTTTCTTAAATCCAGCATCCGTGTGGTTTGGCAATAGTATGGTGGAAGCATGAGCTTTAGGATGCTTATGTGGGTTCCAGTGGCTTGACCTGGATGTGTAACCCAATCCGACTTTCCCTAACTGGCTTGGGATTTGCACTGGACTCTTGATTCCTTGTTGATTCTTTCCTAACCCTTCTCTAGGGCGAAAACCCGCAGATACCATCTCCTGGCCCACTGCCATCACTTCGGGAGAAACCTTTGGTTTCAGAGTTGGTGCCCCAACTAGTAGATATTGAGTATCACTCACCTCCAAAGTTTGAAAACTAGAAGGTTCAATCCTTGCATCCAGGCAGATCACCGACATGTCTCCCTGTATGCAGATAGGGTATTCTGGTTCAGCATTCACCGTGATTAGGTAGCCATTGATAATGTATTTGAGTTGCTGATGAAGGGTAGATGGAACGGCTCTTGCCATGTGGATCCATGGCCTGCCCAGCAATAAGTTATATCCTGTGGTGATGTTGAGCACCTGGAAAGATACATAGAAAGTGTGTGGACCAATCTCCAAAAAAAGCTCAATTTCTCCCATAGCCTCTCAACGAGATCCATCGAAGGCTCGGATGACCACATGACTGGTTCAGATCCGATTTGGGTTGATCTTCATTCTTTCCAAAGTGTCATAGGGACAGATGTTTAGGGATGATCCTCCGTCTATTAGCACCCCTCCGATCACATACATAGATGACATTACTGCTACATACAAGGACTTGCGATGACCCATCCCCTTTGCGGGTATATCATTGTCAGTGAAAGATATCACATTGCTGTTAAAGATGTGTTCAATCAAGTGACAGAATTTCTCAACATCCATTGTCTTTAGCAGCTGGGCCTCCTCTAGTACTTTCATCAGAATGTTGCAATGATCCATTGATGATAAGACCAGATCTAGGATGGACATCTGCTTGGGTGCATCTTTTAGGCTTTGCACCACTTTGATTTCGTTGTATCCCATTTTATTGAGGAACTCTTCGATTTTCTCTTCATCCACCTTTTCTTTGGCCTTGATGACTGATTTGATCACCCGCTAAGGAAGGTACAATGGATTCTCCTTTGGTATAATGGCAATGTTGTTGGAGGTGGAACCTTCATCATTCTCATAGTTCTATGGGACTCTCTTCAGACTAATCACTGGATACTGGGGTCTGAATGGTAATATCAAAGGCTCGGGCGCCTCCAACTTCACAGGATTTTGTGTTTCCTAGACCCCTTTCCCTGGTAGCAATAGGGGTGTGAGGACTGGCTCCTTATCACAGGAAATAATAGCCACTGTACCCTGACTCCACGCAGTGGGAATAAAGAGAGTTTCGTCATCTGGGAGGCCAGAATCCTGATTCCCCCTGATTAGTTCACCATTTTCAATCATATTCTAAATCAGGTTACGAAGACCCCAGCAATCTTCGGTGTCATGACCAGGCGCATTGGAGTGATACTGACATATTCGGTTAGGCTTGAATTTTCTGGATCTAGGATTTACTGGGGGTAATAATTCTGCAACCATTCCCTCATTGATTAACATCTGGAGGATCTCTTTCATGGGTTGATTCAAATTGGTGAAATTCCTTTGAAAGGAAAATTCCCGACCAGCCTGGATCTTCTCCTCCTTGGCCACCCTGTCGGCTCATGGTTCATGTTCATGAAACCGATAATGATCCCTCATGGGAATGGGATTGATCTTTGGTGTGGGAGGATTTGCCTCAGACTAGTTGGTCTGGTTTATCAGCTATCTAGTAATCTGATGTTGGTATACAACCAATTCTACCAACTGTCCTGCATGTTCCTTGATAGACTTAATCTCTTGTTCTATCAGGAATCGCCTTTCTGATAACTCCCAACTGTCTGGGCTGGATTGAGTTGATTCTCCGACGTACCGGAGGTATTTGGATCCTTCTCCATTTTGCGTACTAATCATGTTGACACCCTCCTCTTTGTGCTGAGGGAGGGGATTATCATATACATGCGGTTGCTCCGGTTTGGTCACCACAATCTCTCCATTGTCAATCAAGTCTTGGATTTTGTGCTTGAGAGACCAACAGTCTTGTGTATCATGGCCTAGGGATCCGGAATAGTAAGCACACTTTTTGCTTGGGTTAAAATTTCGTCCACCAGTATTGGTTGGTGGAAGGAGTTGCACAACCTTTTTCTGTGCCGTCAATAGTTTTAGCACATTCTCAAGTGAATCCCCTAAGGGGGTGAACGTTCTTCGACGCCTGGCCTCCAAATTTTTCTGGAATGGTGGGTTTGAAGGTTGTGCTGAAGCTTGAAAAGGGGAATATATATATATATATATATATAAGCTGTAAAAAGCTATGGAGTAATCCAGGCATGACAAAATGGAAATATATATATATATATATATATATATATATATATATATAAACAGTAAAAAGGCCACAGAATGATTCAGGCTGAACTGGATTGTAAATATATATATATATAGTAAAATATAGACAGAAAAGTAGTCAAACTAGGACTGGGAAGATAACCCAGTATGGTGAATGTTGCATATATATGTATATATATATATATATATATATATATATATATAAAAGAAGTAAACTACAGCGGATTTGACATCCGGTGTAGACACTAAAAAATTTCCTTGCCCCAATACTAACACTGTAGGAGGGCAAAGCCGTAAATCCAATCAACCCAGGTATCGATACCGGACTTCTAATCCAAATCCGGCTACCAATGCCGGTCATCTAGTTTAAATTCGACCGTCAATATCGGTAATCAAGCAAATTTGATCCCCAATGTCAGTACTCAATCTAACTCCGATCTCCAATAGGACCATCAATCCAGCTCCGATCATCAATTTGACCATTAATCCAGCTCCGATAGTCAATCGGATCGTCAAGCCAGCTTCGATCGTCAATCGGACCGTCACTCTAGCTTCGATCACCAATCGGACCGTCTATCCAACTCCGATAGTCAATCTGACCTTCGATCCAACTTTGATCGTCAATTGGACTGTCAATCCAGCTTCGATAGTCAATCGGACCGTCAATCCAGCTCCGATAGTCAATCGGACCGTTAATCCAGCTCTGATAGTCAATCGGACCGTCAATCCAGCTCTGATAGTCAATCAGACCATCAATCCAGCTTTGATAGTCAATTGAACCGTTAATCCAGCTTCGATAGTTAATCAGACCTTCAATCTAGCTCCGATCTCCAATCAAACTGTCTATCCAGCTCCGATAGTTAATTGGACCGACGACCCAGCTCCGATCGTCAATCAGACCGTCAATCCAGCTTCGATCACCAATCGGACTGTCAATCCAGCTCCGATAGTCAATCACATCATCAATCCAGCTCTGATAGTTAATCAGACTGTCAATCCAGCTCCGATAGTCAATCGGACTATCAATCCAGCTCCGATTATCAATCGGGCCGTCCATCCAGCTCCGATCATTAATCGGATCGTCAATCCAGCTTCGATAGTCAATCGGACCATCAGTCCAGCTCCGATCGCTAATCAAACTGTCTATCCAGCTCTGATAGTCAATCAGACCTTCCATCCAGCTCCGATCATCAATCAGACCGCCAATCCAGTTCCGATAGTCAATTAGACCGTCAATCCAGCTATGATCGCCAATCAGACCGTCTATCCAGCTCTGGTAGTCAATTGGACCGTCAGATCAACCCCAATCTCAATATCAGGTTGTCAAATCAACCCCGATCATCGATCAAATCGTCAAGTCAAACCTCGATCTCAATATCGGGCCTTCAAATAAGCCTCGGCGGCAACCTAAAAGGTACAAGTCAGCCCCGGCATCAACCCTGGAGGTACCAATCAATCCCGATCTCAATATCGGGCCTTCAAATCAGCCCCGGCATCAACCCTAGAAGGTCCAGGTCAACCTTGACATCAACCCAAGACATGTCAAGACATCCCCGATCTCAGCCCGGGAAGTACAAATCAGCCCCGGCATCATTTCGGGAAGTGCAGTGCAGCCCTAGAGACAACCCTAGAAAGCCAGATTCACCAAGGACCACTCCGGGAGGGGAAAAATGGTTATTTTATTAACTCTCAGCCGATTCGGTCAAACTCAAGCTGAATTGATGCCATCAAAGTCAGAATGAAGCATAACGACGATCCCGAGTGTAAACGGCATAAGATAGCTCAACGGATAAACAATGGGGAATTGAAGACCTGGTTATGAACTCGTCTTCTTGAACCCAAAAAATGTTTTATCCTATGTCATTGTAACACTCTCGGTGAGAGCTTTCTGAAAAGGTATCGCACGCCTCAAACGGACGCTCCGATCAAAAGTTAGAAAGTTTCAACTTCGACTGCGCGTTGCTTAGAGTGCACGTACTTCGAGATAACAAAACCCAATACTGCGGACCCCACCAGGGGAGCCGCACCTCTACCTGTGACAACTGTAGGTAGAGTGGAGGCTCCCTGGCCTATAAATAAAGGTGCCCTTCCTGCATTTCAAGTTTTGTAAACGCAGCGAAGCCCTGTCAGTTTGATTTTCTGACTTTTACACCTCTTCCAAACCCAAATATTTTCACTCCAACACGTAGATATACCCATGTACTACCACATATCAGAACATAACCGATAGAGTTGGACGTATAGAGCCCATGATTTGGCAAAAAGCCCGTGTAGCAGTCCATTATAAGTTTTTCATGATCAGAAAGTGAATATTACTTCTTCGTACTTTTATACACTTGCACGTTAAGTTTCATTTTCTAAAAATGCCCGGAACTTAGTTCAATGGCCGTTTTGTTCAAAATTTGGTACATTTTTGTACATAAATTGATTTTTTAGCATTTATACAACTCGGATTGACGATCCGTCAGCTCCATCTTCTTCAATGCACTAGCACACACATTCAGGCAACTTCACTGGACTGGGTTATCTTCCCAGTCCGGGTTGGCCCTTTTTTGTATATATTTAACTGTATATATACTAACGTTTTAATTCTGTCAAGCCCGGATGTCAAATTCAAGGTAGTTTACCGCTTTTATATATATTTACGCATATATAAGCGATTTTCACGATCACTGGTTCTCGTACCAGTCTTGGTTGACTATATTTCTGTCAATATATATACATATATATCTATATATTTAAATTCAATCCGGGCACAGGCGTGAAAACCCATCGCCCTTTATACTGTTTTTGCACTCTTCACCATATTGGGTGCTCTCCCTAGTCAATGGTTGACTACTTTTCTGCAATGTACATTCCAGTCAGGCCTGGACGATTTCGTGGCCTTTTATACTATTTTTTCACACTTCAACATTTCTGGGTTATCTTCCCAGTCCCTGGTTGACTACTTTTCTGTACATTTACATTCCAGTTCAGCCTAGATCATTTTGTGGCCTTTTTACTGCTTTTATATATATTTATGCATATAGAAGCAGCCTTCACCATCACTGGTCATCTTTCCAGTCTTGGTTGACTACATTTCTGTCAATATATATATATATATATATATATATATATATATATATATATATATATATATATATATATATATATATATTAATTCCAGTCCGGGCACCGGCATGAAAACCCATCGCCCTTTGCAGCTTTATATATATATAACTGTATATATATATATTGCTTTATTCACTTTCTATTCAACTGCTGCTTTAAATATTTATTTTATATGAATTGGCACTGACATATCTGCGGGCGGACTAGATTTATTTAAATCTCGCCAATTCTAGTTTTCAAACGGTTCAACACCTCCAGATTGAACCGGGAAGCTAGAATGGCTGAGATTTTCTTAAATCTAGCTTTCTTTCTAGTTTCAGCTTAGAAAGCAACCTCGCGTCCCTTAGATCGCTATCTAGTGGGAACGAGACGCTTTGGCCACGTGCAGCCAGGATTTACTGATGAATCCTTGGTTCCATTGCGACGTGATGATGTATATATCTGTTTCTGTACAAATTTGAACTGTGCAGGTTTTCTGGCTACTCATATGTGAGCCTAGGAATCGTGGGATTCATGATCAAAACGATCAGAATCTGATTCCCACGATGGACAAACTCTGATTTACAAATGTACCCTGCCAGTTTTTCTGTAAAAATGTACATGTAAACAGACCTTAAAACGGTTATCCGGATTTAAGGTCTCAATATAGTGAAAAATATTAATTGTCGTGTCAGCGTCCCTCCGATGGTTCTCATACCCATGAGGAGACCAACACTTGTATATTTCTGTGGTCGAGGATGCTTCGCAGCCCGACAAATCACCATTCACATGAAGCCTTAAAGCTATAAAGATAAAATTAGAAATATCAATAGGCTTCAATTCCTATACTAGCGTAAGGGTTTGATAAACCAGCTTTCAAAATATCATTTTCAATTCAATCAAAAGAAAAGCTTTTGCAAATCAAATTAAATGCTTTTGAAAATCAAATCAAAGACTGATTTTCAAATCAAATCAAACCCTTCATATATAGGTTCAATGAAGCAAAGCACTACTGTCAATCAATCAAATCAATAGGCCCAATTTTTAAACAGCATTCACTCACGCATTCCAGTTTTAAGGGAAATATTGAAAAGATGCAGTACCGTGTTTACACGGAAGTCGTGGGGTGTCTAACACCTTTCCCACACTTAACCAAGCCCCCGAGCTCAAACTTTGTTTTAAAGATCAAGTTTTGACAGTGTCCAACAACTGGGCCTCTGTCAAACAAAACTCGGTTGAGTTGGTACAACTATTTTCAAATCTACCAACTGGCG
Source organism: Panax stipuleanatus (assembly GCA_020205555.1). Lineage (NCBI taxonomy): Eukaryota > Viridiplantae > Streptophyta > Magnoliopsida > Apiales > Araliaceae > Panax > Panax stipuleanatus. The sequence continues at coordinate 69,434 of JAINUT010000096.1, read as the reverse complement.
ACTCTATAAAAAGTTCAAATCGTCGACATGATACATGCTTGGCCTTTTTCCTAAAAAACCCTTCAAAACCTTTTTCCTAAATAAAAAGATTAAGGGTAGAGATAACTTAGGAAGAGAGATTAAAAGATCCGGGTTGTGACCCGACCTGCGAATTTTTTAAACCAACGTCGATAGGTGACGACTCTGCTGGGGACAGTAGAGGGCTTAGGCCGTTTTAAATCTTTTCAAACATTTCCCTTTCAAAACTATTGAATGCGTGAAATTCTGCGTCTCCACATTCAATAAATGAGTGAATGATACGTCTTTACATTGAATGAATGTGAATGAATGGTTTCCTGCTTGTTGAGTGCTTCGCATCCATATTTAGTGCTTCGCACCCATATCATCATATGCACAACGGTAAGGCACGATGTATGCGAATGTATATTGTGTCTACCTCTCACAAGGAGGAAAACCTGGTCGGTGATAAGTAATGTCTCTAGGGACGACTAAGTCTCTAGGGCTCATAAAAATGCACCACCCAGATTCGCTCCAGTTGAAAGATCAGATTAATTTCCCCTCGAGTAGATTGCAATGATCTGGGAGCCTTCATGCCAAAAACAAAGTCGCGAGAGTAACCTAAGATAGGTCAGCCTCTGATTAACCAAATCCGAAGGGAAGCTTCTTCATGCCTTCCCCTTTTAATTCCATGTTAAGTCTTCAATTACCGAGGAGCACAATGTAAATATCATAATGAAAAATTTACTTTCCCTGTCAAAATACCATGTCATCCTGCCATCAAAATAATTAACCTCGATTTTTCAGGATAAAATCTAAAAAACACATCATGCATCCTGTCCTTACCTACATCAAGAAATTGACACACCTACGTTTTGTTGTAGGTAACAATTGGTCCTGTTACTAGGTCTAAATCCAAAGCACCCGGTCCACCTAAGGACATGGCTTCCAATGCTCCACCAGAATCCACCCCGGTATCCAGGGAAGAGTTCGAAGGACTGAAAAACCAGATAGCCTAGTTAGCCGGTTTCCTACGAGAACAAACCAAGGCCTTTAAAGAGAAACAGTCTCAAGCTCATCTATAACCAGGAGCATCTGGTAGTGGTGCTGGCGGTCAAGATACTGAAAAGGCTGAAACTCAGATTCCTAGACCACAAAACCAGGACACAACCAACAAAACCCCTGAAATCACCCCCCTCGTCAAAGAACAGGAAGCTGGTGACATCATGAAAAAAGTACATTAGATGGAAGAAACCCTCCGGTCTATTAAAGGGACTGGAGCGTTTGGCAGTGTTACTTACTCTGACCTCTGTATATTTCCCGTGGCTCATTATCCTGAGAAGTTTCAAGTCCCCAATTTTGAGAAATATGATGGATTGGGGGATCCTTACACACACCTGAAAGTATTCATCGGAGAGCTTGGATCCTATGCAGAGGATGAGAAGCTTCGAATGCAGCTATTTCAGAAGAGTCTAACCAGAGAGGCGAGAGCATGGTATGCCCGTCTAGACAACTCCAAAATCCGCAGCTGGGAAGAATTAGCCCATGCCTTTCTCAGCCAATACAACTTCCAATCTCAGCTGGCTCCGGACAGATACTAAATTACCAAAATCAAGTAGAAGAACACTAAATCATTCAGAGAATATGCCCAGCGATGGAGACGGGTCGTAGCACAAGTCACCCCAGCCATGACTGAATCTGAAATAGTCATGACCTTCATTGATATCCAAGAATCACCTCTATTATGAGAGGGTCTTAGCAGGCATAGGGAAACCATTCTCTAAAATGATAAACATGGAGAAATGGCAGAGATGGGGCTCAAATCCGGGAAGATAAAAGATCTAAAATGAACATATCCAGTCCGGGAACATATTACGGGAGTAATCCCCGGAGGGTCCACAAAATGAAAGACGAAGAAGTCTCCTTAGTCTTACAAGGACAAAATCCAAGGGGCGAGTGCAACAATATGCCCATTCAAAGGAGGAACTATACCCTTTTTCAAAATCCAGCCCAGCCTTCAAACCCTCCATTTCAGAAAAATACGGAGGTTAGGCGGCGAAGAAATTTTACCCCTTTAGGGGATTCACTTGAAAACGTATTCAAGCTTATGATAGCTCAGAAGAAGATTTTTTAACTCCTTCCACAACCAACACTAATAGTCAGAATTTTGACCCAAGCAAGAAGTGTGCTTATCACTTTGGATCTCCAGGCTATGACACCCAAGACTGTTGGTCTCTCAAGCACAAAATACAGGACTTGATTGACAGCGGAGAGATTGTGGTCACAAAGCCTGAGCAACCCCATGTACAGGACAATCCTCTACCACATCATAAAGAGGAGAATATCAACATGATCAGCACTGCAAGTGGAGAAGGATCCAAATACCTCCACTATATTGGGGAATCAACTCAATCCAACAACACCAGCCCTGATAGCTGGGAAGTTTTTGAAAGGCGATTCCTGGTAGAAAAAGAAATCAAGTCTATCAAGGAGCAGATTGAACAATTGGCAGAACTGGTAGTCTATCAACATCAGATCACCAGAAAGATGATCAAATGAGCCAACCGGTCTGACATCGATTGTCCTCGCACACCGAAAATCAATTCCGGGCAGGATCATAGTCAGTCTCAGGAGCATGAACCCTGGACTGACAAGGGGATTGAAGAAGAGAGTGTCCAAATGGGTCAAAAATTCCTATTTCAGAGGAACTTCACCAACCTAAATCAATAAATGGAAGAGATCCTTCAAATGCTATTCAACGAGGGAATGGTTGCAGACTTATTATGTGACGCCCCAAAATAGGTTCAATACTCAACCCATTTTGAGTCGCCAAATACACTTAATAAAATTCAAATACAATCTTTCATATCACATTGTCGTGCAAAATACGACAACAAAACTGTGAGTGTCAATACAGACATGTAGAAAATATTAACATTCAAACTAAGTCCTCATTATATTTATTATCACACTATTTTAAATAAAAAAAATAGTGAGGACTTCTACAGCTCTAACTCGGACCATCACTCCATTCCCCGACTAGTACCCGCGAGATTCCCATTTCCTGAAGAGAACAATGAAAGAAAAGGGTGAGCTCAACTAGCCCAGTAAAGAATATTATAACTAAGATAATGAAAAACAAATTATCGTTAGCCTTCAATAAATCAGATAAAATATTATGGACAACAAGTTTTAGATGAATATTCGCAGCGGAAATAACAATTCATTAGAAGCGTTAAGTAGAGAATGATGTCTACTATCTTCTTAGATTTAAAAGTCCATCATCAATATTTTATCCCTGTAACATCGATCAATATACATCTCGAATCAAATATCCATCTTTGCACTACGGGCCAAAGATATTCATTTGTATCATCAGTTGGTCATGTTCATCTCAACACCTGTCCATCTTTGCACTACGAGCAAAAGATATTCATCAGGTAATCATTCATCTTTGCACTACAGGCCAAAGATATTCATCACGTAATTATTTATCTTTGCACTACAGGCCAAAGATATTCAGTTATATCACCATTTAGAACTGAGGATAATGAAAAATAATACGAATAACGGATCTAGTGAGATAAAGGACAAATATTAGAGAATTTATCCAGAGTTCAAGAATGAAGATCAAAACCTGGATCCAATCAAAGATGATTTGGAAGGAAAAAAAATTATTTTTTTTACCGTAAATAGTACCCCGTAAATAGTAACTCGTGAATAGTAACTCAACATGAAAAGATAAAATTTTTAAAAGAAAGTTCAGACCAATATTCCAGTGAAATAATATTAGATGAAGCGCAAAACTCAAGTAATATATGATCATTTTAGGAATTATAGAAGCAATACTTACCGTAGTAAGTTTAAAGTTAGGAATCTGAAATGAAACAATATATGAACTACAATTGGATTTTCACCCGTCAGGCGGTAGTCCGCTTAGACAGATTATTTTCACAATATAATAACAACTGAATATGAAGGGTTATTCACCAGGCATGCGGTAGTCCGCGTAGACAGGTTATTCCCACAGAATAATAAAGAATGGAATAACAACAGGATTTCACCATGCATGCGGTAGTCCGCGTAGACAGGTTATTCCAACAGAATAATAAAGAATGGAATAACAACCCTTACAAGTATTGAAAGAAAATAACTCTCTTCATGAATACGAAAGAAATAATACCCCTTACCTTAAAATTTGGAGACTGTACTAGCGTAATAGCAGAATACTCTTCTTCTTTCTCTCTTATTCTCTCTATACTTTCTCTCTCTATAGCTTTAGTGAATTAGTGAGAAATAATGAAGAAATGAGCTTCTATTATAGGCTCGGCAGAGTAAGGGTAAAATAGTCTTTTCGCCATAATTTATGACATCATTGCTTACCTCATCGCTCTGATGACATCATTGTTTGCATCATAAGAGTTCGAATTCAATTTGCACTCTTCCACCTCGTTTAACTTTTAAACCATGAATTTACTATAATAATGTCACCATTCAAATTATAAAAATCATACTATTATATAATCACATCATAGTACTATAATGTAATATTATAATAATATATTTAAATAGATTATTTTATCGGACAAGATAAAATACCAATTTTTTAACAATAGTCACTCTACTAAAAATTCTTCCATTTATATCCACATTGAATAAATATTTTCTTATCATTATTATCAATAATTAATTATTTACAAATAATATTATAGAATCACAATATTGGCAACTAGGTCGTTTCCAGGAAAGAGGGGGCTTTCCGATAAAGATTTCTCCTTACTTGCGCGTAATTAGATTAACCTAACCCCTTTCTTCGACAGAACTTCCTTAGACATTGCCAATAATGCTATCTAATAATATTATTCAAATAATATAAATTATTGATTTGATAATTTGAAATACTGTGAAATGACAATAATTGAATCAATAAAATATTATGCAATTATCAATGTAGCAATTATTGAATCAATAATATAAAATATTAAATAGTAATTACTATAACAATAATTGAGTAAGTGCCTTCTTACGTAAGAATCAATAATTCTAAATACTGTGCAATACCGTGTGCTACCGTGTAACACCGCGTATTACTGTATTTTAACCACTGGGTATTTGAACAGTACTAACGGTAACAGTTTTACCGTTATTTTTATAAAAAGATTATTTCTGTCGTTTTCTATATCCGACATTCATTTCGTTGTGGGGTCCACCAATGACTGCGCCGTCGTACGAATATTCTTCGACAAAAAGAATATTTCTCGACCAAACGAATATTCCCCGACACAACGAATATTTTATAACCACTTGCTTACTTTGTAAACTTTGCACATTCACCCATAACTTATCACATTTATCAAATCAACACCTTACTATTTCAAAATAATATATAAAGAAAATTAAATCTTATTCATAAAATTTGGGGTCTTACAACCTCCCCTCTTTATGAAATTTTGTGCTCAAAATTGACGTACGTACCTGGTATGTCGAAGAGATGAGGATATCTCGCTTCCATTTCTGATTTTAACTCCCAGGTCATTTCTTCGATTCCAACTGTGACTCTCATGATGTTTCAACCATAGTACTTCACAATGGTACCTATTAGTTTGCCACCGCACAAAAACGGCGTCCCCTACAAAGAGTCTGGCTTCGGTTTATCCCACACAAGAAGTCACCAGCGAAAGGCTCGGGGCTCTTCACACCATATGGCTCTTGATACTTTTCCTTGACACGTTGACATGTTAAACACCTCGAGATGAACTCTGTGATATCTCTCTTCATATTGCTCCACCAAAATATATGTCGAAGATCACGATACATTTTGGTACTTCCAGGGTGGATTACAAACGGTGTGTTATATGCATCCATCACGATTCTATACTTCAAATCAGAGTCGTTAAGAACACAAAGTCTGGATTTGACTAGAAGTATTCCCTCTGCATCGATTCTTGCTTCTGGAATAGCACCTTCTTGCATATTCTTCTTCATATTCATCAGCTCCGGGTCTGTAGCTTGTGCAGCTTTAACTTTATCAATCAAAGCTGGTTCTACGCGTATACTTGATATCATCGCATGGGTCCTCGGAGTCTTGAACTCTATCTCCATCTTTTGTACGTCATACAAAATAGGCTTTTGTGTTGACAGCATAGCACTCGTTCCCGCATACGATCTTTTGCTCAACGCATCAGCTACCACGTTCGCTTTCCCAGAATGGTATAGAATGGAATGGTCGTAATCTTTAAACAATTGAAGCCAACGTCATTGTCGCATATTGAGTTCGTTCTTGGTGAAGAAATATTTGAGGCTTTCAGGGTATATTAGGATGTCATCAATAATGACAACCACGAAATGATCCAAATATTTCTCAAATATTCGGTTCATCATGTCCATGAACACAGCATGGACATTGGTCAATACGAAAGATATAAGTTAAAATTCTTAATGCGCGTATCGAGTTCTAAAGGCAGTCTTTGGAATGTCATCAGTTCTAATCTTTAACTGATGATATCCAAAATGGAGATCGATCTTTGAGAAGAATTGCGCACTTTGCAACTGGTCGAACAGGTCATCAATGCGAGGTAGCGGATACCTATTCTTGATGGTGACATGATTCAACTCCCGATAGTCAATACATAGTCGCATACTACCTTCTTTCTTCTTTACGAATAAAATAGGAGCACCCCAAGGAGATGTACTAGGACGTATAAAATCGATGTCTAACAACTCCTATAGTTGGACCTTTAACTCCTGAAGTTCAATAGGAGCCATTCGATATGGGATTTTAGAAATGGGTTTTGTACTGGACTCAAGGTCAAATAAAGAATTCAACTTCACGTTCTGGGGGTAAACCAGGAAGTTCTTTGGGAAATACATTAGAAAACTCATTAACAACAAAAATATCATTCAAACTTGACGTATTCTAGTTTAGATCAGTGACATGGGCTAAGAAAACTTAACATCCGTTTTTAATAAAAGAATAGCTTTATGACTTGAAATAACATTGATTAATTTTAGTGGTTTGGTTGTTTGAATTCGTACAATAGGTTGGTTAGGAATATGAAAACTAACAACCTTACGAAAACAATTAATTTTGGCATGATAAGTGGTCAACCAGTCAATTCCTAAAATCACATCAAATACAAGTATTTTCAAAGATATAAGATCAACAGGTAGGGTGAGGGCACCAATTTGAATCAAGCAAGATTTGTAAACTGTAGATGTAACGAAGGTTTCTCCCAACGGAGTTTCAACAGATAAGTCAAAGTGTAATTTCTCTGAAGTCAAGTTCAAACATTGAGCACAAGCAGGTGAAATAAAAGAATGGGTAGCACCGATATCTAATAAGGTATAGACTTCGCAAAATTGTACGATTAACTAACCCGTGATAAATTCGTTCGGGTTCCTTGCGTTTTGGGCAGTCACGACAAACGCTCTTCCAGGAACCAACGACTTTGATTTATCCGGGACAGCCTTTGAAATCACCACCCCCGCTGGACTTGCTTTTGCAACCGGACACTTTCTAGCTATATGTCCTTCCTTTCCACGATTATAACATACCTTGAATTGTTGTGGACAGTATGGACTGATGTGTCCTTCTTGCCCGCATTTATAGCATACGACCGGTGGTCGTTCTCCTCCCCTAGAAACAATTGATGCTGGTACTGCTGTCGACGTCTTCGCGTTATCATTGTTGAATCTTCTCTTTTTGAAATCTCCCCCCGACTCGCTTCTTCTATTATCATGGCCACGATTACCACCGGAGTGGTTACCGCTTCTGTCATGATATTTTTCTCCCCGCTGGTTGTCATTGTTCCGATAACTGCTGCCACCGGTATGACCCTGGTTATTGTCCCTTAGTTGAACATAATCATTATCTCGTTTTAATAATTGGGCCATGTTCACTACATCCGAATATAGAGAAATTTTGTGAGAAATGAGGTATTAACAAATTTTTGGTTTGAAACCTCTCAGAAACATCCGCGTCATACGTTCCTCATTCTCCACCAAATGAGGTGCAAACCGGGATAACTCCGTGAATTTAGCCTCATACTGGGACACAGTCATGTTGTTCTGTTTCAGTCTGATAAACTCTACCTCTTTTATGTGACAAATACTTTCTAGAAAGTACTTGTCATTGAACAATTTTTGGAACTCCTCCCAAGACATCTTGAGTGCGGCAGGCTGGGTACGCTTCACAGATTCCCACCAATAATCTGCCTCTCCACAGAACATAAACGTGGCGAATGGAACCTTCTGTTCCTCCGTGCATCCCAAGACATCAAATATCTTGGTAATTTGCTTAATCCAATTTTCTGCCTTAATTGGATCTGGCTTTCCCTGAAACTCTGGTGGTCCCAACTCTTTAAACTGCTTGGAAGTGACAAGCCGTGAGTTGTTATTTCCACCAGTATTATGAACACGTGTCTCCCTCGTCTGGTTTTGCATGAACTGCAAAAAGTTTCTAAACATCCCGTCATTTATCATTTCTTCGGTAGGGTTGTTTACAGGAGGATTATAGCCTTCCTGTTGCACGTTCTCCTCGTTGGTGATTAAAGGTGTCTCAACGGTCTCATTTACTCCATTATTTAAATTTTCAGCTGCCATTCTCAAATACTGCCACAAAACAAGGGTTAATCAAACAAATTAACATATCACATATTAACCCTAAGTTCCAACCGAGCAATTAAATAACAACTAAGCTTAGGTAGGACACACTAGCGAAGGTTTTACTCGTCTCTCCCCTCCTAGTTCTATTCCCAGATCTCCGCCAGAGATCACCTTATTTCATGACATGATGCATAAAGAGATAGAGGTCTATGTGGACGACATCATCATCAAATCTTGGAGGGAGGATGATCACCTAGACCATCTCACGAAGTTATTCAACAGGTTGCGCAAGTATAACCTCAAGCTGAATCCGGCCAAATGTGCTTTTGGCGTCAAATCTGGCAAGTTGTTAGGATTCCTAGTAAGCAATAGAGGCATTGAGCTAGACCCTTCCAAGATTAAAGCCATCACTGAGATGCCAGTACCTCAAACAGAGAAGGAGATACGTGGGTTCCTGGGAAGGATAAATTTTATAAGCAAGTTCATTGCCCAGCTCACAGCAACCTGTTAACCCATATTCAAGCTACTAAGGAAGAATTCCTCCACAAATAGAATGAGGATTGTTAGAAAGCCTTCCTTGCCATCAAGAAGTAGCTGGTCGAAGCACCTATATTGGTACCCCTGAGTGATGGAGTTCCCCTGTTTATGTACTTGTCCGTTAATGCCAATGCAATGGGCTGTATGCTGGGACAGAAAGATGATAGTAGCAAGAAGAGAGCCATCTACTACATCAGCAAAAGATTTACCAGTTATGAACATAAATACACCCTGATTGAGAAAATATGTTGTGCGTTAGCATGGGCCGCAATGAGGTTACAACATTACCTCCATGGGCACACGACCTACCTCATATCCCGCTTAGATCTGTTAAAGTACGTATTCAACAAGCCAATGTTGAATTGTCGACTGTCCAAATGGCAGTTGATCCTACAATAGTTCGATATTATCTACATGACTCAAAAGTCCATCAAAGGTCAAGGCATTGCAGATCAATTAGCCAAAGCACCATCAGGAGGGTTCGAGCCCCTAGAGACTTATTTTTCGGATGATGGGATTATGACAATTCAATAACTCCAGCAAGAGAATACAGCCCAACCATGGAAAATGTATTTCGACGGAGCAGTAAACATAGAAGGTGCCGGAGCTGGGGCAGTTCTTATCTCTGGTACAGGAAAACAATTTCTTGTGGCTACCAAAATGCAATTTGGCAACACCAACAACACAGCCGAGTATGAAGGCTGCATAATGGGGTAGAAGTTAGCCCAATCCATGGGTATCAAACATCTACTGGTCTTTAGGAGACTCTAAATTGGTTATTAGACAAACCACCGGGGCATATCATACCAAAGAGCTGCATTTGCTGCCCTATCATCAGCAGGTCGTCAAAATATCTATGGAGTTTGAAGACATAACCTTCATCCATATACCTTGGGTTAGGAATGACTTTGCTGATGCATTGGCGACGTTGGCTTCCTTGATCCTCATATCCGATAGGAGTGGGATTCCCTACATCAAATTCACAAGTGAGAAGGCCCCGACATATGAGAATTACATTAGAGACATATTATATGAAATACCTCTTATCAAACAGCCTTGGTATCAAGACATCAAGGAATATCTCTGAGATGGATCTACACCCGCTGGGGCTAACCAATCTGAGCAAAAGCGAATTCACAAAATGGCTATAAAGTTCTATCTGAGCAGAGATGCCCTATACAAAAGGGATACTGGAATAGGGCTCTTAAGATACCTTGATAAAGAGTAAGCCCAGAGATTAATAGATGAAGTCCACGATGGAGTCTATGTTCCATACATGAGCGGTCATCTGCTGGCGAAGAAGATATTAAGAACATGACATTATTGGATCACACTCAAATTTGACTGTGATGATCATGTCAGGAGATGCTTTCAATACCAAGTACATGGAAATGCCATACACGCTCCTCCAAATAAGCTACACAACATGAGTTCACCATGGCCTTTCTCCATATGGGGAATGGATGTGATTGGTCCAGTAGAACCAAAAGCCAGCAATGGTCATCGATTCATCTTCACCATGATCGATTACTTCCCTAAATGGGTTAAATCTGCCTCATTTCCCAAAGTCATCAAAGAGGTCATCATTGGTTTTATCAGAAATAATGTAGTATGTCGATATAGAAAACCAGAGGTTATTGTATCAGACAACGCCAAGAACCTGAACAATCAGATGATGAGAGAACTATGCAGTAAGTTCCACATCAGGCATCTCAATTTCGTCATCTATCAGCCCAAGATGAATGGTGCTGTCGAAGAGGCCAACAAGAACAACAAAAAGATCATGCAGAAAATGTTCGCCAACCACAAATAATGTCCTGACCTGCTGCCTCTAACCCTGTTAGCATACAGGATGTCAATGCGTTCCTCTATTAGGGCTACCCCCTATTCATTGGCCTATAGCATGGAAATAGTCCTTCCCATAGAAGTAGAAATGGAGTCCTTGCGAGTGTTAATCAACGCTTAGATGGACGAAGATCAGTGGTTGCAAGACCGGTACCACCAACTGTCACTGAAAGATGAAAAGAGGGATACATCCATTTTCCACGGGCAGTTATATCAGCAAAGGATTGCGCGATCCTACAACAAGAATGTCCGAATATGAAAATTCAAAGAAAATGCCTTGGTGCTAAAGGAAGTTTTGGCCAATCAAGACAAAGCCAAGGAAAGTTCGCCTTTAATTGGGAAGGCCCTTTCAGTGTCAAGGAAGTGTTGATGAGAAGAGCTATCAGATATTAGAGATGGAAAAAACCGAATTTCCCCAACTCATCAACTCAGACACCATAAAAAGGTACTATGTCTGAAACACATGTATACCTGCATCCTGGTCCTACAAATCAAATCAGGTTCAGTTTTCATTAGAAAGTCAGAACTACGAATGACCTGATCTCCCTCCACCCGGGAATACGTAGGCAGCCATTTCTGGTGCGGTCAAACCAAACAAAAAATTCAAAAACTCATCAAAACCAAACTCAAAACACAAGACAAATACTTTTCAAATCTCTCTCCCACAAAAACTAAACTACGAATGACCTGATCTCCCTACACCCGGGAGTACATAGGCAGCCATGTACGGCGAGGTTTAACCTTCAAGAAAAAACAAAAATAAAAACAAAATAGTCCAAGACACCGGAGCCTTATGAAACCTAAAAACTATCAAGACTCCTTGGTCAGCAGGCCTATCTGAGATACTCTTTGACATCTCACTGTCATTCCATCAAGGAGAAGCTCAAGATACATCAATAACAGCAAGTCGTGAAAGAAGTGGTAATCACTCAGCAATGACAATACATATCCAAACAGGGAAGTGAATCAAAATATATTTCTCTGATATATAATACTGTTTGATATATATATAGTGTCCTGTACATGACAAAAATGGTTGCTCTAGTATGTACAGGAAAAATAAAGCTAGTCTATGGACCCATGGATAAGCGGGACAACAATGCCAACATGGAATCTCTCTCTGAAGATGGAGGAGCAGCTGCAAGTGCAATACCCTCAGCCTCCATGATGGTCAAAACATCCACAATCATCTGCAGTGTGGCACTGTGATCATCAATGTATGCACTCATCTCGATAACCAGACCATGAGTATAAGATTGGAGAGCAGTACTGTCGGCGATGTGGAAATCCCGGGAAGCTATAGCCTCATCCCTCTCCACAAAAGCGGCATCCCTGGCAATCAAAACCTCCTCAATCTCCTCAAACGCTGCATCTCTGGCAGATCAAATCTCTTCCCTCTCCGCAAAAGTTGCGTCTCTGGCGATCAAAGTCTCCTCAATATCGATAAAAGTAGCATCGCGAGAAGATCGAGCCTCGTCTCTCTCAATCAATGTCATATCCTGAGCGGCTCGAGCCGCATCCCTCTTAGCAAAAGTTATGTCTCTACTAGACAGGGCAGTCAACATCAGGGCTCTAGCCTAATCTCTCTCAAAGGTCATTCTAGCTAGTTAGTCTGCCAAAGCTGGATTTGTCCCCGCAGGAATGATCGACGGGTCACTAACTAGTGCTGCTGTCAGACCCATGAATAACTCATCCTCAGTAGGAGACTGAATATCCTCCATGGGCTCCTCCTCGTCTGAGTCCACTATCGATGTTGACTGAATTAATGCAGTTGATGCGTTATCTGCCTTCAACCACACTGAGTACTCTAGAGAACGATCCGGATGGCTACTAAAGAAATCAGCCCTCTCCTTGTGAGTCCAACACTCATACACTCGGATCAAATTAGCAGGTGACATAGATGAAGCTGACATTCTCTGATCAATAGCCCCCTCAAACGGATGTAAGCTCTAAACCTGATCGAACTGGCCCATAACAGCCAGAGGATGGTAGGTAGTCATTCCCCTCAATCCTGCTAGGGACAAATAGTCCATGTCAGATGCATGGGTGATAAATTATAGGGGGAGACTAGCCCGGAGCATGGTAGAATTGGAAATAGATGTGCAATGTCTGACAGAAATGCTGACCATGACCCCACATCTGAGCACGCCACAGGCTGAAAGGAGTAAGATGTGGCTACCTCACCGGTGAAGCAATACTCTTGGGGTCTAAAAAATCCAATCTATCGTAGATGGGACATGAGCCATACGTACAGCAAGACCGAACTGCCTCTAAAAAACCCCTCCGGGTGGGTAATGCAGTAGGTGGCTGCTCTCAGCGTCTCAGCTAATATCATCGGTATGATGGTGCTACCCTGCCTAAGGGCCCAAACCACAACTATCAATCCTACATCCAAATGGTCCAAGCATAGTGGCATATAGACGTAGGCTACGATGCACATCAGTAAAATGTCTATCCTGGCCAAATGCCACGCCTCTGCTGATATAATAAAATCCCCGGCATGTCGATCGTAATTGTCAAGCTCACCAAATCGATCGATCAAAAAATCGATGGAAATCACATGTCCAGAGATGATCTCATCCATAACTACGCTCTGGAAAAGACCTGAGATCCGTATAACGGTCTCCTCATATCATTAATCATTGTACGAGCGCATAACACCTCTAAAGTTAAATAGTAAACCACTAGTACTCCTCAAGGGTCGGAGTCAGCTCATGATGCCCAAAGCGAAAGACCTGTCTATCGGGTATCCAACAGGATAAGATGCCATCCACAAATCCATATGGCACCTGAAAGTCTTTGAGGGCCAACGACTGCCCCAACATCTGATTCACTGCCCCTCTAACTAGGGAAGGGCATGCTATCATACCATGATCTCAAGGATGATGCCACCTCAGATGGTGGTAAATGCTCAATACGACTGATGGTGGAAGACGCCATCTGTATCACCGCATCATAAGACCATCCAGGGGTCAAATCTAAACTCATCTGTCTAAATGCATACACATGACATAATACATGCATGATGATAAATATAAAACATGGGGTCGTTACAATATACCTCCCTCAAATCCAACAGTCAAAAAACTCAGAGGTATATTGTAACGAACCCATTTTTCATACAATATAATTCTCATCCTCGATCGTTAGCAATACATCTTTAATCTTTCTTTACATCATTATTCGATATTAAAAAACACTAAAAATGCGGAATATTTAAAATTTTTATAAACTTTCTTTCTATATTTCCCTGAATCACAACCTTAACATTACAAATATTTGATTCAATTCTATTACATGAATCGCTACAACGAAGGTACTATACAAAGTCTTACATCACTAAGCAATATCCATTATAAGTCCGATAGCTCAACTTACAACTTAACAATTAAGTTACAATGAAAACATCAACTACAATTTGAAATTTAACAAAATTAATATTCTTTTAACATTGATCTCTATAAATCACTTAACACGTATCTTTACCTTGCATCCTTGACCTGTAAAAATGGTTATTTGCAAGAGTGAGCTCGACAGCTCAGCAAGATCTAACAGTTTTCATGCATCACATAGCACATAATTAACAGGCTCAATATTAAAGTAACATGGCATACATGCTTTAATCACATAACAAATATAAAGATTGAGTTCGTTACTCAATCAACATTATTAAATCAATCAATGTAGTCATAAATTGACTTTAACATTTCATGCTTGCAACATATACAACATAGCATACTCTTTGCAATACAATTTAAAATAGTTCATAATATCATCAAGTTCACATAGAAAATAGGAACCGAAAGACTTGCCTTGATCGTTATTTACCAATAACAGTTTAATAGCTTATAGATATCTGCACTTCACGTGCCCTACACAATTATATAATCATTCACATAAACTATTAGTCAAATAGCAAAGCATATTAGTTGTAATGTAAACTTTACTCTACATCTCATAACCCTTCCTATTATCAATACACAATGTTCAACTTGATTGTGTTAACTATCGACTTATATTTCACTATATTTCTTTTTCGTAATATTCAAAATTTATTCAAGTGTTTAAGTCTTGCTAGGACTAATTATTAGTTTTATACTAACCCCATTTTATATCTTATAATGTTCATTTCATTAGAATCGAAATACTATTTAAGTGTATTACCACATTACACGGCGTTTCGACGTTTATACGTCACACATCTAACTCGTCTGCATGTGCTTTGCATGCTCCTAGATTGGGTTACATTACTCTATAATGTTTCATTCTTATTAAAATATAATATTACACAAGGTCATACACACTCGTTGTGGCATT
Source organism: Panax stipuleanatus (assembly GCA_020205555.1). Classification (NCBI taxonomy): domain Eukaryota; kingdom Viridiplantae; phylum Streptophyta; class Magnoliopsida; order Apiales; family Araliaceae; genus Panax; species Panax stipuleanatus. The sequence continues at coordinate 54,134 of JAINUT010000096.1, read as the reverse complement.
GAAACGCTTGCATGTCCGTATGCCAAACTTGCCTATTCGAACGCCCAAACGACACGCATTTGCGCACGCTTAGCACGCCCAACCGAATTGTCTAATACTCAAGGGTTAATGCTAGGTATCATTATAATACCTAATAGTCATGTTATGAAAGTTAGAACATCATTTTCCATGGTCGGGAGCATTACATGTGCATACGTGCATGCCCGACGCCCCCCGATTGCCTTCAAAAACACATCAGTCCCACAAATGACCATTTTGACCCTAGCTAACGACCTCAAATTGAAAAACTTAAAGAATGAAAGTTGTAGTTCTACTCGTTCTCGTTCTGGATCATCTTGAATCGCCTCAATCGGAATTCTTATGAAAACGTTATGGCTATTTTACCAGATGAGGTCAAAACAGTCACGGGCTAACTTTTCCTCCCGGCGCAGCTGCGCCCCAAATAGCCTTGGGGGAAGCGCAGCTGCGCCATTGGCAGCGTGGTACGCGACTTTTTCCTCGAGTATGTTGTTCTGGCGAATTTTCTAACCCTTTCCTCCTTCCAATCATCACAAATCAAGCTATACACATCCGATTGAGTCCGTTTTCGACTCTATGGATTCGTAATTCATAGAACTACACATCTACATGATAATTATAACACTTCAAAAACATTAACAATTCCTTTTAAGGGTTCCAATTCAGTGTTCATGCTAATTCTTCATGTTTTTACATATATTTAGCGAATTCAATCACTACGAATTCGTTTTACATCCGTTTTGACTCGTTCAACTTGGGTTATTTTCATTTTTTTCGAGTACTATCATGATACATCATCAATTTTTATTGTAAAACTCAACCAAAACACATAAACCCATAAGAACACAAAATCTCCATTAGAAACTTGTTTTTACAATACTTTGATTTCTGAAAAATCGTTTATAGTATATATGTAAGGGATTACAACATCTATCAATTCATTCAAAACTCATGAACACGTTATGTATATATAATCATGTATATACCAATTTTCATAGAAGTTCAATTAACATAGAACTAACAATGAAAAATATAAAACAAACTCTTTAAAAATACAAGGGTTCAAATCATACCCTTGATGCTTAGTGAGGAAGAAGATGGTGAGATTTAGCAATGACTCTCTCAAGGCTTTCCTCCTTCTCTCTTCTTCTTCTCTCTTCTTCTTCCTTCTTTTCTCTCTAACTCTAGGTTCTCTATATTTCTTTCTAACACAGACTAACCCTTTTTGTCTTTCTAACTAACGTAGTTTTAACATATAACTAAAATGATATATATTATATGTATAATTATATAATATATAACTCCCAATATTTAATCTCCCCATTTAATATCATAATTGCACTTAATATAAAGAAGTTACAAATTTGAATTTTAAAAGCCCTAAGGCTTGTTTGGCAAAACAAGTTATTTTAAAAACAGATTTTTATTAGTTAAGGTCCATGTTTGGGTAAAACAGTTTTAAAACAAAAGTAAGGGCCTTGTTTGGGAAAAATTATTTAAAAACTCTTTTCTTTATTTTAATAAATCCTTTTAACACATACTTTAATATTACTTTTTAATTAATTAAATCTTAACATTCTAATTTAATTAATTAAAAGTCTAACATCAATGAAGCACATAAAATTGTCACATAATTACAATTAATTGCTAATTATAATTGCATGTAACACTCATCACATTACTCATCTAATTTAATTATCTCAATTCAATTAGAACTATAACATACAATCATTATATCAATTAAATTAAATACTAAATATTCATTTAATTAATATACTACACTTAATATCATTACTCCATAATAATCACATAATTATTTATTTAACTCAATAAATAATTTAATTAAAATATTTATTTACTCCAATGAATATTAAAATTAATATCTAAATTATCTTCACATAGATTCACATATTTCACCATATATGACACGTATTCACATACTTAAACTCAAAACATCAGATAATAAGAATTTTATTTATTAAATTCTCATTTATAAATTCTAAAAATCTGGGATGTCACATTCTTCCCTCCTTATAAGGATTCCGTCCTCGGAATCACCGAAACCCTACCTTACACAGGTTTTCATCAAATTTCTTTAAAAACATTTATCGTTGAATAACTTCAACACATTACATTAATATAGGTTTTATATTTTCTACTACATTCAGTTCTTCAACAAATTATAGGTTTTATTTCGTAACCCTAAATTAAACACAATTATGTTTCAAATATTATATATTCTCTAACTCGTTCATTACTACATACTTTACTCGTCGAATTAATATATTTCGTACTTCACCATCTATAATTATTCGGGTGATCACATTCACCCATTCTTTTAAGAATTTCGTCCTCGAAATTTTTATTAATCTTCATTCATTCAATCTATCAAAGTAGATTTTACGTTAATCTTATTCACTAACTTGTTGCGTTTAACAATTATTTCTTTCTAAGGAATATCCTTCTCGCTACATTCTCCTTCAGAATAATAAGAATCTTCCTCAATTGCTCAATAATTGGGAAGCTATATAAATAATCCAGGAATTTTTAAAAGATTCCAAATCATGCTGAGTGGTCGCAAGACCTTGAACTTATATTTAGGTTTAATAGTGCTTCACCCCCTGTACTTCACACTATAAATCACATCGTTGAACTTATATTTACGTTTAATAGTGCTTCACCCCCGGTACTTCACACTATAAATCACATCGGTACTCTAGGTGGCCAGCCTATCGTACCCCTACGTCGGGCCCACACGTAGTACATCGTAACGACTATATGCGTTACACTCGGAACTATAGTCTCCGATAACATGTCCTCTTTTATAGGATTGTTCACCTCAGCTTCTTAACATCTGAATCCGCACCAAAACAATTTGGTTTGGCATAGTTTGACCAAGAACGCTCGAATTTCATAGACATCTTTCAATATTTGTCTAGCTGAATCAAGTAGCATAGACTTCTAGCAATAATTCGGACATCAATCGAAATATATATATATATATATATATATATCCTTAACCAACTCAAAATAATTTTTTTTTTCGTTTAAAGAAACTAAAAGTAAATAAATCTCTTTTTTTTATATATATATAGTTTAAGGAAACTAAAATAATAATAAATCGTTTCACAATATCCTGATACCGTATCGTATTACTGATACGTTGAGAATTTCGTCATTACATGACGTCGTCATACTACATCATACCATAATGGGCTGACGATCATACGATCACATCCAATACTAGGTTTAACTGCATTGATAACTTCCTCGATTTTTGTCTCTACACCATATCAAATGATACATAAAACACATAAAATACATTTTGAAATTTTGAAATTATTTTTTTCTAGCTGAAGCAATTAGCATAGACATGTGAATAATAACACTATTTTAAAAAATTCATTGGTTCCATCATTTGATCCAATGCTTTTCAAGAAAACAGGAGTGCAACATCAGCACGAGGTCAATAAATTTTGAAAATCCAGCAAAGCTAGGAGATTTAGAATATAAAAACCTTCTCTATCAATTAAATCTTTACTCCATCATTACTTAATCGTTCTATCAACCTTAAACAACATCAATGCTTTCTATATTATAAACTCTCTATACCCAGTATAGTTCATCGAACTTACCACACTTTGGTAGTTCAGGAACTTGTCACAATAATATGAGTTTAAGAACTTGTCCTAGCAATACATAGTCAAAGAACTGATCAGAGACTGTCCATATGCTTAGGGGTTCAAAACATACATACGATTATGAGTCACGATCTTACCATAAGTATGAGTTTTAAGAACTCGCCTAACCTTAAGATCATCTAATATAATCTTAATATCATCTAATCTAATTTTTATTGACTCTAACTATCAAATGTAATATGAGAAAAGTATCACCTTCTCGTCATATATATATCGATAGCGCGACACCAACCTTACAACGATTATCAGTATGATAAACCAAGTGTAAGCACAAAACCCTGCCCATACAGAAGTTTGTACAACTCAGCCACCACATGAGTCCTCAATTGAAATCCCATTTAACTCTATCTTACTTATAACATCTCGTTCTATACTCGATACAGACTTCATGTATCCCATCATTTATAACTCCTCGTGAGATAATCTCGTACTATATCATAGTACATTCTCGTTATAGCATCAAACTATAACTATTCAATCATTACAGACCATCTGTCTTTTACAACTTCAAAAGATCACGTTGTGATCTTATTCTATAATCATCTCACTTATGATTCTTTCATATCTCATTATCGTTTTATTTTAAAACTTCTTATCTCTACCTGTCATCATGACATATCATGATTGTATTATTCTTTTAAACTTATAGACTTCGTCTATTCATAGTTGTTCGTCATCTTTATTATTGGAGTTAGGTAACTCCTGATTCTCATCTTCATATCTCTTCAAGATTCTTCTTTGAATCTTATTTATTTATTAACTCTTCTTTTAAGAATTTCTAATTCCATTCATATAGCTCAATATTTCATTCGAGTTTTATTCCTCGTTATCCTCACTTTCTTCTTATAACATTACTAGGACTTCACACATCCTACCCTTCTACGTATGTGAAAGGAATCACCTTTTCGTTATACATAACTTAACTTCTCATTCTCTAAGGTCATAGCCTAAGGTACTCTTACCTAAGGTGTATAACCTATCAGCTTTGATACCAACTGTAACGACCCCATTTTTCATACAATATAATTCTCATCCTCGATCGTTAGCAATACATCTTTAATCTATCTTTACATCATTATTCGATATTAAAAAACACTAAAAATACGGAATATTTAAAATTTTTAAAAACTTTCTTTCTATATTGCCCTGAATCGCAACCTTAACATTACAAATATTTGATTCAATTCTATTACATGAATCGCTACAACGAAGGGACTATACAAAGTCTTACATCACTAAGCAATATCCATTATACGTCGGATAGCTCAACTTACAACTTAACAATTAAGTTACAATGAAAACATCAACTACAATTTGAAATTTAACAAAATTAATATTTTTTAAGATTGATCTCTATAAATCACTTAACACGTATATTTACCTTGCATCCTTGACCTGTAAAAATAGTTATTTGCAAGAGTGAGCTCGACAGCTCAGCAAGATCTAACAGTTTTCATGCATCACATAGCACATAATTAACATGCTCAATATTAAAGTAACATGGCAGACATGCTTTAATCACATAACAAATATAAAGATTGAGTTCCTTACTCAATCAACATTATTAAATTAATCAATGTAGTCATAAATTGACTTTAACATTTCATGCTTGCAACATATACAACATAGCATACTCCTTGCAATACAATTTAAAACAGTTCATAATATCATCAAGTTCACATAGAAAATAGGAACTGAAAGACTTGCCTTGATCGTTATTTACCAATAACAGTTTAATAGCTTACAGATATCTGCACTTCACGTGCCCTACACAATTATATAATCATTCACATAAACTATTAGTCACATAGCAAAGCATATTAGTTGTAATGTAAACTTTACTCTACATCTCATAACCCTTCCTATTATCAATACACAATGTTCAACTTGATTGTGTTAACTATCTACTTATATTTCACTATATTTCTTTTTTGTAATATTCAAAATTTATTCAAGTGTTTAAGTCTTGCTAGGACTAATTATTAGTTTTATACTAACCCCATTTTATATCTTATAATGTTCATTTCATTAGAATCGAAATACTATTTAAGTGTATTACCACATTACACGGCGTTTCGACGTTTATACGTCACACGCCTAACTCGCCTCTTTTGCATGTGATTTGCATGCTCCTAGATTGGGTTACATTACTCTATAATGTTTCATTCTTATTAAAATATAATATTACACAAGGTCATACACACTCGTTGCGGCATTGAAACGCTTGAATGTCCGTATTCCAAACTTGCCTATTCGAACGCCCAAACGACACGCATTTGCGCACGCTTAGCACGCCCAACCGAATTGTCTAATACTCAAGGGTTAATGCTAGGTATCATTATAATACCTAATAGTCATGTTATGAAAGTTAGAACATCATTTTCCATGGTCGGGAGCATTACATGTGCATACGTGCATGCTCGACGCCCCCCGATTGCCTTCAAAAACACATCACTCCCACAAATGACCTTTTTGACCCTAGCTAACGACCTCAAATTGAAAAACTTAAAGAATAAAAGTTGTAGGTCTACTCGTTCTCGTTCTGGATCATCTCGAATCGCCTCAATTGGAATTCTTATGAAAACGTTATGGCTATTTTACTAGATGAGGTCAAAACAGTCCCGGGCTAACTTTTCCTCCCGGCGCAGCTGCGCCCCAAATAGCCTTGGGGGAAGCGCAGCTGCGCCCCTGGCAGTGTGTTACGCGACTTTTTCCTCGAGTATGTTGTTCTGGCGAATTTTCTAACCCTTTCCTCCTTCCAATCATCACAAATCAAGCTATACACATCCGATTGAGTCCATTTTCGACTCTATGGATTCGTAATTCGTAGAACTACACATCTACATGATAATTATAACACTTCAAAAACATTAACAATTCCTTTTAAGGATTCCAATTCAGTGTTCATGCTAATTCTTCATGTTTTTACATAAATTTAGCGAATTCAATCACTACGAATTCGTTTTACATCCATTTTGACTCGTTCAACTTGGGTTATTTTCATTTTTTCGAGTACTATCACGATACATCATCAATTTTCATTCTAAAATTCAACCAAAATACATAAACCCATAAGAACACAAAATCTCCATTAGAAACTTGTTTTTACAATACTTTGATTTCTGAAAAATCGTTTATAGTATATATGTAAGGGATTACAACATCTATCAATTCATTCATAAAAACTCATGAACACGTTATGTATATATAATCATGTATATACCAATTTTCATAGAAGTTCAATTAACATAGAACTAACAATGAAAAATATAAAACAAACTCTTTAAAAATACAAGGGTTCAAATCATACCCTCGATGCTTAGTGAGGAAGAAGATGGTGAGATTTAGCAATGACTCTCTCAAGGCTTTCCTCCTTCTCTCTTCTTCTTCTCTCTTCTTCTTCCTTTTTTTCTCTCTAACTCTAGGTTCTCTACATTTCTTTCTAACACAGACTAACCCTTTTTATCTTTCTAACTAACGTAGTTTTAACATATAACTAAAATGATATATATTATATGTATAATTATATAATATATAACTCCCAATATTTAATCTCCCCATTTAATATCATAATTGCAATTAATATAAAGAAGTTACAAATTTGAATTTTAAAAGCCCTAAGGCTTGTTTGGCAAAACAAGTTATTTTAAAAATAAATTTTTATTCGCTAAGGCCATGTTTGGGTAAAACAGTTTTAAAACAAAAGTAAGGGCCTTGTTTGGGAAAAATCATTTAAAAACTCTTTTCTTTATTTTAATAAATCCTTTTAACACATACTTTAATGTTACTCTTTAATTAATTAAATCTTAACATTCTAATTTAATTAATTAAAAGTCTAACATCAATGAAGCACATAAAATTGTCACATAATTACAATTAATTGCTAATTATAATTGCATGTAACACTCATCACATTACTCATCTAATTTAATTATCTCAATTCAATTAGAACTATAACATACAATCATTATATCAATTAAATTAAATACTAAATATTCATTTAATTAATATACTACACTTAATATCATCACTCCATAATAATCACATAATTATTTCTTTAACTCAATAAATAATTCAATTAAAATATTTATTTACTCCATTAAATATTAAAATTAATATTTAAATTATCTTTACATAGATTCACATATTTCACCATATATGACACGTATTCACATACTTAAACTCAAAACATCAGATAATAAGAATTTTATTTATTAAATTCTTATTTAGAAATTCTAAAAATCTGGGATGTCACATATATGGGATCCATGAGATCGCTCCTACTGTCAAAAGCTCCAACTGTAAGCGGGAATGAGTAAAACCCTCAGCAACAGGGACCTCCGTCAGAGTGGAGTGATGCCAACGCTGTCCCCGGGGATAGGTCTCCAGACCTAAAGTAGTGGCGGGCCGTAGTCAAGGAACCCTCTCATACGCCCAGAACTGGCCATGTAAATATCAAAAGTCCTCAGTGATCAAGTGTGGCAAACGTAAATGCAAAAATTAAAAAGGTACAAGAAAGATGTACTCACTAGAAGAAATGGGTAGAACCCTAACCAAGCCTCCGTTAAACCATCCAAAAGTACGTGCATGCCCCAGAGAAAATAGGCAAAGCTGTAGGAACCCTAATCAAAGTCATTGAGGGGCTCTACATACCTAGTAGCACTAACCAAGGCGAAGGACATAGTCGATGAGTTGTCCACCACAAAACAACCCCTGATGATCACCTGAAACAATCGTCTCAAGATGAGATTCCTAACCCTCTGATCATCAGGCAAAGGCTCAAGTAAAGCCCCACTCTGGGAATCTATATTGAAGGGACCTGATCGGACTGTCCGACCCTTGATTGCCATCGTAAGAACTCCTAGTAGCGATCGAACGACAGTAGGTGTGATGTCAGCCACGACAGGCACTGGCTCACCCTCTAACTCGATGCTAGTGATGAACCTCAGTCCATAGGGGTCATCATCACCTCACAGTCCAACAAATGAAGGGACTGAGTCTGGTGGAACTAGCGCTCAGACAGGGCCCTCATAGACCCCCAGGGGCAACGATGGGAAAGAATAGAAAAGGAGGCCTGAAACCCCCAGCCATCAATAATATCCCTATAGTCCTGGTGCAAAGTATGGTACAGGGAGTGCACGTTGAACCAGTTCCCTCGAGATTGCGTATAGCCGGGAACCTGCATTAAAAACCAACCCATGTCAAAAACATGTGCCTCGAGAAAGGCAGAAGAAAGAAAAAGAATCCAGAAATAAGAAAAAACTTCAAGTCACCTCGTTGGCATGGATAAACCTCGATGGATGATAACCCAAGTCTCCTAGCAACTCCTGGGTCAGCACAACAATGCCAGGAAGCTCCGCACGTGGGGCCTAAGCAGGGGCAAAAGCAACAAAAGAAGCCTGCTCATCATCAATATCAATAAGCTTCTCGTCCTGTGCTGGACGAATCACCGACTCTGCTAATCTGTGAGGCGATCGAGCTGGACGTGGCTCAGGAACATCAGAACCTCACCTCCGTCTAACGCCTGAAACTACCCTAGTAGTACTGCTGGGTCTGTCTCAGTCCATCACCTGGACAAAGTCTCCAAATCACCTCAGAAAGGGTGTGGTAAGCCTAAAACCTATGGCTTATTAATTTAAACCTGTATTTTATGCATTTCAAAGTCCTAAAACATGCACGGGTTAGTCAAAAATCCTCAATATAATCAAAACTACATGTTTTTCAAAAGCTATATCCTAAAAATGTGCACGGGTCAGTCAAAAATCCACAGTAGAGTTAAAATTGCATGTTTATTAAATATTGGGGCTTTTAAAAAAAAATTTTGCCAGAGTCTCCTTTGTAAAATAGACTGTCCGCATGCACACAGGCATGTCTAGGTGGCCATTCTGTAGCACACCTTCATAAAAATAGGAACAGTTCATATTTATGAAATAAAATCAAAAGTAAACTTCACATGGTAGCCAAATTACCATAGACATTTTTAGTTGAAAATCCAGGCTCACTATGCCTCAAAAAGAGCAAAATATGACTGTCTTAGCATCTAAAGTTTCTTATGTCCAAATGTGCATTACAGTGAAATATGCATACATATGAAGTCAAAAGCATTTTAGCAGGTCATATGAGCATACATTTCTCATACATTGCGTCTAAAAGTACCCTACGTGGTTTACATGCTTTTAACGGTCAAAACTTACGAATGAAGGATGTAAAACGTTACCTGCGATGCGCTGAATGTGGGGGAACTGATGGAATCTGAAAAAGGCTGCTTGAACGCCGTAGATCTAAAAAAGAAGATCGAATTTTGTTTGAAACTTGAAATGAAACTGATTTCAAATGAATTCCCGCAGCAAACATAAAGCCACAGGTAAAAGCAGGCCCACCTGTGGCTGCCGCACCTCTACCTGCGGCTCCCCAAGGTGGGCTTTGCTCCCTCCGGCTCGGTTTGGTTCGAGTTGAAACGGAGTTTATATGAGCTGAGAAGTCAAATATGAGAAAAAATAGCTACGCGATTGAGCAGTTTGTCCTGAAATCCTACGTTTAAGCGGCTAAATCCAGACAGAAAGGGGAACTCCCTGAACCCTTGGTATTCATCTCAAAGAAATGTCTGGGGATCAATAATGAAAAATGCTAAAAAAAAATTCGAAGAACTGTGCAAAACTGCCAAAAACTGCCACTTTCGAAGCATCGGGTATTGATCGATGACAGTTCAGCCGTTGGCACAACCCCAGCGAAGCGTCGGGTACTGACCGATGATAGTTCAGCCATTGGCACAACCCGAGCAAAGCGTCTGGTACTAACCGATGACAGTTCTGTCGTTGGCACAACCTCAGCGCATCGTCGGGTACTGACCGATTACAGTTCAGCCGTTGGCATAACCCCAACGAAGCATCAGGTACAGATCGGTGAAATTTCAGCCGTTAGCACAACACCAGCAAAGCATCGGGAGTTGATCCGGTGACAGAAGCAATATATTAATCCATCCTCACTGATGGAATCTGTTATACACATCTTTAGAGGGAGTACCAAGAAGGATTGGTGTTTCAAACCCCTGTTGCCAACTACCGGTGTAAATTATCATCAGGATAAGCATCAAAAATGCCCACTGAGGTAAATCTGCAATAAAGATATATCCCCAGCGGAGGGCCTTCAGAAATATACAACGACATCAACCGAAAAGAAATATACTCCAACGAAGAATATCGAAGAATGAGCGAAAACCCTTGAACTCAAACCAATAATTCACCTAGGCTATCATGAGTAACGTCATCCCCAACAGAAAGTGACAAAAATAGTTCACGGTAGCCTATTAGTGACATCCCCAGCAGAAGCTAACGTAATCAATCAGTGATATCCCTGCCCCATCGAAGGTATCTGACATTCATGACATACCCTATCATGCATTCCCTTCCCTTTGCATTTGAATTTCCCATGTCTACTAATCTTTATCCTATTCATTTCACTACATTGCATGAACATGATAAAGAGGGGCATCTGTAGACATTCAAAATTTTGTTTACCTGTTACTAACACTATAGGAGGGTAAAATTGTCTATTGAATCAATCCCGGTCTCAATACAGGGTCATCAAATCAACCCCGATCTCAATACCGGGCCTTCAAATCAACCCCGGTTTCAATACCGAGCCATCAAATCAACTCCGGTCTCAATATCGGGCCATCAAATCAACCCAGATCTCAATATCGGGCCATCAACTCAACCCCGGTCTCAATACCATGCCGTTAAATCAACCCCGGTCTCAATATTGGGTCATCAAATCAATCCTGATCTCAATATCAGGCCATCAACTCAACCCCGATCTCAACCCGTGAAGTACAGATCAGCCCCGGTCTCAACCAGGGAGGTACAGATCAACCCCGATTTCAACCCGGGAAGTACAGGTCAACCCCAGTCTCAACCCGGGAAGTACAGGTCAGCCCCTGATCTTAACTCGGGAAGTACAGGTCAGCCTTGGTCTCAACCCGAAAAGTACATGTCATCTCCAGTCTCAACCCGGGAGGTACAGGTCAGCCCCGGTCTCAACCCGGGAGGTGCAGGTCATCCCCGGTCTCAACCCGGGAGGTCAGGTCAACTTCAGAAACAATCCTGAAGCATCACAACATCTCCAGAGGAAAACTTGGAGCAACTAAGTCAGCCTCAGAGACAACCCTGAGGACAAACAAAATTAAATAAGATCCAAATCTTGGAAACAACCCCAGGAAGTCGCCAAAGGCCATGCCGACACTGAAGGCAACCCCGGGAGGGGCAAAATGGTCATTTGACTAACTCTAAGCCGATTTGGTCAAACTCAAGATGAATTAATGCCACCAAAGTCAGAACAAATCATAACAATGATCCCGAGTGCGAACAGCGCAAGACAGCTCAACGGATAAATTAGCGGGGAATCGAAGACCTGGTTATGAACCCGTCTTCTTGGACATAGAAAATGTTTTATCCCATGTCATTGCGACACTCTCGGTGAGGGCTTTTCAAAAAGGTACAGCACGCCTCAAACGGACGCTCCGATCAAAAGTTAGAAAGTATTGAACCTAACATCGCGTTGTTTGGAGTGCACGTACTTCAATGCAATAGGACGGTCTGTGCGGCCCACGCTACGTGGAGCCACACCTCTACCTTTGGCAGCAGCAGGTATAGTGGAGGCTCCTAGGTCTATATATATGATCTCACCCCCAGCTCATTTAAAAAAAGAAAAACGCTCTGACCCCAAATTTTTTTCACTCTAACACGTAGATATACCCACATACTACCACATATCAGAAAATAACTGATATATTTGGACGTTTAAAGCCTATAATTCGGCAAAAAGCCCGTGCAGCAGTCCAATGTGAGTATTTTTACGATCAGAAAGTTATTATTACTTCTTCGCACTTTTATACACTTGCATATCAAGTTTCGTTTTTTAAATATGCCCGAAACTCAATTCTGTGGTCGTTTTTGTTGACTTTTAGTACATTTTAGTACCTAAACGTATTTTTTGGCATTTTTACTGTTGGGTTTGTACGTAACGCAATCATGCAATCAAATCACATAAATAGGACGGAAGCGCAAAAACTAGGTTTTCAAAAATTTATACAAACCCATAACCATGATCATTCTTGTGCATCAATTATCAGTGACTATAGAAGGAGAAAAATAGAATTATACCTTTGAAGATCCAAGCTTCCTCAAGTACAAGTTCTACTCCTTTGATTCCTTTGATTCCTCTGTAGTGGCTGCTTCCCTTGATCAATGTCAGCCACCCAAATGTTTGGCCTCTAACGGTGATCCACCAAGGAAGATAAAGAACTCAGGAAGATTGGTTATTGGCTTAACCCTTGTTTCTATCTCTATAGAATATGTGTACTCCCAACTCTTGAAAAATTCACGTCCTTTATTTCTGATATAAGACTCTCTTATATAGATATTAGGTTAACCCTCCTAATCTAATTAAAATAGGGTTTTATTTAATTAATTAATTAAACACTTTTAATTAATTTATATCCTAATCTTATTATGATTGAGAGAGAGTACTAATATTATATTAATTCCTAAACTCCTTTAGAATTAAAATAATAATAATATTAAGAAGACTCCTCTTATTAATTTATATTTAATATTTCTAAAATATTAAATAATAAACATTAAGCTATTTAATTTACTCTATCACCATAGATTAAATTAATTATACTTAATGCATTATTACTATCATGCCATTTTCTTCTTAAATAATTTTCCTTCCTTTTATGGTGTGACCCTTTAGGTTCTCCATATTAAACCGGTTGTGAATAAATCAATTAGAACAATTCTAATCTTATTTAAATAAATAAATTAAACTAATAATTTATTTAAATAAATAATATTTATTCTACAATAGGGATAAGCCTCCATAGCGCCCAACGATTTTCCAGATAATATAGATTTCAACATTAATCATAAAAGAATCTGTGAGTTAATAGTTACCGTACAATTTAATCCTTCCACTATACAATGTCCCAATTAAATATAAGACATGGATTTACTGTCAAGTCTTAATTTATTTAATCATATGTATTTCGATTAGAAATTGCACAACTCCAAATAATGCAAATTAGAAACCTCTTTCTAATTTCATTCTACCTTGGCCAAGGATTCCTGGGTTGTCATTTAACGAATCACATAGGACATTCTCCTCTTTTACTAGAGGTGGTAGATTCTTTATTGATCATACATTATCTCCACATGCAACTCATTATACCCAAGCATACCCTATATATGCCTTAAAAGGCCTTAAGGAATAAGTCAAAGTATAATTTGTTACATACAAGATACTATGATGATCTCAAGTCCAAGGATCACTTGTACTACTATCACATTAGGAATTCCTATTGACAGGCGAGTAAAACTCCATTAGGTATTCCATAGCGAGTCACGTTCAGTGAACTTATTCTCCAATAAGCACCTACATACTTGATTTAGTGTCTCCACACAAATGACCATGAGATCAGTCATCCTCATCTAATGAGCAAGCAACATATGTATTAATCTATCCGAATTTACTAATCCCCATTTTAGTAATCCCACGGTTGGGAACTATTTTAGTTTTTAAGCTTTCTAAGAATTTAGATCTCGTTAGCATGATCTCATCATAATTCTAAAAGCATTGCTTAAAACTATGGGTTATTTACATATTATAAAAACAGCACCATGTAGATAATTAAATGCCTTCAATGAATATTTTATTAATAAATAAATAAGATAGTTTACAAAGTATGTGCTTTATCATCATACATGATTGACTTGTATGCACACTACTATCAATCTCCCACTTGCACTAATGCCAATCGCCATGGTATCTCATACTCATCTTCTCTAAGTGATGATCAAACTGTTGTTGTGTTAGAGCATTAGTAAATGGATCTGCAATGTTTTCTTGAGAGTCCACACGCTCCAAGGTGACGTCTCCTCTTTCAATGATCTCCGTGATCAAGTGAAATCGTCGCAACACGTGTTTGGATTTCTGATGAGACCTGGGTTCCTTAGCCTGTGCAACCACTCCGGTGTTGTCACAGTATACGGGAACTGCTTCTCCAATGCTAGGAACCACACTAAGTTCAGTTATGAACTTCTTCATCCAAACAGCTTCCTTTGCAGCTTCACTTGAAGCTATATACTCTGCCTCTATCACTGAATCAGCAACTGTTTGCTGCTTGGAACTCTTCCAACTCACTGCGCCTCTGTTCAAGGTAAACACATACCCTGAAACAGATTTACTGTCATCTTGGTCTATTTGAAAACTTGAGTCCGTGAATCCCTCGAGTTTTAATTCAGACCCACCGTAGACAAGAAAATATCTTTAGTCCTTCTCAAGTACTTTAGGATATTTTTTTACTGCCTTCCAGTGCTCTTCTCCTGGATTCGACTGGTATCTGCTTGTTACACTAAGTGCGTAAGCAACATCCGGTCTAGTACATATCATACCTGGATTCGACTGGTATCTGCTTGTTACACTAAGTGCGTAAGCAACATCCGGTCTAGTACATATCATACCGTACATGATAGATCCTATTGCAGAAGCATAAGGGATCTTACTCATACGGTCTCTCTCCTCAGGTGTCTTTGGGGCCTGTTTCTTGGAGAGATGTATTCCATGGCTCATCAGCATGAGACCTCTTTTGGAATCTTCCATGCTAAACCTCTTTAGCATCGTATCAATGTACGTTCCTTGGGATAAGCCGAGCATCCTTTTAGATCTATCTCTATAGATCTTTATCCCCAAAATATAGGATGCTTCACCCAAGTCCTTCATGGAGAATTTTTAGATAACCATATTTTAATTGATTGTAACATAGGAATGTCATTCCCTATTAGTAATATATCATGAACATATAATACTAGGAATGATACTGCGCTCCCACTAACCTTCTTGTATACACATGGTTCATCCTCATTTTTGATAAAATCAAACTCTTTGATTGTCTCATCAAAATGAATGTTCCATCTACGAGAAGCTTGCTTTAACCCATAAATGGATCGTTGCAGCTTACAGACTTGATTTGTTCTAACTTTTGAAATAAATCCCTCTGGCTGTGTCATATACACATCCTCCTCAAGTTTCCATTGAGGAAGGCCGTTTTCACGTCCATCTGCCAGATTTCATAGTCGTTGTAAGCTGCAATCACAAGCAAAATCCGAATGGACTTGAGCATGGCTACTGGTGAGAAGGTTTCATCATAGTCAACTCCTTGTCTTTGTTTGAAACCTTTTGCAACCAGTCGAACCTTATAGGTCTCTACCTTTCCGTCTGCTCCAGTCTTTCTCTTAAAAACCCATTTACACCTAATAGGTTTAATACCTTCAGGTGGTGAAACCAAAGTCCATACTTTGTTTTCATACATGTAGTCCATTTCGGATTTCATGGCTTCAAGCCAGTTCCCTGAGTCTTTATTACTCATATCCTGTCCATAATTCAATGGATCATCATCATTCATGATGTGTACCTCATCGTCATCCTCTATAACGAATCCATACCTCTCAGGTATCTTTGGTACTCTTTCAAATTTATGAATAGGGTGTGGTATAGTAGGTTCTTCTACTTGGTCAGGTACCTGACTTTGATTTGTGGTAACTTGTGGTTCTTGAACTTCTTCAAGATATATCTTACTCCCACTAACCCCTTCATGGATAAACTCTTTCTCCAAGAAGGTAGCATGTTTCGCAACAAACACCTTTTGATCAGTTGGATGATAGAAATAATACCCTACGGTTTCTTTAGGGTATCCCACAAATCTACACTTATCGGATTTAGTCTGTAGCTTATTATTTTCAAACTTTTTGACATAAGCTGGACAACCCCAAGTCTTAACATGCTTAAGATTTGGTTTCCTCCCTTTTCACATCTTATATGGAGTCTTTGGGGCGGATTTGGTAGGAACCTTGTTAAGTAGGTATGCAGCCGTTTCTAGGGCATATCCCCAGAAGGAAATTTGAAGGTCGACAAAACTCATCATGGATCGAACCATGTCCAACAGTGTTCGATTTCACCTTTCAGATACTCCATTTAACTGTGGTGTACCTGGAGGAGTCCATTGTGAGATTATACCATTTTCTTTGAGACAATTGAGAAACTCACTGCTTAAGTATTCTCTACCTCGATCTGATCGAAGTATCTTAATACTCTTGCCCGTTTGTTTCTCTACTTCACTTCTGAACTCTTTGAACTTTTTAAATGATTCTGATTTGTATTTCATCGAATAGACATATTCAAATCTTGAGTGATCATCAATGAAAGTAATAAAATAAGAATACCCACCCTGTGCACTTGTTGTCATGGGTCCACAAACGTCTATGTGAACCAATGCCAATAACTCTGTAACTCTTTCTCTTTTTTCACTAAAAGGAGATTTAGTCATTTTACCCATGAGACAAGATTCACAAGTTGGATATGATTCATAATCGGATAACTCGAGGAGCCCATCCTTATGCAACTTGGATAATCTTGTTTCATTGATATGACCGAGTCTACAGTGCCACATATAGGTATATATAATATCATCTCTTTTCCTTTTCTTAGTTTGTTCAATTTGAAATATATTTTCTTGTAAGTCAAGTGTATAAAGTCCATTTCGCAAATTTTCAATACCATATAAAACATCGTCTTTATAAATAGAACAACCATTGTTCTTTATAATAACGTCAAAACCTTCTATATCTAATAAAGAAATTGAAATAATATTTTTAATAATATTCGGAACATAATAACTAATTATTAAGATAAATGGACTTGCCCGAAGGCATTGCTAAACAATAAGTTCCTACAGCTAATGCAGCAACCTTTGCTCCATTCCCCACTCGTAGGATCACCTCATCATTGTTCAGCATTCTACTTCTGACCAGTCCTTGCACAGTGTTACATATGTGAGAACCACAGCCGGTATCCAATACCCAAGTAGAATTATGACTTTCAGAAAAATTAATTTCAATCATAAACAAACCTTGATTGGAAGTCGAAGCTTCTCCAAGCTTCTTCTCTGCTAGAAACTTCTTGCAGTTCCTCTTCCAATGTCCCGCCTCATTGCAATGAAAGCACATTCCTTTAGCTGGTTCAAGTTTTTTTTGTTCCTTTTCTTTCCCCTTTTCCTTAGCCTTCTTGGATTTCTTCTTTTCAGAAGACACCTTGGGCCTCTTCCTTTTATTAGAAGAATCCACCATCAAGACATGGTTCTTCTTGGATGAGAAGTGACCTTCTGCAGTTTTCAACATGTTAAGCAGCTCAGGCAAGCTGACATCTAGCTTATTTATGTGAAAATTAACCACAAACTGCGAGAAGGTCTCAGGGAGTGACTACAAGACCAAGTCTTGACTCAACTCCCCATCCATGACGAACCGAAGCTGTCCAAGGCGTTCAATCAAATTGATCACCTTTAGGACATAAGTCTCGACGGCAGTACCCTCGGTCATCCGAGATCGGAAGAGCTCCTTAGATATCTCATATCTAGCAGTCCTACTCTGTTCACCATTCAACTCCTTGAGGTGAAGCAGCATAGCAGGAGCATCCATTTTTTTGTGCTGACGCTGAAGCTCGTTATTCATGGATGCGAGCATGATGCATTGAGCCACAGATGCATCATCTTGCAATTTATTGAAAGTGGCAATCTCTTCCTCAGAGGCTGTTTTCGAAACAGATTCAGGGATAGTTGAATTTAGGACATAAGAAATCTTTTCAGCAGTGAGAACAATTCTCAGATTTCTTAGCCAGTCCTCATAATTCGGGCTGGTAAGCTTATTCGCATCAAGTATGCTTCGTAGTGAGATTAGTGATTTTGACATTTTTAAAATTCTGCATGTGAAAAGACAACATTTTAGCAAACATTCATTTTATTAACTTTGCATACCAAAATAAATTTAGGTCTTTATTTTAAATTGGTATCTCCCACTATTTTCATCAAACTATATTACCCTCACTTATATAGTTCGGCAATATCTAATTAAAGATTTGCTAGTGAGATTAAGGATCCCATTTCAAATGTATATAACCTTGTGGATAGCACAACAAGCGATATACAAATAAATAGGTAGACAACTCTTGTCAATTACATCACCATGTAACTCCTTTTATTTTGCCTCTTAAATCATAATGGTCATGTGTGTGCACATCCGAACTAAAATGATTTAAGTTAAGTCCAGCCTAGCACTTCCATAAATTCAAAAAAGAAAAAATTTCGTCCTTGTGGATAGCAAAACAAGACTAGATCGTTTAATTTTCTTGATAAGCATCAAATGTGATTAATTAACATCTTAAATATTCAATACTCGTCTTGTGGATAGCACAACAAACTCATATTAAATATTTAATACTCTATTAATTAATCATGCTAGAAGGCGACGTTCGATATTCCCAATATCATTTAAACGCTTCAGACTTAATATTATTTCTTTGAGGGGTTTGTTATTTTTTGTCTCATCTTGTTTAGCGCGCGTGCACATATATATATATAAAATACGCGTTATTTTATTAAACATGCGAAGCATGTTTGCAAAAAATATAATATATATAATATTTAGCATGCAATATAGAATACTATATTCTACCCGGATTGATTATGGACTTTTATTCTAGTTTGGTTTACTAGAGCCACCAAGTGAACCAAAAGGTCAAACCTAGGAGTGCAAGAATTTAAATTTTAAATGTAACTATTACATTTAAACCCGGGCTCCATACAAACGGATCTTCACACGCTCCTTGCTCCTTGGTCTCCAATTTCTTCAAAATAATTCTAACTATCTCTATTACATTAACTATTTAAAATTAAATAGAAACCTTGATCAGCAGTCAAGGGGAAGTACATAGAAAGGAGATAAAATTTACTTCGAGAATAAAATTAGAGAAGACGAGGTACGCAGACCCCATTTTATAAAATCCATTCATTCAAACATTCAACCAAAATAAAATCCAATCACATTGGTCATAGTCCATAATCAATCCCTTTTATTACCATACATATTATCATACGTATCAATAAAACTTATTCATCTCATGAAAATAAATTCATTCCATATATGTATTAATATCAGTTAATGGGCAAAAGTTTGCTAAACTTTGTTTTTGGAAAAATAAACTCCTTTATTTCATTCAAAAATAATTCCAAATTAAACTCTTTAATTTTAGCAATTCTGAAATCTCATTTCATATAAAATAAACATCTTTATTTTAAACCTTTATTAATTAAACAAACCATTCATTTAATTAAATAAAAAAAAATCAGTTCCTGTCCAATGGCGCAGCTGCGCCAGGAATGTAAAGGGAACCGGCGCAGCTGCGCAATATAAAAACCAGGAACAGTAACCTGCGCAGCTGTACAACAATATTGCCTTGTACCGGTGCAGCTTCGCAGAATCTAAAAATTTTTTGTTGCCCTTAACTCGATCCAATCGCATATCATACATGTATGGAATCACATAGACTGATAATTAGCACAAGATTGGCTCTGATACCACTGTTGGGTTTGTACGTAACGCAATCATGCAATCAAATCACATAAATAGGGTGGAAGCGCAAAAACTAGGTTTTCAAAAATTTATACAAACCCATAACCATGATCATTCTTGTGCATCAATTATCAGTGAATATAGAAGCAGAAAAACAAAATTATACCTTTGAAGATCCAAGCTTCCTCAGGTACAAGTTCTACTCCTTTGATTCATTTGATTCCTCTGTAGTGGCTCTTTCCCTTGAACAATGTCAGCCACCCAAATGGTTAGCCTCTAACGGTGATCCACCAAGGAAGATGAAGAACTCAGGAAGATGGGTTATTGGCTTAACCCTTGTTTTTATCTCTATAGAATATGTGTACTCCCAACTCTTGAAAAATTCACGTCCCTTATTTCTGATATAAGACTCTCTTATATAGATATTAGGTTAACCCTCCTAATCTAATTAGAATAGGGTTTTATTTAATTAATTAATTAAACACTTTTAATTAATTTATATCCTAATCTTATTAGGATTGAGAGAGAGTACTGATATTATATTAATTCCTAAACTCCTTTAGAATTAAAATAATAATAATAATATTAATAAGACTCCTCTTATTAATTTATATTTAATATTTCTAAAATATTAAATAATAAATATTAAGCTATTTAATTTATTCTATCACCATAGATTAAATTAATTATACTTAATGCATTATTACTATTATGCCATTTTCTTCTTAAATAATTTTTCTTCCTTTTATGGTGTGACCCTTTAGGTTCTCCATATTAAACCGGTTGTGAATAAATCAATTAGAACAATTCTAATCTTATTTAAATAAATAAATTAAACTAATAATTTATTTAAATAAATAATATTTATTTTACAATAGGGATAAGCCTCCCTAGCGCTCAACGACTTTCCAGATAATATAGATTTCAACATTAATCATAAAAGAACCTGTGAGTTAATAGTTACCGTACAATTCAATCCTTCCACTATACAATGTCCAAATTAAATATAAGACATGGATTTACTGTCAAATCTTAATTTATTTAATCATATGTATTTCGATTAGAAAATGCACAACTCCAAATAATGCAAATTAGAAACCTCTTTCTAATTTCATTCTACCTTGGCCAAGGATTCCTAGGTTGTCATTTAACGAATCACATAGGACATTCTCCTCTGTTACTAGAGGTGGTAGATTCTTTATTGATCATACATTATCTCCATATGCAACTCATTCTACCCAAGCATACCCTATATATGCCTTAAAAGGCCTTAAGGAATAAGTCAAAGTATAATTTGTTACATACAAGATCCTATGATGATCTCAAGTCCAAGGATCACTTGTACTACTATCACATTAGGAATTCCTATTGACATGCGAGTAAAACTCCATTAGGTATTCTATAGCGAGTCACGTTTAGTGAACTTATTCTCCAATAAGCACCTACACACTTGCTTTAGTGTCTCCACACAAATGACCATGAGATCAGTCATCCTCATCTAATGAGCAAGAAACATATGTACCAATTTATCCGAATTTACTAATCCCTATTTTAGTAATCCCACGATTGGGAACTATTTTAGTTTTTAAGCTTTCTAAGAATTTAGATCTCATTAGCATGATCTCATCATGATTCTAAAAGCATTGCTTAAAACTATGGGTTATTTACATATTATAAAAACAGCACTATGTAGATAATTAAATGCCTTAAATGAATATTTTATTAATAAATAAATAAGATTGTTTACAAAGTATGTGCTTTATCATCATACATGATTGACTTGTATTCACACTACTATCATCTACAACTCAGATTAACGATCCGTCGCTTCTAGCAGCTTTTATATACTTGCATCTTCGTATTGAGCAACTTTGTCAGACTGGGTTATCTTCCCAATCCGTGTTTGGTATTTTTTTGTATATATTTAACTGTATATATACTAACTTTTTAATTCTGTCAAGCCCGGAAGTCAAATCCGCGGTAGTTTACTACTTTTATATATATATATATGTATATATAAGCAGCATTCACCACACTGAGTTATCTTCCCAGTCTTGGTTGACTACTTTTTTGTCTATATATATATATTTACATTCCAGTTGGGCCTGGATCATTCTGTGGCCTTTTTACTACTTCTATATATATATATATATATATAAGCAACATATTCACCACACTAGGTTATCTTCTCAGTCTTGGTTGACTACTTTTTTGTCTATATATATATAAAATATATTTATATTTCAGTTCGGCCTGGATTATTCTGTGGCCTTTTTACTGTTTTTGCACCATTCACAATTACTGAATTATCTTCCCAGTCCTGGTTTGACTATTTTTTTGTATGTATTTAAATATATATTTATATTTCCGTTCGGGCCTTGGAGTGAAAAACCCCCGCCCTTTACTAGTTTTTATATATATTTCAATTCTGTCTAGCCTAGAATATTCAGTGGTTTTTATACAGCTTTTATAAATATATATATATATATATATATATATATATATATATATATATTTCAATTCTAGTCCGGGCTCCGGCGTGAAAACCCATCGCCTTTTACAGCTGTCGTATATATATTTATATATATATTGCTTACTCATTTTTATTAAATTATTGCTTTAAATATTCATTTGATATGAATCAGCACTGATATTTCTGCGGGCGAACTACATTTATTTAAATCTCGCCAACTGTAGCTTTCAAACGGTTCAAAATAGGTCCAGACATAACCAGGAAGCTAGAATGGCTGAAATTTATTTAAATCTGGTATTTTTCTAGTTTTAGTTATAAAAGCAACCTCGCGACCCTTAGATCGCTATCTAGTAGGAACGAGACGCTTCGGCCATGTGCGAACCAGGATTTACTGAATGAATCATTGGTTCTGGAAATATTTGGATATATATATTTTTCTGTACAAATTTGAATTGTTCAGGTTTATTGGCCTCCCTATGTGAGCCTAGGAATCGTGGGATTCATGATCCAATTGATCAGAATCTGATTCCCATGATGGACAAACTCCACTTTACAAATGTACCCTGCTAGTTTTTTTGTAAAAATGTACATACAAAAGACCTTAAAACGATTATCCGGATTTAAGGTCTCAACATAGTGAAAATATGGTTTGTTGTGTCAGAGTCACTCTGATGGATGTCATGCCCATGAGAAGACCGACACTTGTATATATTTTGTGGTCGAGGATGCTTTGTAGCCCAACAATCACCATTCAAATTGAGCCTTAAGGCTGAAAAGATAAAACTGAAGTATCGATATGCTTCAATTCCTATGTTAGTGTAAGGCTTTGAAAACCTGCTTTCCAAAACATCATTTCAATAATCTTATCGAAAAGAAAAGCTTTTGCAAATCAAATCAAATACTTTTGCAAATCAAATCAAAGACTTTTTGTAAATCAAATCAAACCGTTCGTACATAGGTTCAACGATGCCTAGACATACTTTCAATCAAATATAGGCTCAAATTTTCTTCCAGCATACAGACACACATTGCAGATTTAAAAGGAAAATATTGAAAAGATGCGGTACCGTGTTTACACGGGAGTTATGGGGTGCCTAACACCTTCCCCACACTTAACCAAGCCCCCAAACTCAAAACTTCGGTTTCAAAGATTAAGTTTCGACAATGTCCAGCAATTGGGCCTATTTTTAAACAAACTCGGTTGAGTTAGTACAACCATTTCAAATCTACCAAATGGCGACTCTATAAAACATTCAATCGTCGACATGATACATGTTGGCCTTTTCCTAGAAAACCCTTCAAAATCTTTTTCGCAATAAAAAAAGTAAGGGTAGAGATAACTTAGGAAGAGAGAAAGATCCGGGTTGTGACCCGATCCGCGGATTTTTTTCTCGACGTCGACAGTAGCAAAATTACAATGAACATTTTTAGTTGAAAATCCGGGCTCACTAGGCCTCAAAAAGGATAGTAAACTGATCAAAAAGGGCGTTAATTGTCTGTCTCATAATTTAAATTTTTTTACATCAAAACGTGCATCACAGTAAAATATGCATACTTATGAAGTCAAAAATTTTTATCAAGTCATATAAGCATACATTTTTGATACATTGCGGTCAAAAGCACCCTACGTGGTTTACACAATTCTACCGGTTAAAATTGGAAAGTAAGGGATGTAAACGTCACCCGAGACGTGAAGAACGCATGGGCGCTGACAGAATCTAAAAAAAGTTACCCCAACTCCGTAGATCTAAAAAAGAAAATTGGATTTCTATTTGGATTCAAAACTCAAAATGACTTTTGAGAGCCCCTGCTGCCCATTATAAATCCGCAGGAGGAAGCGGGCCCACCTGCAGCTGCCTCCACTTTACCTGCGATTGCCCAGGATGGGCCCCACTCCCTCTGACTCGGTCCAGTTCGGGTGGAAACGGAGTTTACAAGAGCTGAAAAGTCAAATCCAGGAAAAAACTGCTACGCGATTGAGCGGTTTGTCCTAAAATCATGCGTTTAAGCAGCGGATTCCTGACAGATGGAGGAACTTTGTGAAAGCCATTGGTTGTCATCCCAAAGCAATATACTGGGACCAATGATGAAAACTACTAAAAAACTATGAAGAACTGCTAAAAACTGCAGCTATCAGGGCGTTGGGAAGGTCCGACACTATGAACGGCCGGTTATGACTGTATCAGGGCATCCAGGTTGATCCAAGGGTGTGAGTTGTCAGAAAGAGCACCCCCACGTCGAGATTGATCAAATTTCCTGATAACTCAGCCGTTGGCGCAACCCCAGCGAAGCATCGAAAATGAACCGGTGACACTCAGTCGTTGAAGGCTACATCAACAAAGGTCAGATTGTCTGACAATTCAGCCGTTGGTACAACCCCAGCGAAGCATCGGAAATGAATCGGTGACACTTAGCCGTTGAAGGCTACTTCAATGATGGTCAGATTGCCTGATAACTCAGTCGTTGGAACAACCCTAGCGGTTGGAACAACCCCAGCGAAGCATCAAAAACGAACCGGTGACACTTAGCCGTTCAAGGCTACTTCAGCGAAGGTCAGATTGGCTGACAACTCAGCCGGTGGCACAACCCCATCGAAGCATTAGAAAAGAACCGGCAACAGGTCAGCCTTGGAAGGCTACTTCAGTGGAGGTCAGATTGCCTGACATCTCAGCCGCTGGCAACAACTCCAGCGAAGCATCGGGAATGAGCCGGTGATGAAAATAGTGTATAAATTTATCCCCACAGAGGACAGATGATGGAATATGTTATACAAATCCTTAGAGGGAGTATTGAGAAGGTCTGATGATGTAAACCGGTATCAGCTATCATCAGGGTAGGCTCCA
Organism: Panax stipuleanatus; assembly: GCA_020205555.1. Taxonomy (NCBI): domain Eukaryota; kingdom Viridiplantae; phylum Streptophyta; class Magnoliopsida; order Apiales; family Araliaceae; genus Panax; species Panax stipuleanatus. Next base: position 28,639 of record JAINUT010000096.1, on the reverse strand, counting down.
AAATCTCCAATGAGGTAACTCAGCAAAAGAGGAACATTCCCAGAAGAGGAAAAGTCAGAAAACTAATTTGGAAACACGAGACGTAGGCGACCACCCTAACGTTAATCTCAGGAATGCCCTACGGCATCAGCCAAAAGAAAATCTTCCCCAATCGGCTATCATGGATAATGTCATCCTCAACAGAAAATGGCGTTAACAGACAAGAATGGCCTGGCACCAAGGGTTATCATGGATAATGTTATCTCTAGAAAAAAATAACGTAATCAACCAGTGATAACCCTACTCCCTCGGAGGTATCTAACATTCATAACATATCATGTTATGCAATACATTTGCATTTATCCTATTTCTAGTGTCTAGCAATCTTTATCCTATTTATTCCACTGCATTATATGAACATAATAAAGAGGGTCATCTATAGACACTTAAAATTTTCTTCAGTCTAATTGTAGACACTCGAAATTTTTTATTTTTGTTACTAATCCTGCAGGAGGGCAAAACCGTCTTTTTAAGTTAACTCAGCCCCTGTCTAAATACCGAGATTTCAACTTAGCCTCGGTCTCAATACCAGGATGGCAACTCAGCCCTGGTCTCAATACAAGGATGTCAACTCAGCCCCGGTCTCAATACCGGGATGTCAACATAGCCTCGGTCTCAATATCAGAATGTCAACTCAACCCCGATCTCAATACCGGGATGTCAACTCAGCCCTGGTCTCAATATTGGGATGTCAACTCAGCCCCGGTCTCAATACCAGGATGTCAACTCAGCCCTGGTCTCAATACTGGGCTGTCAACTTAGTCTCGGTCTCAATATCGGGATGTTAGATCAACCACAGTCTCAACCCAGGAGGTACCGGTCAACACTGGTCTCAACCCGGGAGGTACAGGTCAACCCTAATCTTAACTCGGGAGGTATAGGTCAACCCCGGTCTCAACCCTGAGGTACAGATCAACCCCAAACTTAACCCGGGAGGTACAGATTAACCCCGATCACAACCCAGGAGGTAGAGGTCAACCCCAGTTTTGGGAGGTACGGATCAACCACGGTCTATACCCGGAAGGTACAGATCAACCCCGGTCTCAACCCGAGAGGTACAGGTCAACCCCGATCTCAACCTAGGAGGTACCAGTCAACCCTGGTCTCAACTCGGGAGGTACAGGTCAACCCCGATCTCAACCCGGGAGGTACAGGTCAACCCCGGTCTCAATCCGGGAGGTATAGGTTAACTCCGGTCACAATTCGAAAGGTCAGGTCAAGCCTCGATCATAACCCGAAAGGCCAAATCAACTTTGGAGACAACCCCGAAGCATCACATCATCCCAGAGACAACCCCGAGGACAAACAGAGTCGGCTGGACTCAAACCTCGGAGAAAGTCAAAGACCGCGCCAGTACAGGAGATAACCCCTGGGAGGGAAAAATTGTTATTTTACTAACTCGAAGCCGATTTGGTCCTAAATTAAGTGGAATTGATGCCATCAAGGTTAGAAAGAACCATAACATTGATCCCAAGTGGAAACAGCGCAAGACAGCTCAACGGACGAACTGCGGGGAAATGAAGACCTGGTTATGAACTCATATTCTTTTACTCAGAAAACATTTAGTCCCATGTCATTGTGACGCACTCGACGAGGGCTTTTCGAAAAGGTATAGCACGCCTCAAACGGACGCTCTGATCAAAAGTTAGAAAGTTTTGAATCTGACCTCGCATTGCTCGGAGTGCAGGTACTTTGAGACGATGGGACCCATCACCCGGGCCCTGCCACGTGGAACCGCAGGTAGACCTGCCTCTGGTAGAGCCACTTCCATCGGGTCTATAAATATAAGTGCACCCCCAGGCCAAAATCAATTAAGAAACGCTCTGGAACTCTGCCCATTTCGTGTCCTAGCCATACTTCTAGTACTCCAAACCTAGATTTTATCACTCCAACACGTAGATATACTCATATACTACCACATATCAAAAATTAACCGGTAGAAACGGACGTTCGAAGCCTACGATTTGGGAAAAAGCCCGTGTAACAGTCCATTGTGAGTATTTTTATGATCAGAAATTTCATACTACTTCATTGCACATTTATACACTTGCATGTTAAGTTTTTGTTTTCTGATTATACCCGGAACTCAGTTCCGTGGCCGGTTTTACTTACGTTTTGGTATATTTTAGTACATTTACGCATTTTTTGTCATTTCTACAGCCCTGATCGCCGATCCGCGGCTTTTATTAGCATATATATATATATATATATATATACATACATATACATGTCCTTCACCGGACTGGGTTATCTTCCCAGTCCCGGTTTGACTTTTTTTGTATATATTTAACTATATATATACTAACTTTTTAATTCTTTCAAGCCCGGATGTCAAATCTGTGGCAGTTTGCTACTTTTATATATATAACTATATATATATATATATATATTTCTGACTTATTTTGGCCTAGATTTCTACTTCGTGGCCTTTTTATTGCTTTAATATATATATATACTAACTGTATATGTTAACTTTTTACGTTTTAGTTTGGCCTGAATCATTTCATGGCTTTTTTACCGCTTTTATAAATATATATATACTTACATTTCTGTCCGAGCACAGGATTGCAAATCCGTCGCCCTTTATAGCTTATATATATATATATATTTATATTTTGTCGAGCCTAGATCATCTCGTGGCTCTTTTATAGCTTATATATATATATATATTTCAATCCTGTCCAGCCTAGATTACTCCGTGGCATTTTACAGTTTATATATATATATATATATATATTCATTCTAGTCCGGGCATAGGATTTGACATCTGTCGCCCTTTATTGCTTTTATATATATATTTCCATTCTATCAAGCCTGGATTACTCCGTGGCTTTTTACAGCTTTTATAAATATAAATATATATATATATATATATGTATATTTTCATTCCAGTCCGGGCATAGGATTTGACATCCGTCGCCCTTTATTGCTTATATATATATTTTCATTATATCAAGCCTGGATTACTCCGTGGCTTTTTATAGCTGTTATAAATATATATATATTTACATTCCAGTCCGGGCATCTGAGTGAAAACCCATCGCCCTTTACAACTTTCGTGTATATATAACTATATATATATATATATATATATATATATCTTTTATTCATTGTGATTAAATTGCTGCTGTAAATATTCATTTTATATGAATCAGCGCTGACATCTATTTGGGCTAACTAGATTTCTTTAAATCTCGCCAACTCTACCTTTCAAACTGTTCAAAACATGTACGAAGGAACCAAAAAGCTAGAATGGCTGAGATTTACTTAAATCTAGTAGTTTTATCTAGTTTTATTCATTATAAAGCAACCTTGCGGCCCTTAGATCACTATCTAGTGGGAATGAGACGCTTTGGCTACGCGCAGGCCATGATTTGACTGATGAATCCTTGGTTTTTGCAACGTCTAGATGTAAATATATATTTTCTGTACATATTTGAGCTGTGCAGGTTTTATTGGCTTCCCTCTGTGAGCCTAGGAATCGTGGGATTCATGATCAAACTGATCAGAATCTTATTCCCACGATGGACAAACTCCACTTTACAAATGTACCCTGCCAGTTTTTCCGTAAAAATGTACATCCGGAAGACCTTAAAACGGTTATCTGGGTTTAAGGTCTCAACATAGTGAAATAATGGTTTGTCGTGCTAGAGTCACTCTGATGGCTGTCAGTCCCATGAGAAGATCGATATTTGTATATATTTTGTGGTCGAGGATGCTTCGCAACCCGACAATCACCATTCAAATTGAGCCAAAAGGCTAAAAAGATAAAATGGAAGTATCAAAAGGCTTCTATTCCTATGAGAGCATAAGGGTTTGAAAACCGGCTTTCAAAATATTATTTTAAATATCTTGTCTAAAAAAGGACTTTTGCAAATCAAATCAAACCCTTCGTATATAGGTTCAACGAAGCAAAGCTCTACTTCCAATCAATCAAAGCGTAGGCCCAATTTCTTCCAACATTCACACACACACATTGCAGATTTAAAAGGGAAATATTGAAAAGATGCGATACAATATTTTCACGGGAGTTGTGGGGTGCCTAACACCTTCCCCACACTTAACCAAGCCCCCAAACTTAGAACTTCATTTTCAAGATTCAGTTTCGACAGTGTCCAGTAATTGGGCCTACTTTCAAACAAAACTCGATTGAGTTGGTACAACCATTTCAAATCTACCAACTAGCGACTCTGTAAACCTTTCAAATCGTCGACATGATACATGTTGGCCTTTTCCTAAAAAACCCTTCAACCTTTTTCATAAAAAAGATAAAATAAGGGTAGAAACAGAACTTAGGAAAAGAGAGAAAGATCCGGGTCCAAACTCGACCCACGTATTTTTCCACGGACGTCGACAGTTGGCTTCCTTGATCCACATATCTGATAAGATGGGAATTCCGGAAATCAAATTTACAATCCAAAATATGGGAATTACGTTGGAGAAATATCAAATGAAATACCTTCTATCAAACAGCCTTGGTATCAAGATATAAAAGAATATCTGCGAGATGGATCTACGCCCACGGGGGCAAGTCAAGCTGAACGAAAGAGGATTTATAAGATGGCTATAAAATTCTATCTGAGCGGAGACGCACTCTATAAAAGGAATGTTGGAATAGGCCTTTTAAGATGCCTAGATAAGGATCCCAGAGACTGATGAATGAAGTACACGGTGGAGTTTATGGTCCACACATGAGCGGTCATTTGCTTACCAGGAAGATATTGAGAACAGGGCATTACTGGATCTCTCTCAAAGCTGACTGTGATGATCATGTCAGGAGATACCACTAATGCCAAGTCCATGAAAATGCCATCCACGCTCCTCCAAACGAATTGCATAGTATGAGTTTCGCCATGGCCCTTTTCCAGGTGGGGAATGGACGTGATTGGGCCAATAGAACCCAAAGCCAACAATGGTCATCGATTCATCTTCACCATGATCGATTACTTCACCAAATGGGTTGAAGCTGCCTATTTTCCCAAAGTCACCAAAGAGGTAATTCTTGGTTTCATAAGAAATAATTTCATCTGTCTATATGGACAACCGGAGGTGATCGTATCAGACAATGCCAAGAATTTAAACAACCAGATGATGAGAGAATTATGCAGCAAGTTTTATATCAAACATCTCAACTTCGTCATCTATCATCCTAAGATGAATGGTGATGTCGAAGCGACCTACAAAAATATCAAGAAGATCATGCAGAAAATGTCTGCCAATCAAAAAAGATGGCCTGACCTATTGTCTCTGATTCTGCTAGCATATAGAACGTCAATGCGTACTTCTACTGGGGCTACCCTCTACTCATTAGTCTATGGTATGGAAGCAGTACTCCCCATAGAAGTAGAAATGGAGTCCATGAGAGTGTAAATAGATGTTCAGATGGAGAAAGATCAGTGGTTGCAAGAGCGATACCACCAGTTATCCCTGATAGATGAAAAAAGGGCTACAACCATCTTTCACGGGCAGTTATATTAGCAAAGGATTGCTCGGTCATACAACAAGAAATTTCAACTCCGACAATTCAAAGAAAATGATTTGGTACTGAAGAAAGTCCTTGCCAATCAAGATAAAACCAAAGGAATATTTGCCTCAAATTGGGAAGGCCCTTTCATTGCCAAAGAAGTGTTGACAGAAGGAGCCATCAGATTACAAGAAATGGATGGGAAAAAATTTCTCCATCTCATCAATTTAGACACCGTGCAGAGGTACTATGTCGGAAGCACCTGCAAGCCATCATCTTGGTCATGTGAAATCAATCAAATCAATTCAGGTTTTCATTAGAAGCCTGAACTATGAATAACCTGATCTCCCTCAACCACGGGAGTACGTAGGCAGCCATTTACGGTGCGGTCCAACTAAACAAAAATTCAAGAACTCCTCAAACCAAGCTCAAACCCAAAATAAACACTTCTCAAACCATTCAGGCCAAGCCTAAACTATGAATGACCTGTTCTCCATCAACCCGGGAGTACGTAGGCAGTCATTCCTGGTGCGGTCTGACCTTCATGAAAAAATAAAACCCTATTAAAAACAAGTCCCAAGACACCGAAACCCTATAAAACTCAAAAACTATCAAGCCTCTCTGATCAACATGCCCTTTTGAGGTACTCTACGACATCTCAATGTCAATCCATCAAGGAAAGGCTCATGACACATCAAAACAGCAAGTCATAAAAAAAGTGGTAATCACTTAGCAAGGACAATACATATCCAACAGGGAAGTGAATCAAAATATATTTCTCTATAATATAATATTGTTTGATATATACAATGTATCATGTACATGACAAAAATGGTTGATCTAGTATGTGAAGGAAAATGAAAGCTAGTCTATAAACCTATGGATAAACGAGATAGCAAGGCCAACATGGCATCTCTCTAAGAAGATGGAGGAGCATCTGTAAGATCATGTCCCACGGTCTCCGTACGAGCTAGAAGATCATCTGCATAGTGCTGCTATGACCATCTATAAAGGCACTCATATCGGCAATGATGCTATGTGTATATAACCTGAGTGCAGTGCTATCAGCAATATAAACATCCTGGGTAGCTATGGCCTCATACCTCTTAATAAAATTAGCATCTCGGGCGACTAAAGCCTCCTCAATCTCAATAAAAGCAGCATTTCGGGTAGCTCGAGCCTCGTATCTATCAACAAAAGCTGCATCCCTGCTAGAAAGGGCTGTCAACATCAGCGCTCTAGCCTGATCCCTCTCAAAGGTCATCCGAGCTAACGAATTGATAAGAGCTGGATCTGTCCTAGTAGGAATGCTCGGGGGATCACTGACCAAAGCTTCTGTTAAACCAGCAAATAAATCATCCTCGATGGGAGAATCAGGATCCTCCATAGGCTCCTCCTCCTCAGAATCAATGCTCAGAGTTGAATGAATAACCTAAGCCAGTGCAATATATGCCTCCAACCATGCAGGGTACTCTGGAGAACGATCCAGATGGCTAGTCGAAAAATCAGCCCTCTCACGATGAGTCCAATAATCATAAGTCCTGGTGAAGTCAGTGAAAGTAGTATGCACACATGCCAATCATGTTTGATGATAAAGCATTTACTTTGTAACAATATTATTCATTTAATAATAAAAGTATTATTTAATTAAAGGCATTTATTTATCTACATGGTGTTGTTGATATAATATGTGATAAACCCATAGTTTTCAGCAATGCTTTTAGAATCATGATGATGATAATGCTAATGAGATCTAAATTCTTAGATAGCTTAAAACTAAAATAGTTCCCGATCGTTGGATTACTAAAGAGGGGATTAGTGAATCCAGATAGATTGTTACATATGTTGCTTGCTCATTGGATGATGATGATTGATCTCATGATCATTTGTGTGGAGACACTAAAGAAAGAATGTAGGTGCTTATTGGAGAATAAGTTCACTGAATGTGGCTCGCTAAGGAATACCTAATGGAGTTTTACTTGTCTGTCAATAGAAATTCCTAATGTGATAGTAGTACAAGTGATCCTAAGACTTTAGATCATCATAGTATCTTGTGTATAATGAAATAAACTTTGACTTATTCCTTAAGACCCTTAGGGTATATCAAAGGGTATGCTTGGATGTAATAAGTTATATATGAAGATAATGAATGATCAATAAAAAATCTACCGCTTCTAGTAAAAGAAGAGATATGTCTTATGTGATTCGATAAATGACAACCCAGGAATCCTTGGCTAAGGTGGAATGAAATTAAAAAGGAGTTTCTAATTTGCATTATTTGGAGTTGTGCATTTTGGAATGAAAATACATATAATTAAATAAAATAAGACTTGACAGTAATTCCATGTCTTATATTTAATTGGGACATTGTATGGTGGAAGGATTGAATTATACGGTAACTATTAACTCACAGGTTCTTTTATGATTAATGCTGAAATCTATATTATCTAGAAAGACGTTGATCGCTAAGGAGGTTTAGCCTTATTGTAGATAAAATGTTATTTATTTAAATAAATTATTAGTTTAATTTATTTATTTAAATAAGATTATAATTGTTCTAATTGATTTATTCACAACCGGTTTTATATGGAGAACCTAAAGGGCCACACCATAAAAAGAAGAATATTTATTAAAGAAGCAAATGGCATAATCGTAATAATAAGTTAAGTATATTTAATTTAATCTATGGTGATAGAATAAATTAAATAGCTTAATATTTATTATTTAATATTTTAGAAATATTAAGGGGTTGTTTGATAGCAGCTTAATGGGTCTGAATAGATAAAACTGAGCGAATCAGTCATTAAGAGTGTTTGTTTACGAGTTTGAAAATCTGAATTGGGCTAAACAGCTCTGAGTGATTCTTTTAAAAAACGTTGGCTGAATGGGCTGAATAACTTATTTTTACCCAAACAGCCATAACACACCTATAACACACATACCCTCTCTCTCTTAATATATATATATATATATATATATATATATATATATATAATTAAAAATAATATGGACAGATGATAATAATATCAAATTAAGTGAAAATAAGTAACTCATTGAAATTAGTGTAATTTTATTATTACGTTGACATGTTTGTTTAACTCGTTACATTTCTTATTTTCTATGAAACTTGGGTTAAAATTGTTTGAATTATTCAAAATTTTGTTTGATAATTTATTTGAATTATTTATTTTTACTTGTTGTACAATGAATATTGTATTTAATTTTTTTAAATACGTCAAGATAAAATTATATACTTATTCATCACAGTTTAAAAGGGTAAAATAGTAAAAGACAGTTATTCAGATGTTTCAGACGTATCAATTATCGAATAACTTTTTTCATTCAGATTCAGATTCAGCTCATTCAGATTCAGATTCAGATTCATTCAGTTTTTATCAAATAGCCCCTAAATATAAATTAATAAGAGGAGTCTTATTTTATTATTATTATTAGTATTATTTAATTCCTAAAGGAGTTTGGGAATTAATTAATAAGTTACTCTCCCTCTCTCATATATATATTCCTAATAGGATTAGAAGGCTAATTAATTAAAAGAGTTTAATTATTCCCAATAGAATTGGGAATCCTAATTAATTAAAGGAGTTTAATTAATTAATATGAAACCCTAATCCTAAATTGTTTAAGAGGGTTGCCTACATCTATAAATAAGAAAGTCTTATTATGGAACAAGGTTAGACACTTAATTCCAAGAGTTGGGAGAGCACTCTTTTTCTAGAGAGAATGAAACTAGGATTTAGCCAAACACCCTCCTTCTTGAATTCTTATTCTTTCTTGGTGGATCACCTCCAGAGGCCAAACACTTGGGAGGCTAACGCTGATCAAAGAAATGAATCAACCCGGTGGATTCAAATAGAACGTAAAAAGGATTTGGAGTTGAACTCGTACCTGAGGAAGCTAGAATCTTTAAGGCTATAAATACAAATCTCCATCTTTTTGTTTAATTAATAATTGTGCATAAAGGATGATCTGATTATATGGTTTGTAAAAATTTTAAACTCTGATTTACCAGGCTTCCGCTTATTTTATGCAATTTGATTGTATCGATGAATCTTACAAACCTAACAGTCAGCTGACGACAAAGATGAAGCTGATATCCGCTGATCCATAGCCCCCTCAAAGTGGTGGATGCCCTGAAACTGATCAAACTGTCCCATAACAGCCAGTGGATGATATGTGGTCACCTCTCTCAAACCCGCCAGGGGTAGGTAATCTATGCCAACTGCATGAGTAATAAAGTTGTAAGGGGAGCTAAGCCATGAGCAAGGCAAGATCGAAAAGGGATGCTCGATTGAAGTTAAAAATGCTAACCATGATGCCGCATCTGTACATTCCGCCTGCTGAATGGAGTAAGACATGGCTATCTCATGAGTAAAGTAGTACCCATAATGTCTGAAAGTGTTGATGGTCTCAAGTGTGTCATAAACCACACGTATAGTAGAACGACACTGCCCCTGAAAAACCCATTGGATGGGTATGGCAGAATGTAGCCGACCTCAAGGTCTCGGCTAATATCATGGGCAGAATGGTACAACCCTGTATGAGAGCATGAACCACTACAATCAAGACAATGTCCAAGTGGTCCATATATAGTGGCATGTACAGATAAGTTGTAACGTACATCAACAAAATATCCACATGTGCGATCTGCCACTCACCTACAATAATGATAAAGTCTCCTAAGTATCATGTGTAGTTGTCCGGCCGGCTAAATCAATCAATCAGGAAGTCTAGGGATACCACATGCCCTAGCAGTAATCTCATCTGTGATGACTCTGCACCTCAAACCAGTCATGGTCATGAACTGTCGTCTCATAACACTAAGGGCCATCCTAGCACAAGGTCGATCCAATGGCAAACCGGTGATGGGCTCATACTCCTCCAACGTAGGAGTCAACTCATTGATGCCAAATTTGAAAACCTGGCGCTCAGGTATCCAACAGGATAACATGCTTTCCACAAAGCCCAATGGAACCTGAAAAGCTAAAATGGCCATAGAATGCCCCAGTATCTGATCAACTATTACCCTGTCTGTGGGAGGCAAACTGTCATACCAGGATCTCAAAGAAGATGCTATCGTTGAAGGTGGCAGGTGCTCAATACGGCTGACGGTAGATGAAGACATCTGTAGAACCGTATCATGAGACCTTCCAGGGGTCAAAGCTAAACTCACATGTCTAAGTGCATATCCATAACATGATGCATGTGTAATTATAGATGACAATGATAAATGACAATAAGATGCAATAGATAAGAAATATCATGCATTTCTAAAACACTATATCTACTGAAAGCATCATCTCTATCTACTAATAAAATGCAAAATAAAAAGTACAGGGAAATGGGGCACAACCGCCCAATGACTAACAGAGGCCTATCAAAAAAGATAACGAGAAATGGGGCATAACCGCTCAATATCTAACAGAGGCCTATCAAAAAATATAGTGAAAAAGCTATAAAAAGAAATCTATAATATTTGCATCTAGGCGATCAACCTGCTGCAGCTCCTCTTTAGTAACTAAATCTCAGCCAGTAGGAATGTCTGGTCGATAAAGAGAAGGATCGGCACCTGCATAACTGCCAGAATATGGACCTCCTGAGGGGCCAGCTGCAGAGCTGGAAGGATCAAATGAATCTGCCTCTGAAGAATCTCTGCCAAGGTGCCTGATAAAAAAGTGTGCCCGCTCTAATCGATGGGTCAAACCTAAAATCTGCTCCAAATGAGTAAGCTCTCTGCGGCAAGCTATCCAGTCTGTCATCATAACAGACCCCGACACCATGTCTGCCATAAACTGGGTAGCACGAGTCTGAGCTCTAATAGTGCAAGGACTCCACCAGCGATGAAAATCCTCCTGACTGTGAGGACCCTTTGATAGGGTAAAGCCATCTATGCCCATTTGGGGAATATCTATGACTGGCTGAGCTAAGGGCCAATGATGCCAAGCAAGAGGAACAAAGGGAATGCATATCTTTCCCGTGACGCTTCTGATAGCGTGCTCTACCAAATAGAGCTCCCAACCTCCCTCGGTCAAAAAGGGAATCTAACGAGGGGCTAATGTAAACTCCAATAAGGTCAGAAAGTTATCCTCGAAACAAACTGTCAGATAGTTCGGGGTGTAAGGAACCCATGTGATAGAGTCGGCAGTCAACAGCTCTAGCTGCAAACGGGAATGGGTAAATCACTATGCTACAGGGACCTCCTTCAAAGGGGAATGATGCCAATGTCGTCCTCGCGGATGTCTCCAAGCCCAAATTAGTGGCTGGGTGTAGGCAAGGGAGCCTCTCATATGCCAAAAACTGGAAGTGCAAAGATCAAATGACCTCACTAATAAAATTGATAAACACAAAATGAGGAAATTAAAAGGTGAAAGAGAAATTACTCACCAGCAGGAAAGGATAAAAACCTAGCCAAGCCTCCGTCACGCCCTCAGAGCGTAGGCGCATCCCACAAAGAAAATAGGCGAAGGTGTAGGTGCCCCGGTCAAAATCCCTGATGCGCTCCACGTATCGAGTAGCGCTAACCAGAGCGAAAGAGAACGTCGAGGAGTTATCTGCAATGAAATAACCCCTGATAATCACCAAGAATAGTCGCCAAAGAATGCGATCTCTAACCCTCTGATCATCAAGCAGAGGCTCAGTTAAAGCTCCGATCTAGGCATCAACACTCAAGGGACCTGAATGGACAGTCTGACTCTTGATGGCCATCGCAGGAACTCCCAGAAATGATCGAATGGTAGAAGGTGAAATGTCAGCCACCAAAGGCACTGGTTCCCCTGTAAACTCTATCCCCGTGATGAACCACCCGTCCATCGGTGTCATCATCACCTCACAGTCTAACAGATGGGTAGACTAGGTCTGGTGGAACCAGCGCTCAGATAATGCTCGCAGATAACCCCAAGGGCAACGACGGGGAGGAATAAAAAAGAAGGCCTCGAAACCCCAAGTGTTAACGATGGCCTGATACTCTGAATGTAGAGTATGATATAAAGAATGAACGCTGAACTAGTTCTCCCTGGGCTGCGTAAAGCCAGGAACCTGTATCAAATAGCAAGTCTAGATTAAACGTGTGCCCTGAAATGGCAAAAGAAATAAAAGTCCAAAATGAAAACTTCAGTCACCTCATTGGCGTGAAGGTATATAGAGGGATGGTGTCTCAAATCGCCCAAAAGCTCCGGAAGTGGCACAATGATGGCTGGAAGTTCCCTACAAGGAGCATGAGCTGGAATAGGATCCACAAATGGGACATCCTTATCGTCCACATCATTAGGCCTCTCAGCCTGGATCGGACAAATTACAGACTCAGCCAACCAGTGAGACAACTGGGCTGGACGAGGCAAGGGAACATTAGAAGCTCTCCTCTGCCTCACACCTGCAGAGACCCTGCTAGTACTACTTGGTCTATCTGGCTCCATAACCTGGACGAAGTCTCCAAATCACCTTAGAAAGGGTGAGGTAAGCTTTGAACTTACGACCTATTAAGATTAAATCATTGCTTCATGCATATTCTAAGTCGTAAAGCATGCACTAGCTAACATACATCCCCAGTAGAGTTAAAATTGCATGTTCATTAAATGCTCAGGCTTTTGTAAAAAAATTTCCAAAGTCTCCTTTGTAAAATGGACTGTCCGCATACACGTAGGCATGACTAGGTGGCCATTCAGTAACACACCTACCCAAAATCATGAACAGCTTATATATATGCAAAAAAAAAAAATCAAACTCCCCATGGTAGCTAAATTACCAGGTGTATTGCTAGTTGAAAATCCAGGTGCATTTGTCCTCAATAGGATGAGTAAACTGTCCAAAAAGGGCACCAAATAACTGTCTCAGAAATCAAATTTTTTCACATCAAAATGTTCAGCGTAGTAAAACATACATAGTTACTAAGTCTAAAATTTTTTATCAAGTCATATAAGTATGCATATTCACTATATTGTGTTTAGAAGCATTCTGAATGAAATCTAACATTCTAACGGTCAAAACTTGAAAAGAAAGGATTTAAACGTTACCAGAGATGTGCAGAACGATTGTACGGTGATGGAATTTGAAAAAAGCAGCCCGAAATCAGTAGATCTGAAGAACAAATCTTATATTTTCTTTGTAGTTTAAACTTGAAAATGAATTATGAAAGCCACGGGGGGGGGGCGCAAGTTATACTCGTAGGGAGTAGAAACTCCACCTACGACAGCCACAAGTGGACCTGGGGCTGCCTAAGGTGGGTCCCACCCCCTTCAATTTGGTCTAATAGAAGTTAAAGCGGAGTTTATAGAAGCTGAAAAGTCAAATCAGGAAAAAAACTACTACGCGATTGAGTGGAATGGCCTGAAACCCTGATTCTAATCGTCAATCTCCTGACGAAGGTAAAAACTTCATGTAAGCCATTGGTAGAAGCCCTGATGTGGTATTCGGAATGTCGATGATGAAAATTGTTGAAAACTGCCTCTGTCAGAGCATCGGGAATGTCCGCCGTTGTGAACAGCGGGTTTTGAATGCTTCAAAGTATCCAGATTTGTCCGAGGGTATGATTGTGACACCCCCAAATTCAGGTACTTCAATTTTCACGGGATTTGGTGTTCACTTGTATAAATACCACATATCTATCTACCCACAATAAATGCAAACCATGAAATAGATAGAAATAAATCCTCCCCTTATGGGGTTGCAACATCTGAATAATATGAATCAATCCCAGGTCATACTAACCTTAAATCTTAATGCGGAACATAAACAAATGCATAAGTCTTAAACATCACGACATGAGTCTTAGACAAATATTATCAAATAAATAACAAGTCTTCATCATTTGTTAACTTTGCCCTTGCCTTTGCTAGTGGAAGGCTCGTCGGACCTTTCGTTCTTAACTGAAATGTTATTATGCAAGAGTGAGCAGGATTGCCCATAAGTATACAAATATAACCATATAATAATATGCAAATAAGTCAAAGAGTTATGAATAATAGAATGCTCGGCTTTTTAATCAAGAATGAATAACAAGAATCAAAGGTATGTCTAATGGTCAGAAGACCATGAACTATGTCCCAGGTTGTCAAGTATTTCTACTTTAAACCTTTAACAGTCATAAGACTATATAGACTCTACTACTCGTACTTAAGGGGATCAGCCCTTAGTACCATACTATGCACAATATCTCAACGCTAAAGCGTAATAAATCCCCTATAACAGGGTTGTTCATCTCAGTTTGACATCAGAGTACGCACCAAAGAAAGTTTGGTTTGGATAAGCTTAATAATCGTTCATGAATTTAGAACTTTCATCAACTATGGACTAGTCGAATCAATAAGGGTTCGCTAGTCTTACAAGGTTCAACAATAATTGATATTCAATTCGACAAATGAATCTCAAGAAGTATACAATCGAATAAGTATTGTATAACTGGAGTCATGCTTTAAAAGAATTATAACATCTCATATGAAATCTTGACTTGAATAAACAAGGATAAGGACTCGTTCGATATAAAAACATAAGCTTAAGACTTGTTCAATTTAAAGAGTGTAAATAGAAAGCTTGCGTAATCGTAATCGAGTAAGGGTAAGGAAACTTGCCTAGTGCGTAGTTTAAACAAATACTATTCACGTTCCCTAAATGGTCCTACATATCCCATTGGGATCACAACATTCATTAGTTTTAGTAATGTTAGTCTTATGAGTTTAAGTATCATTTCCATTTTGACTTATTAACATAATTTTAAGTTCTGATCATTCACATCAACCACGTAACATAAATCAGAAATACGTATTTGACTAACCACACAACAATTGTCAAATTTCACGAAACACAAGTTTAAGTTCTATACAATTGTTCTTATACAAATTTGAAATCATCATATACATGTTTAACAATCTGTTATAACCTATTATTATATTCTTAACACACTATTATGTTCATTAGACTAAGTTAAACTAACATGCCATGACTGAAAACCTTAAAAAAACAAAATAGTTTCATTTCTGCAATTCTCGCCGAGGAGCGATTTTGTATAAGGAAACTGCGCCGAGGTGCAGGCTCGCCGGGGCGAGATTTCAAGCACTGAGAACCGCGCAGGGGCGTAGGTTCCCAGATTCGAATTCTGCAACTTGCGAGGAATACAGTAATAAGCCAATAAATCCCAAATTAAACTAACACAGCTAATTTTAACGTTACCCATGAACTATGAACTTCATAGAAACATCATACAATGTTTCTGGCATGCTTTTAACACTTTAGATCATATAATCATTCAAATTAGACCACTTAATTTCACTATTTTTGGTACTTTGAAAAGTTTCAAGAGAAATCATGAATTTCAACATTACAGATTCGTTATAACTCCGAATTTATCTGTTTAAAGTTTGTTTTGTTCGTTTTAACATGCACAATCATAATCAGCCTTCAATTTCATGTTAACTAACCAATTAAAGCATGCAAATTTGTATATAAGGGCCATATTCATATATTCATGCTCTGTAACTTATGAAATTCTAAATTAAGTATAATTACATGGATTTAATTACTTTAAATCATGCATAACTAGTATAAAACATGTTATGATCATATACTAATATACATATAATCATTTAATCCACCATCATCAATAATTTCTATTTACAGAGAACTTTTAAAGCTTACGTTAATGGAAAACTAAGAACATGTACTATAGAAACTTAAGATGAAGGAATTACCCTTGCTAGTTTGTGAAGATGATGATGACAACTTCCTTTGATTCTTCAATTTCTTTCAATTCTCTCAAATTCTTTCTATCAAAATCTCTCTAAGTTCTCTGATGGATATGATATAAAGGAAGTCTGATATAGATATAAGGCTAAAGCTATAATATAATATACGTATATAACTTAACTGTTAGGGATAGTGGGAACGGTTAATTCAATAATATGAATCAACTGACACCAACTCCCTTAAGGCTTGTTTGATTGTTCCCTTATTATCTCTTTTTCATTTAATTTAATTAAATGTTTATTATATAGTTTTAATTATCACACTTAATTAATCAAATAATCTTATTTAAATTCAATTAAATAAAATATAGTAATCCACATTAAATCACATTATCACATAATTACGATTCTCATTTATTAGTTATGTCAAATCATTTCATCTCTAATTAATTATTAAATTAATTAGAATAACATTACACTTATTAAATAATTCATTTAATACACTCAATTAAATTCATACTTTGAACTATAAAAATTCTCCACATTAATTTAATTAATGTAACACATATAATTAAATTAATCTACCACAATTCCATTAAATAATTATTTAACTCAATAATTAGAACATCCATAATTCAACAATAAATCATTAAAAATATTTATTTAATTCGATAAATATTACAAAATTCTTGTTCATCACATCTTTCTCCCCTTAAAAGGATTCTGTCCCCAGAATCATGGTTCAATTACATTCGTCCCATTACATTTTCCCCCCTTACAAAGATTTTGTCCCCAGAATCGCTTACACATAAATTAGGCAAATAAGTGTGGGCAAGTCTTCATTATATGTTCTTAGAGTTCCGACGTGGCTTCTTCAGCGTTGTGGTTCCTTCAGATTACAATAACAGAAGGTATCACTTTATTTCTAAGAACATGTTCTTTTCTGTCAATAATCTGAACATGAACTTCATAGGATAAGTCTTTCCTAAATTGCAGGGGTTCATATTCAATCACATGTTTGTAATCGGGTTTATACGGTCGTAAGACTGAAACATGGAAGACATTGTGGACATGCTCTAGCGCAGGAGGTAAGGCTACCTCATATGCGACTTCTCCGATTCTTCGCAGCACCTCAAAGGGTCCAATGAACCTCGGGCTCAATTTTTTTTTCTTGCCGAATCTGATCTTTCCCTTCTAGGGAAAGACTTTCAAGAAAATAAAGCTACCTGATTCAAATTTTGTGTTCTTGTGTGTGGATCGACATATTTCTTCTGCCTATCCTGAGCCGCTACCAATCTTGTCCGGATCACTGTAATTATCTCGGCTATCTATTGTACCAATTTTGGACCTAACAATTGTGTTTCGTCGACTTCATCCCAGTACAATGGAGTTCTGCACTTTCTGCCGTACAACGCTTCGTAAGGCGGCATATCAATACTTGCGTGGTAACTGTTGTTGTAATAGAATTCAACTAGTGGTAGGTGATCATCCCAATTTCCTTTGAAATCCATGATGCATGCTCTCAGCATATTTTCCAATGTCTGGATCGTTCTTTCGCTCTGCCCGTCTGTCTGAGGGTGATATGCCGTACTCATTCTCAACTATGTCCCCATGTATTCCTATAGTCGCTTCTAAAAGTTCGATGTGAAGCGCGGATCCCTATCGAAAATAATCGACACTGGAACTCCGTGCCTTGAAATAATCTCCTTCACATATAGCTTTGCCAACTGATCTAGGTTGAATCTGATCTTGATCGGAAGGAACTGTGCTAATTTCATTAGTCGCTCAACGATAACCCATACTGTGTCATAGCCATTCTAAGTTGTCAGAAGGCCAACTACGAAATCCATAATATTATGTTCCCATTTCCATTCTGGGATCTCTAGTGGTTGTAGCAACCTACTTGGACTCTGATGTTCTGCTTTCACTTTCTGACAAGTCAAGTAGTTGGCAACATAATCGGTAACGTCTCGTTTCATATTCGACCACCAGAAATGTTGTTAGAGATCCTGGTACATCTTGGTACTTCCAGGGTGAATTGAATACTGCGAACTATGAGCCTCGCTCAAAATGTCTTCCTTAATCTCTGGAACTGGCGGTACCCAAACTCTGCTCTCAAATCTCAACAGTCCTTCACTGTCTGCCTTGAATTTTAGTTCATTCCAATCGGATATCTTCTTCATTATCTTCTCACAATCTTTATCTTGAAGTTGTGCTTCCTTAACCTTATCCAGCAAAGTTGTACAAGCTCCCAGCTGAAACAACTTTTTGTCAGACTCCATAGGATATCTCACCTCTAATTCCAGCTTCACCATTGCTAAAATTAACTCTTCCTGGGCAGTCAACAACATTAATTTCTCCTGACCCTTTCTGCTTAAGGCGTAGGCAACCATATTTGCTTTACCCGGATGGTATAAGATCTTGCAATCATAGTCCTTTATCAATTCTAACCATCTTCTCTGGCGCATATTCAGATTATTCTATGTAAAAATATATTTCAGACTCTTGTGGTCTGTATATATTTTACACTTCTCCCTATAGAGATAGTGTCTCCATATCTTCAAAGCAAATACCACCGCTGCCAATTCCAAATCTTGGGTCGGATACCCCTTCTCGTAATCCTTCAGCTGTCGTGACACATACGCAATGACTTTGCCATTTTGCATAAGCACATAGCCTAGTCCTTTATGCGACGCATCACTATACACCACAAAATTTCCAGTGCTATCCGAAAGAGATAACACAGGTGCCGTACTAAACCTCTTCTTAAGCTTTTGGAAGCTTTCCTCACACTTCTCCATCCAAATGAATTTCACTGATTTCCTAATCAAATTCGTCAGTGGAGTTGCGATCTTGGAAAAGTTTTGAATGAATCTTCTGTAATATCTTTCCAATCCAAGAAAACTTCTCACTTCTGACAGTGTCTTCTGCTGATCCCAATTCATAACAGCTTCAACCTTAGAGGGATCTACCAAAATTCCGTCCTTATCAATTACATGTCCAAGAAATTGCACCCTCTCAATCCAGAATTGGCATTTTGAAAATTTGGCATACAACTTCTGTGGCACCCCAAAATTCGGCCAAAATTTCTCGCCGAATCTCGTGCGTTACGATTACTTCTCATTCCATAAATACATCATTAAATCATAAAGATTAATGATATATCATTCCATTCCCAGGTTCTATTTCCTTAAAATCTTTCCTGTATTAAAAATAATGATAATTACATTTTTCTTATCATATTACAAGTGTGACTTAACTAGTCACCGTAGCTACAGAACAGTTTAATCTAATTATACTTCATGTCTTGGCTTGATCTTTACTCTTGTTGATAATATGAACAGTACTTCATCTTGTGACGCTGATGGTATTCGCAACCATAACATCTCACCGTATCAGGACATTGATCATCTTGATCTTCATCAGGTCCTTTAATACATACTACCGTCATTCGCTGAAAATGTTTTTATTTAAAGCAAGTGTGAGCATTCGATTGCTCATCAAGTTATAGCAGTTGAATATTAACAATTCAAGAATCAACATTCTTTTAAGACATTAATAACAGAACAATGGTTATGAAGCAGCTCGAATAATAGGAATACATTCTGATTCCTATCATTTTAATACATACATCACATATACTTATCATACTTTCATCCTTCTATCTTTTCCATATACATTATGTCTGGCTAGAATCATTAGCACAGACTTAACAAGTACGGTTCACGAATCAACCGAAGTTTTTCACATTTAACAGTTCAATCACTGAACAATTCATCTCATAGAAACACCGAGGTGTTAACATTGTGGCACAAGGCCTCATACATACTACCATAGTGGCACAAATCGCACATATTTGCACCTGTGAAATACTTCCTCATGTTCAACTTCTGAGAAAGTTAAGAAACTAACATTCATAATACGGTATGAATGAAGTTCAGAAACTTGCCTTACGCACAACTACCGCTTAGGTTTTACGCTGAGCTGCTCATCAAAATTCCTATGCCTCACATAAGGAATAACTGTGATGCCCCCAAATTCGGACCGCCACTTGGTCACTCGAATTCGGTTCATCACGTTCTCATGGTAATATAATAATAACTAAAATTACACAATCATAGCGAAAAATCTAGAATAATATATAATGATTTATTATAATTATTCCTATAAGTCTCGCAACCTACAGTACTTAATAGATTACATAAATATATCAATTAACAACTTATTACATAATCTAACTTAAGCTTAAACATAGTCAAATCCAGTCTTACTACATCATCTTAATACAACATTAAAATATTTTAAACATAAAAAGAGACAAGCTAGTCGGTAACCTTGCCCTTGCCCTTATCGACGCCCGAAGGTTTGCCCTGCTCTGCCTTACCTGAAATGTTTTTAGGGAAAGCAAGAATGAGCAACAAGTTTGCTCAGCAAGTAATATAACAACAAGGGTGAGTAATATAGTTTTCGAATCCCAAAAGGGTATAGCAAGGTATGATAGTTCAAGGATAACAAGAATATCAACAGTTCTCAATAACAATCGCTAAGGACAGAATAATATCAATATGATTCAATACTAAATCAATTTAAGATTTTAAGATAACTGAATACTGAGCAGTCACTAAGGACTATGAACTCTTACTAGAATTAACAGTATTAAACTGATAACTCAATCGAAAACAAGTACAACAGGTGATTAGCCTAAAGTACCCTACGGTATGCATATCGTTCATTCGTACTAAATTGTGCGCACGTCGGTCTCCCGACAAATATATTTTCTCTTCAAAGAAGTTTGTTCATCTCAGTCAAACACATGATCCCACACCAATCAATTGGTTTGGGTCGCTTTTCAACAATATAAGTCTAGCTGAATCAAATGGCATAGATCGCAACAATTATAAGTTCAATCTCAAGATTTAAAGTTCGAAGAATATAAATCGACTTTTATCTTATCCATGAAGTATATGATTCATAATATCTGGATTTCAATCTCAAAAGCTTACTTGTATGACAATAATATCGCAAGCTAAATGAATGTTCAATAAAGAGTAGAGTTAGGAACTTGCTTACAACGTTCCTAGAATAACGTAAACACAAAGATAGGATACTTGCACAATAAAAGTAGGGTTCGGATACTTGCCTTACGTGTAGTTTATCCACGATAAGTAATTCAACACTTTCAAATCCTTATCGTAATATAATTACGTATATATATGATATCCGTTAGCCATATAGTTTAACATCGTATCTTATCTTCGGATATACGATCGACACACAAGCTAAGTTTTAACCTAGCTATACAGTTATACCATATATAGTATCATATTAATATAACTTTTATCCTTAACGTTACTCTTTTTGAGTTTAAACATATTCTCATATTAATATCATGTGAGACCACAATAAATAGCAAACATACTCTATTTAGCAAGTTGTAGTCTTGTTATAAGTTATCCGTCAAAATCGGATTCAAGTATCAATATATGATATCATATAGCATGTATACATATTAAAAGATACTTTCATGCTCGTTCAACCTTTTCACGTTAAATTTACATTATATAGGTTCTAGATCTATATTTTGAACAAATTAAGGCTTAACAACATCATGAAATCATGTAAGCTATCATGCTTGTTATTTTAAATACATAAGTTATTCATATAACTTGTATTAAGCATGTTCATGAGTATTCATATCGCATACATGCAACTATTATTGTTATTAGTTTGAAATCATGCTTTGTTTACGCTAAACTTGAATTACGACACCTAATCATGGTATATATACTTGTATGATACATGAGTGGGTCTACGAGGGCTATCTATCATGTCCATAAATTTTTAGAATACGAAACTCGCATTAACATGTTAAGGTTCACAATCAAAGCTCATATTTTCATTAGTAAATCTCACTACTAAAGCCTAACATGTTCATGCTATCTAGATTCATATGTTAACATGTCCGACATATATTTCAAGGCCACATAGTCATGCTTGCAAAATCAGAATGTATGTATGATATCTATGTGCCAAGGTTCACCTTTAAAACTTACATTTCTGTTAGAAATATTCAACAGTGGGGTTCGCATGTTCACAATTCCATCATAAAACTTATGTATACAAGTCAACATGTATTTCATGTGTTTCTAGGTCATACTAACATGCATCAAAAGTCAGAACGTCAAAACGGATATAATAAGTTAATGTCCATTTTGAAAATCTAAGTTCATTGTGAAATCTAAACTTCACCATTCAAGCATGCGATCCTAATATAATGTGCTCACATTAGTTCAATGTACTCATATATATATATATATATATATATATATATATATATATATATATATATATTACCCATGCTTGCATGCACATCTAAGTTATATAAATAAACCAACACTTGACATATTTACAGCAGATTGCAGAAACTGGAACAGGCTGCTGGCGCAGCTGAGCAGCTGCCCAGTTCAAGACTGACGCAGCTGCGCCGGCTCTCGGCTAGCTGCAGACAGTTCCTGTAAACGACAACTACAAACCCAATTTCCAAATTTCCTTCACAAAAACAGTTTCGGACAACCACATTGTACTTCTATCATACTTATAAGTCCATATAGCAGCTAAGAAACATATCCCAATCTAATTTGGCATGAATTGCAACAAAATTAAGAATTTGAATTTGAACAGAAATTAAGAATTTGAGTTTACGAAACGAAGAACAAGGAATGGAATTACACCTTTGTAATGCAATTTGAATTCTCAACTTCTTAGAATACTAATACTGATGATATACTAGCTCTTAACTCAACACTTATACAAATCTCAGCAATTGAAAAGAGATGAGAGGAGCTATTATTTATAGAAGAACATATATACAGACAATACCTTTAACTCCGAAATTAAACCAACGAAAAAGAGGATTGCATGGTGGTCATAGGAGAGTTGGTAATTGGTTGTTAGAACCCATCATGATTCCCACTCCCTTGCCCATCATTGTTATGAAAGTTAGGAATTGTTTTGCGGAGTTTTAAGGTTATAGGGGAATAGGATAGCTTGAGTATATCACGTGAAAGAGATAGTGACTCTCCCAGCAAAACAAACTCAGCCTTCTAGCAACATGCATATATACATACTTAGGCTATATACACATACATATATCATACACTTAGGTATATATGTATACTTTGGTAGTAAATTCATTTAGAGTCATAATGTAGTTTTCAATAAGAAAATAATGTTACAATGTAGTGAAATGTAATTTGCACATATATAATCCATGTATATTTTATCATACCGGTATAATTTACTCGGATATAATCACATCATATTATCTCTTTTATTATTAAATTCTATTGTTCAATTATATATAGAAGTAATCATCAATTATAATTGTTTACTATATATATTCATGATACATTATTTTAATGTCCACACATTCACATAGTCACATAGGCATTATCATGTAGCTCTCACAATTCAATAAACTTTACTATATAGTTTATATATATAATATAGTCACATTACGCTTCATATAATATATAGTTAGCTACTATACGTTATATTTTTAAATTCGCATGCTTGCACATAGAAGTTAATAATTTACTTATCTTATTAATTAATTAATAATAATATTAATTAATCTATTTCTCATTAATCAATAAAATTATAATTTCCACAATAATTAATTAACACTTATATGATTAAGTATCACATTAAATGAATGTAAATCTTATTATATTTATAAACACGTTGCTTATTATTATTAATATATCTTTTGTAATAATAATAATCACATATCATAATTAATCATCATTAATATTCTATAACAATTAATTAATATTCTATAATAACAATTAACAATTAATATAGATTAATTATTCACTTAAGAATTCCTTCGTTAATTAATATAATTATTAATATTTCTCATCATTGTGCCTCACAAGGCTTTCAACGAGTTTATCGCAAACTCCATATATTCTCAATTATTATAATTATTCAATTTAATATCATTGAGTTAACTCATCTCATAACACAAAATCATTTATATTCAAATAAATTCTCATTCCCATTAATATATTCATTTAATAATATATTAAAATTCTCGGGTATTACATACTTCCCCCCTTATAAACATTCTATCCCGGAATTGCTATAAAGTTACACAAATAGATGGGGATAGTCCCTCATCATCCTATCTTCTAATTTCCATGTAGCCTCCTCGACATCGTGGTTACGCAAAAGTACTTTTACAGAAGATATAATTTTATTTCTCAAGGTTTGCTCTTTTCTATCTAATATTTGGACATGAATTTCTTCATACGCCAAGTTCTTCTCCACTTGAATGGGATCGTAAGAAATCACGTGCTTGTAGTCAGCCTTGTACGTTCGCAACACGAAAATGTCAAACACGTTGTGAATGTGCCCCAACTCGGGTGGTAACGTAACTTTGTATGCCACTTCGCCCACTCGCTTCAGTATCTCGAACGGTCCTATAAATCTTGGACTCAACTTTCCTTTCTTGCCAAAACGGATTTTTTCCTTCCATGGAGATACTTTCAAGAATACAAAACTGCCGACTTTGAAGTCTCGATCCTGCCGATGCAAATCTGCGTACTTTTTTTGGCGGTCTTGAGCTGCTACTAATCTGGCTCTTATCACTGTCACCACGTCTGCGGTCTGTTGTATTAGCTCTGGTCCAAGTATTCGTCGCTCTTTGACTTCGTCCCAACATAACGGTGTTCTGCACTTTCTTCTGTAAAGAGCTTCGTACGGTGGCATGCCGATACTCGCATGGTAACTATTATTATACGCAAATTCAACTAAGGGTAGGTGGTCATCCCAATTTCCCTTGAAGTCCATCACGCAAGTCCTCAAGCGTTTGTATAGTTCGCTCACTTTGTTCGTCTGTTTGAGGATGATAAGCGGTACTCAACCTCAACTGTGATCCCATTCTCTCTTGCAAACTTTTCCAAAAATTTGACGTGAAGCGCGGATCTCGATCAGAAACAATTGACACCGGCACTCCATGTCGTGAAACAATCTCCTTTACGTAAAGATTCGCTAACTGATTCAAATTGTAGCGGATCTTGATTGGTAGAAAATGTGCGATATTCGTTAGTTGATCCACGATAACCCAAATGGCATCATAACCTTTTTGCGTAACTGGAAGTCCTACCACGAAGTCCATCGTAATATGCTCCCATTTTCACTCCGGTATTTCCAACGGTTGTTGTAAACCACTCAGCCGCTGATGCTCTAGTTTAACGTGTTGGCAAGTCAAACATCTACTAACGCACTCTGCGACTTCTCATTTCAGATTGGGCCACCAAAAATGTTGTCTCAAATCTCGGTACATCTTTGTGCCTCCCGGATGAAACGGAATACGTCGTATTGTGTGCCTCGTGCAAAATCTCTTCCCTTAACTCGGTTACCGCTGGTACCCACACTCTTTCTTCGAATCTCAAAATACCGTCTTTATCCATTCGAAATCTTTCTTCTTCATTTTTGGTGATCCTCTTTCTGATTTTCTTGCACTCTTCATCTTTCTCTTGTGATTCCTTTACTCTATCCAACAAGGTTGGACGAGCTTCCATTACGAATAACTTCTCTTCAGACTTCTCTGGTCCTTTTACCTATATCTCTAATCTTTCCATATCTCTTACCAATTCTTCCTGAGTCGTCAAACGAAATAGTTTCTCCCTTCCTTTTCTGCTCAGAGCGTCGACAACCACGTTTGCCTTACCCGGGTGATAAAGAATATCGCAGTCATAATCCTTGATCAATTCTAACCACCTCCTCTGACGTATATTCAACTCCTTCTATGTGAAGATATATTTCAGACTCTTGTGGTCTGTGAATATCTCACATTTCTCTCCGTACAAATAAAGCCTCCAAATCTTCAACGTAAAAACTACTGCCGCTAACTCTAAGTCATGAGTAGGGTATCGTTTTTCGTAATCCTTCAATTGTCGTGATGTATACGCAATGACTTTGCCGTGCTGCATGAGCACACAACCAAGTCCCTTGTGCGATGAGTCACTATAGACCACAAAATTTCCCACATCATCTGGTAATGATTACACAGGTGCCTCGCTCAATCTTTTCTTCAACTCTTGAAAACTCTCTTCGCATTTGTCTGTCCATACAAATTTCACCGTCTCCCTCGTAAAATTGGTCAACGGGGTTGCTATCTTAGAAAAATCTTGGATGAATCTTCGATAGTACCCAGCTAACCCTAAGAATTGAACCTTTTCCATCCAAAATTCACACTTTGAAAATTTTGCATGCATCTTCTCCTTCCTTAGTGCCTCTAAAACAATCTTCAGATGTTCGGCGTGTTCTTCCTCTATCTTCGAGTAGATCAAGATGTCGTCGATGAAAACTACCACAAATTTATCCAAGTATGGCTTGAAAACTCGGTTCATCAAGTCCATAAATGCTGACGAAGCATTAGTCAAACCAAATAACATTACCAAAAACTCGTAATGTCTATAACTGGTTCGAAACTCAGTCTTTGGTATGTCCTCATCTCGTACCTTCAGTTGGTGATATCCTATCCATAGGTCGATCTTCGAGAAACACTTTGCTCCCTTCAGTTGATCAAATAAGCCATCTATCCTCGGTAGCGGATATCTGTTCTTGATCGTTACTCTGTTCAATTCTCGATAATCGATACAAAGCCTCATCGATCCATCCTTTTCCTTAACGAATAACATTGGTGCTCCCCAAGGAGACACACTCGGTCGAATGTAACCCTTATCCAATAATTCTTATAGTTGTATCATCAACTCCTTCATTTCTTCCGGCGCCATATGATATGGAGCTTTCGAAATTGGTGTCGTTCCCGGTGCTAAGTCTATTACGAATTCAATTTCTCTGTCTGGCTGAAGACCAGGCAGATCATTCGAAACACATCTTGAAATTCATTCACCACGAATATATCTTTAATATCTATTACATTTTTTCGAGTATCTACGATGTAAGCTAAATAACCTACACATCCTTTCCTTAACAATTTCTTGGCCTGCATCATCGTAACGCAACACGATTGCTTAAGCGATGAGCTACCATAAAACACTACCTTAGACTTACCTGGAGTCTGAAGGTTCACACATTTGTTCTGACAGTCAATTATCACTGCATGGTTATATAACCACCAATCCATTCTCAGTATTACATCAAATTCTCCCAATCTAATAGGAATCAAGTCTACGCTCAGTTCATGTTCTCTAATATTTGCGCGACACTTTCGATAAACGTATTCTACAGGGATTATTTCCTTATTTGCAAGTTCTATGTTCAAGGGATTTTCTAATCGTTCTCGGGGTGAATTAAGTCTACTAGCAAATTTTTCAGCTACAAAAGAATAGGTGGCACTTGAATCAAATAATACATAAGCATTTATATCATTGATTGGGATTATACCTGACACCACGTCTTTTGCAGCCACTGCGTCCTAGATGGTCATGTTAAAGGTTTTGGCAGTTGGGCGGTTGGATTGTGCCGGTCGGCTAATCATTAGCTTGTTTCCCCCTTGTTGGCTCCCTCCGCTACTTCCCTTCTTCGGGTAGTCCTTAATCCGGTGCTCTGTTGAGCCACATGCAAAGCATCCTTGTATCTTTTGCTGTTTTGGGCAGTTGGGCGAGATGTGCCCTTCCTGTTCGCAGTTGTAGCAAGTGCCGCGACCCTTCCAGTACTCACCCTGATGGTTCTTCCCACATTTATTACAAGCCTCACTCCTTTTCTTAAAACCTCCACGAAAATTCCCCGATTGATTATTGTTGTTTTTGTTGTTGTTGTTGTTGTTATTCTCCCACTTTCTCTTTCCCAAGTTGCTTCCTCCACTACTGCTTCCTCCATCACGGTTCTCTCCTCCAGTATTCTTTCCTTTCTTCTCCTTGTTATACAGACTTAAGGCCTCACTGCCACCTTCCGCAATGATTGCCTTCTCCAGTAATGGCGCAAAGGAATTAATTTGAAGAACTGATACCTTATTAAACAGCCATGGCTTCAGCCCTTGTTCGAATCATCTCGCCTTCCTTTCCTCATCTCTAACTTGGTGTTCCGTAAATTGCTCTAGTTTGTTAAACTTAGCTGCGTACTGCGCCACCGTCATATCACCTTGCTTTAGTTCTAAAAATTTCACCTCCATTCGGTTCTTCATGCTTTTCGAGAAGTAGTTCTCAAAAAATATAGTCTTAAACCTATCTTAAGTTATTGTCCCTTCTCCAGCTCTTTGCTAATTCACCTCCCACCAATAGTTTGCTTCGCCTCTCATTATGTACGTAGCAAATACCATTTTCTGGTCTTCGCCCACACGAGCTATAGTGAAAGCCTTCTTGATCTCCTTGATCCTTGTTTGTGTAATTATCGGGTCAGTAGTACCCTCGAACTCTGAGGGTCCTATGCTTTTAAAGTCTTTGAAGGTTGTTACTGGCACAACCTAAGGGTT
>JAINUT010000095.1:0-97304 GCA_020205555.1 Panax stipuleanatus | reverse complement strand
TTTTAGGAAAGAGAAAAGAAATGAAGTAGAAAGGTTTCTAATTGTTTGGGAAAAAAGATATATCATGTATACATTTTGCCCAACACTCCACTCTTCTAATCTCTCTTACATAACTTGCAATCTTGGACAAATGTGTTGGTGAAATGAAAAGATGACACCTATGGAGAGTTGGTGAGAGTTAGTACGGTTTGGTAAGAATTAATCATTGCATACATGCCCCCTTCTCTTCCTTCCTCTATTGGCCGAAATTATGCCCCTTTTCTTCCAAATTTATTTTCTTTTTATTGCTTTATTTAACTTACTAAATGTCCAAATAAATTCCTTAACAATTGGCTAAAAGATTGGGCTCCAATTTAATTATTTAGGCTTGCTAAAAAAATAATTGGGGTATATAAATTAAAATAGTCCACTAATTTTAATTCTATCATACCCTAATCATTTAATTATGGTTTTCATTCACTCATTTGTACTTTAAATCCTTACTCATGTACCTTTAATTTTTTAACCCAATTAGACTTGCTTAAATTAGTTAAAAAATTAATTAATTGAGATAATAAACTTAATCTCTTAGGTTAGTAAAAATTTTAAATACTAACATCCTTACATATTATAACCCTTAAGTTATTTAATTCCATACCTAATATATATATTAGGTTACAAGACTTTATTCTTAATTCTCTTTATGTGTTAAATAATATATAAATAATACACAAAACCATATAAGTCATTCACAAAATTTTTAAATCCATACTCTATTTCCAGTCTAGTCTTATTATTTATCATTTAGAATCTTATAAATCTTATAAATTCCGGGTTGTCACATTCACCCCTTCTTTTAAATTTCGTCCTCGAAATTACAGCCTACTAATCCCTACTCCTTCTATTCACCAAAACTA
Organism: Panax stipuleanatus; assembly: GCA_020205555.1. Classification (NCBI taxonomy): domain Eukaryota; kingdom Viridiplantae; phylum Streptophyta; class Magnoliopsida; order Apiales; family Araliaceae; genus Panax; species Panax stipuleanatus. The sequence continues at coordinate 96,408 of JAINUT010000095.1, read as the reverse complement.
GGTTTTTAACTTAACATTTATCTGATTTCATTCTCATTTAATGAGTACACACAGCTTCCTTCTATGAGAATTATTCTATCATCACATTCTACCCAAACTTCTCCCCAAGGAGTTAAAAAAACTTTCCAAATTATGTGAGGGTCATATATACCATGAACACTCGGGTTTAACGGTATTCACCGTAATCAAATAATAGATATGTTTACAATCACGAAGAAGGTAAATGCAAATGCCGGCCTTAATTATTAGAATGACTGTATGCGTTCATCATCGTCGCCTTTGGCGCAAAAATATTTCTCAATTTAGGATGTTCATACTCAGCCTGAAGTCCGAATCAAAACAATATGGTTCGAGATAAGTTCTCAAAGAGATACTTAAATTTTCATAAATATTGTCTAGCTGAATCAAATAGCTTTAGACATATACCAATAATTCCAATATCAATCTAAACATGTGTCTGGCCAAATTTAATTGACACTTGACTTTTCTTTAAAATTCTGAAAATTATTTTATGACGTCAAGATACCGCACTGTATTTACAGTCCATTTTAGATTCCATTATTTTTGTGACTTTGTCATACACCAATATACCATAGTGGGCTGACGATCTATAGATCATATCCAACACTAGGTAATACTGCATTAATAACTCCATCTTTTTATCATCTTTGCACCCGGTTCCATGATGCATTGATGATATATAAAATATTTTTGATATTTTAAATTATTTTTGTCTAGCCGAAACAATTAGCGTAGACTCTTCTTTAAACCGTTCAAAACTATTGAAATCATTTTTGAAATTATCATGTCGCAACAGGTAACGATGTGTCAGGGTCCCGAAGTCCACACATACACAATTGTAACTTGTTTTGAAGATGACCAAATTTTTTTTTTTTTTGTTCATGCCGCAACAGGTAACATGTGATAATGGCTCAAAGTCTATCTCCACACCCTTGTCACCATATTGTGAAGACAACAAAATTTATTTTATTTCGAAAAAGGAATCAGTGCGAATTTAGCTTGATGTCAAAAATTTTGAAGTCTAGCATAGCTAGAAGATTTGGAATACCTATGCTTCCACCATCAACTTCAATTCTTCTAATGATCAATTGCTTAATAATTCTATCTATTTCTATTATCCTCAATCCTTCATTCACAATTTTTCCTATACCCCCGTATAGTTCATCAAACATACCACACGTTATGAGTTCAGGAACTTTCCATAATAATATGAGTTTAGGAACTTATCCTAGCAATACATAGTTCAAGAACCAATCAGAACTGTCCATACGCTTAGGGGTTCAAAATACCATACGATTATGAGTCACAAACTTACCATAAGTATGAGTTTTAAGAACTCGTACCTAATCTTATATTCTCTACCTATCCGTTATACACATGAGAAAAGAATCACCTTCTCATCATACATATAGCGAATAGCGTGAAACCGACATTTCAATGATTATATGATAAACTAAGTAGTCGTTAGACCAAGCACAAAACCCCCACCCATACAAAGGTTTGTACAATCAGCTATCACATGAGTCCTCAATTGAAATTCCACATAATCCTAGCTCCCAAATACTCGATACGAATTTCATTTAATCCGTATCTACAATTCACAACTCTTTCCTGAGTTTTAATAGTACAATTTCATAGTACCACTGTCATACAGCAAATCCTGCAATAAAGTTTTCAATCATTTGATTGATCATCTGTCCTTTTATGACCTCATCAGATCACGTTGTAATCTGATATTATAATCGTATTATATTACGATTCTTTTCTATGTTATGATCGTTTTGTTTTATGATCTTCTTTCCCTTTATACTTTTAGTCTTTTAGACTCTATCTATTCATTACTACTGTTCATCTTTATTATCAGAGTTAGGTAACTCTGGATCTTTATTACTTGTCATGATTCTTCTTTGAATCTTATTGACTTATTAACCTTGCCCAAATTCATCGCTTAGAACTTAAACTCTATTTGAGTTTATTCCTATTCCTCATCTCTGCAGTTATAGCCTAAGGTAACACTACCTAAGGTTTATAACCTACAGCTTTGATACCAACTGTAGCGCGCCCAAATCCGGGTCCCAAGAACCTCGACTTGGTAAGTTACGATACATCATTTCAATAACTATTGCGGAAGATATAAACATAAATTATTTTACAATAACTTTTACAACATAATTCCCAAGGTCTGTAAACCTAATACATGATTCAATATCCTACACGACATACAATGTCATTTGTATCTGATACTATTACCATTTTAACCGTATAATAATTCCATCCTGAAACTTGCCTTTGCCTTTGATTGTATCCGAAGTTTCGTCTTAATCTGAAATGTTTATCATGATATAGCAAGGGTGAGCAACAAGTTTGCCTACCAAGTTTAAGTTCAAATGAAGATATATCATGATTGAAAAGAATATAAGCTGACAAACTTTCAACAATATAAGAATTGTGAAAGAACATGAATAAATAATGTGAATAGCCAACAATGACATGAATAAATTCAACTGAACAATATGGTAAGGAAGGTGATCAGCCTTTCATACCTGATGAACATATACAACATGCACAACGTGCGAATAAATAATCAGTATAGATGTGAATAATCAACAATAATTATTTACGAACATGCTTTACAATAACAACTCGAGTTCGAGTTAGGAAAGCCTGCATAGTCGATTACCGCTACGCAATTTAATTTAATCGCTGTATTGGAAAGGCCTATCAGTTATAAGATTGATCTTTCAATTAGCATAACATACTTTATAAGTAAACTATCTAACATTTAAACATATAATCAAATATTAGATATCCTTAATACTATACATATACACAAGTCTAAACCTAGCACACATCGAGTCTTTAATAGTATTCAATATAGTATACTGAATGGTTTCGCACAAACAACTAACAAATTAGTTTCTGTCTCGTCTACACTGTTTTCACAGTGAGTTAGATTGATTACTAATTCGTAGATACCTTCCGCATATGAAGGTCGTTTAGCCCAGCTACTATACATTAATCATTAAAGAGTACGACTGTACTACCTTAGACTTAACACTACTTCGTCATATAACTTATAAATTAACACTTAGTCTTTCATTTTATAAATCCATTTATAAATTAGTAAGCTGAATACCTAATCCAGCAACCTGGATTCAGATTGAATTTCAATTTAGTAAATTATTTTCCAATCCAGCAGACTGGATTTAACTGACCTCCAATCCAGCAAGTCTGGATTCAAACTGACATCAAGTCCAGCAAGCCTGGATTCAACTTACCACCAATCCTGCAACCTGGATTATCCAAATAGATCAATCCAGCATCCTTGATTATCCAAACATACCAATCCAGCATCCTGGTGGCCAATCCAGCAAACCAGATTGAATCCATCAACCTGGATTCCCCTTTTTTAACCTAATCATATTATTATTTTTTTATCTTTTGTCCACACATAAATACATGTATTCCATACACAAAAACATTTTTTTAGAATTTTTCAACTTCCTTAAGTATTTTTCAAAAATCCATTTCTAGTTAATTACTTAAGAAATTTGCTACATCGTGCTTAACTCCAGAAATTCCCAACTCTTGGCGGATCTTATACGTATTAACGTGAGCCTCCGGTTTAAATTTTGTGGTCATCGGAGTTATACAACTCTGATTATAGCAATTTTTGTCGAAAAAACATAAATATTGAAATAGTCATAACTTGCTCAATTTAAGTCGGAATGAGCTCATTTTTGGACACAAGCTACTTTATAACATATATTTTAATGTTCCAAAAGATTGGAATTTATTTCATAATATAGCTGGACGAAACTGCCCCTGAAATTTCCGGACAGCAAGCTTTTGTCATTTTTCAGATTTCGCATCTTTTCCTAAAAACTGTCCAGACGGAAATCTACAAGGAATTTTTCAGTGATTCCACTTGGAAAAGTTAGAAGACTTATATATCTAACTCTAAAATTGACCACACTCAAAAATTCAAAATAGAATGAGAGATATGATTTTAACTTCAGGTTATGTTTTCCCCAAAATAATTTTTCTCACTATTAGATTTTCTAAGAAATCTTCTATGATCTCTTGATTAATCAAACATTAGCCACCATAAACTAACATAATACATCACAAACTTCCTTAAACTCAAGGATACACCATGATCCTTCATTAATTTCATCAAACTTTCATTAAACCCAAGCAAAATAATTTATGCTAGGAAAATTAAAGTTTTCTAACTTTTGAAACATAGTTTCCTTTTTCTTGCTTTTGATCTAACTTTGATCCATCAAAAGTGATAGATCTAAACACATAACACTTATAAACATATAGATCTAAGGTTTTTGAGTTTTGAAATCATAGATCCAAGTTTTGATTCAAACAACTAAAAATAACTTTGGAAAAAGGTGTTTTATACCTTGATCTCTTGCTAGCCTTTCTTAATCTTTCAAAGTAGATGATGATCTTGGGTAGCTTGAAGATCAAAACCTCCTCCCCTTTACCTCTTGTGGCTGCTGAAAATGGTCTTTCTCTTTTCTCTCTCTATTTGGTTTTGCTAGCTTTTTAGGAAAGAGAAAAGAAATGAAGTAGAAATTGGTTTTCTAATTGTTTGGGAAAAAATATAGATATATCATATGTATACATTTTGCCCAACACTCCACTCTTCTAATCTCTCTTACATAACTTGCAATCTTGGACAAAATGTTGGTGAAATGAAAAGATGACACCTATGGAGAGTTGGTGAGAGTTAGTAAGGTTTGGTAAGAATTAATCATTGCATACATGCCCCCTTCTCTTCCTTCCTCTATTGGCCGAAATTATGCCCCTTTTCTTCCAACTTTGTTTTCTTTTTATTGCTTTATTTAACTTACTAAATGTCCAAATAAATTCCTTAACAATTGGCTAAAAGATTGGGCTCCAATTTAATTATTTTGGGCTTGCTAAAAAAATAATTGGGCTATGTAAATTAACATAGTCCACTAATTTTAATTCTATCATACCCTAATCATTTAATTAAGTTTTTATTCACTCATTTGTACTTTAAATCCTTACTCATGTACCTTTAATTTTTTAACCCAATTAGACTTGCTTTAATTAGGTTATAAAATTAATTAATTGAGATAATAAACTTAATCTCTTAGGTTAGTAAAAATTTTAAATACTAACATCCTTACATATTATAACCCTTAAGTTATTTAATTCCATACCTAATATATATATATATTAGGTTACAAGACTTTATTCTTAATTCTCTTTATGTGTTAAATAAATATATAAACAATACACAAAATCATATAAGTCATTTACAAAATTTTTAAATCCATACTCTATTTCCAGTCTAGGTCTTATTATTTAACCTTTATTTAATCATTTAAAATCTTATAAATTCTCGGGTTGTCAAAAAAGAATCCCTAAACACTGAGAAGTCATCCATGAATACCTCAACACTGCGCTCCACCATATCTGAGAATATCGCCATCATGCATCTCTGAAAGGTTGTCGATGCGTTATACAGCCCGAATGACATTCTTCTAAAGGCAAAGGTGCCATAATGGCATGTAACCGTTGTCTTTTCTTGGTCCTCTAGTGCAATTACAATCTGATTGTACCCCGAATAACCGTCCAACAAACAGTAGTATTCATATCCAGCTATTCTATCTAACATCTAATTAATAAACGGCAAGGGAAAAGGATCCTTTCGGGTTACCTTATTTAGCTTCCTTTAGTCCATGAAAACCCTCAAACCGGTCATTGTCCTAGTCGGTATCAACTCATTGTTTTCATTTTTTACTACTGTTATACCACCCTTCTTCGGGACACACTGAACTGGGCTAACATATGCACTATCTGAAATCGGGTAGATTATTCCATCATCGAGCCATTTCAAGATTTCTTTCTTCACTACCTCTTTCATAATCGAATTGTGCCTCCGTTCTTGTTCCACTGTAGGCTTACCGTCCTCCTCCATCAAAATCTTGTGCATGAAGAATGAGGGGCTGATTCCCTTAATGTCAGCAATGGTCCATCCAATAGCAGATTTATATTCTCAAAGAACTCTCAACAGCTTACTTTCCTGCAATTTGTTAAGCGCAGATGCAATAATAACATGTAAAGTAGATGAATTATCCAAATATGCATACCTGAGATGGTCAGGCAAAGGCTTAAGTTCGAGTGAAGGTGGTTCCTCTAGAGATGGTCTCATACGAGCTGATGAAGTTCCTGCAACTTCCAACGGCTCAAATGGTCTTTTGAATCAGTTCATTCCAGGCTGTGCATCTAACAAATGCAGATATTCCATCAACTCTGGATCGTCGCTATCACAATCTCCTATCAATGTCATTTCCAAAGGATCCGTACTCAGTATAAGACCCTGTTCATCCCCCACCACTTTCTCAATCACATCCATGCGATAACACTCCTCATCCTCCTTAGGGAAGTTCATGGCTTTGAAAACATTGAAGGTTACCTCTTGGTCTTGAACCCTCATGGTTAACTCTCCTTTCTGAACATCAATAAGAGTCCTACCGGTTGCCAAAAACGGTCACCTGAGTATTATCGAAATATCTTATCCTCTTCATAGTCCAAGATGACGAAATCAGCTGGAATTTGAATTTGTCAACTTTGACAAGAATATCTTCAACAATAGTTTATTTAGATATGAAATAGGATTTCATATTAATCCAAATAAAGGAGTTTATTTTGATAAGGAATTGGATTCCATATATTTGTTTTTTCCATAACAGTTTTAAAAGTTAAAATAAAGTACTTTATTTTTATTTGGAATTGGATTCCATATTAATTAAAATAAAGGAGTTTATTTTGATTAAATAATTTGATTAAAAAAATTTCTAGTTTATTTTTATTCAAAAATGGATAAATTAAAATAAAAAATTTATTTTGATTTAAATTTGGATTAAAATAAAGAGTTTATTTTAATTCATAATTGAATTTTATGCTAACTAAAATTGCCCATTAAATTGATATCAATGTATATATTGAATGTTTATTATTCACGAGATGAATGTTTTATTTATTGATGCATATGTTGATGTGTATAACAATAAATGTGGTTGATTATGGACTATTGACCAATATAATTGGATTTTATTTTAGTTGGATGCTTGAATGTATGTGTTTTATAAATGGGGTCTGCGTACCTCGTCTCCTCTAATTTTTTTTAACGTAAATTCTATCTCCCTCCTATGTACTTTCCTTTGACTGCTAATCAAGGTTTCTATTTATAATAAATTATTTTTGTAATAGGAATAGGAATAGTTATAATTAAATTTTGAAGAATTAGAGACCAAAGGAGCAAGGAGAACATGAAGGCCCGTTTGTAATGGAGCCCGAGATTTAAATGTAATAGTTATATTTAAATTTAATTCTTGTACCCTTAGGTTTGACCTTTTGGTTCACTTGATAGCTCTAGTGAACCAAACTAGGATAAATGTCCATAATCAATCCAGGTAGAATATAGTCTATATGTGCATGCTTACTATATATACATTTTATTTATTATACAACATACTTCACATGTTAATTAATATGACGCGATTATATATATATATATATATATATATATATATATATATATGCATGCGCTCTAAACAAGATGAGACAAATAATAACAAACCCCTCAAAGTATTTATATTAAGTCTTATGCGATCAAAGATATTTGGAATATCAAACGTCGCCTTCTAGCATGATAAATTTAATTGAGTATTAAATATTTAATATGACTTTGTTGTGTCACCACAAGACAAGTATTAAATATTTAAGATGTTGATTTATCACATTTGATGCTTATAACGAAATTGAACAATACTGTTTTGTTATGTCACCACAAGGATGGTATTTTCTATTTAAATATATGTAAGTGCTAGGTTGGACTTAACTTAGATAATTTTGGTTCGGATATGTCACCACTTGATCAAAATAATCTAAGAGGCAAAATAAGGAGTTACATGGTGATGTAATTGACAATATTTGTCTACTTATTATTTATATATCGTTTGTTGTGTCACCACAAGGCTATATACATTTGAAATAGGATCCTTATTTTCACCAGCAAATCTTTAATTAGATTTGCTTAACTATATATTATGAGGGTAATATAGTTTGAAGAAAATAGTGGAAGATACCAATTTAAAACAAGACCTAATTTATTTTGGTAATTAATAAAAGAACATATGCTATAATGTCGTTAATTACAAATTTATTTACAGAATTTTACAATGTCTAAATTACTATCACTGCGTAGAATATTAGATTCTATTTAACCGAACCAAATTAAACGGATTGGTTAGGATTTGAGAATAGTTCTCGAGGCTGAAAAGCTATCTTCTTTCTTTAATACGCATATCCGTATAATGGTTGCGACAATGCTCTGAGGAAGAGCTTGCCTACTTTTAGAAAGTAACAAGATGAAGCATATTTGGCTCAATGCATCATGCTCGCATCCATAGTAACGAGTTTCAGCGTCAGCATGAAACTATGAATGCTCCTACTATATTCCTACACTTCAAAGAGTTGAATGGTGAGGAAAGTAGGACTAATAGATATTAGATATCTAAGGAGCTCTTCCGATCTAGATAATCGATGTCACTACAGTACAAACATATGTCCTAAAATGATCAATTTGATTGAACAATTTTGACAATTAGGGTTTTGTCATGGATGGAGAGTTGAGCCAAGATTTGATCTCGTATCACTCCCGACTCTTTCTCACAATTGTTGTGAATTTCCACATGACAAGCTTTGTGTCAGCCTCGCTGATTTGCTTAACATGTTAAAAAATTGTTGAGAGTCACTTTCCAATCAAGAAAGATCAAGTCTTACTTGTAGGAGCCAAAGGATCTTCTGAAAAGAAGAACATTCAAAGGGTAAATAGAAAGACAAATACAAAGGATAATAAGAACAAAACTGATACGGATAGCAAAGGAGTTTGCTTCCACTACAATAAACCTAGACACTGGAATAGAAACTACGAGAAACATCTTGCAGAGGCTAACCAGAAGAAGCTTAGTGAAGCTTCGGTTACATATACAGGTTTGTCAATGATTGAAATAAATCTTTCAGTAAGTAAAGTTTCTACTTGGGTATTGGATACCGGCTATGGTTCTCATAAATACAGATTTATGAAGGGAAAGCAGAAGTAGAAAGCTAAACAAGGGGAAGTCTTCCTACGTGTGGGAATGGAGCAAAGGTTGGTCCATTAACTATATGAAATTATTGTTTAGTGCCGCTTACGGGCAAGTCCATTAGTTTAAATAATTAACAATTTACTGAATGGACTTTACATACTTGACTTACATGAAAATAATTTTAAATTGAACAAACTAGTAAAAGAAAAGGAGATGATCATTTAAATAGTTGAATATTTGTATTTGGTGAAATACAAGTCTGAATCATTTGAAAGGTTCAAAGAATTCAGAAGTAAAACTAATTGGCAAGGTATTATGATTCTTCGATAGGATCGAGGAATAAATACTTGTGCAATAAGTTTGAAGATCACCTTAAATGGTTTTCCCACAATGGAAGCTTTCTGATATATAATAATCGATTGATGTATCTAAAAGGAAAAATTATACCTTGTTGGACATTGTGCGATCCATAATGATTTTACCGACATTCCAATATCCTTCTAGGGTAATACCCTCGAAATGGCTGCATATCTACAAAATAAGGTAAACTCAAAATCTATCCCCGAGACTTCATAAGAGTTATGAACAGGGAGGATTCCTAATCTTAAGTATGTTAAGATAAAGGGTTGTCCAGCTTATGTGAAAAGGTTTCAAAAGGATAAGCTTGGGACAAGATTTGACAAATACAAATTTGTGGGACATCCTAAAGTAAGTTTAGGGTAAATGTTCTATAATCATACTTAGCAAAAGGTGTTTGTTGCAAAACACAATGCCTTCTAAGATAAATGTGTTTATCATTGAAGGGCTAGTGGGAGGATAATAGATCTTGAAGAAGTTTAAGAACCACGAATCACTATTAGTCAAAAGGAGGAGCCTGTAGATAGAACTATTGTACCACAACAGAATCGTAAATCTGGAATAGTACTTAAGATACCTGGGAGGTATAGATTCATCATAGATGATGATGATGAGGTACGCAGCATAGAGGATGATAATCCAGGAATACACGATAAGGCCAAGAGTTGTAGACACTTGTACATAGTTAACAAGTTTAGGGATAGAAGACTTGCCTCAAGCGCAAGCTACTAATACAATCACGTTCTTTAAGCCTTCCACACACACACCACACACACACCACACACACACCACACACACACATATATATATATATATATATATATAATCACAATAATCTAAATTAGTTAATACGTAACTAATTCACATAATTAGTTAACACATCTAGGTTAACTCATTCTTGTTTAATTATTAAGTTAATAATTAACTATCACATAATTAATCACATCACATTATCATATTACATGCTCACATAATTAAATCAATTAATAATTATGCACTTCATATTAATTAAATTATAATTAAATGAATTATAATTTAAACATTTAATCTAATTATAATTACCCAAATTATAATCACATCTTATATTAATTAAATTATAATTAAAATAAATTATAATTTATAATTAATCAATCTTTATCAAGCATAATTAAACAATTTACAATTCATAATTAATTATGCATTTATTAAATTATACTTACACACATTATAATTTAAATTAACATTTGTTTGATTAAAATTAATCAAATAATATTCATTATAATTTTTCAAATTATATTTTAAATTAAACCTTTACTTTAATTATAATTACATATCATATTAACTAAATTATAATTAAACAATTATAATTTAACATTTACTTTGATTAAATCAAATAATAAATTTAAGGTTTCACAATCTTCTTTCTTTTTCCAATATGAAATTGTCAAAATAATACTTTATTACAACTAGGTACATGATTATCATTGAAACAATTAAACTTAGGTTAAAGACTGCACAAATAATTAGAGTTCATGCCTCTTCTCTGGTCCTGGCTCAGCTGCGCACCCTTAAGCCTTGGCACCGGCGCAGATGCGTGCGTGCTCAATTTGAAAAACTCAGCAGGCGCAGCTGCGCCGTTTCTGCCTTTGTTGCCGGCGCAGCTGCGCCAGAACACAGATAGAAACAGTACAGTTCGGCACTCTGCTTCACTGTTCATTCCATATGCCAACAATCAGCAAAACACAGCAACTCAAACAATGTAAACCACATATATAATATTACACACGTAATACATGATTCTAATCACAGAAATCTTTTAAGCAATCAAAATCAAAGGTTTAAAAATACAAGTTTGCTATTTCATAACTCATACTTTAACAAAAAACAATCCACTATAAATTCAATTCTAAAATCACTTAAATCCATAATACATGCATTGTTTTCATTATTGACGATAGTATCATGAACAACTCTTAATTGACATTTAACACATATGAAACTCATCAATTTTGCTCTTAAACTCAAACTAAAAAACATATAACTTCATAAGAACAAATATCCATAAAAATTGTTTCTACAATAATTGATTTTTGAAAATCGTTTATAGCATACAATTCAATAGTTTGTAAAACAAATTCTACTTATCTACAACAAATCACCAATTCATGAATAATCTTTTCAGGAGAACTCAAAATAAGAAAGAAACTAAATAAAGTTCTTAAAAAATAGGTAGTAATTATATCCTTTTGGCTTGATGTGAAGAAGAGATGATGATGAGGAGCTTGAGTTCTAACCAATTCTTTCCTTCTTTTTCTTCTTGAGTATTCTCTCTAATTTTCTCTACTCTTTCTTTGTTCTTATTTTGTCAGGCTTTGAACTAACGTAATTTAGCTTATAACTAATATAATATAACTGATATAATATAACTGTAAGTAATTAACCCATAAATAAATATATTAATAATACATGAGTTACACAAATTTGAATTTAAAAAGCCATAAGGCTTGTTTGGCAAATTAGAGTTATTTTTAAAAATAGATTATTAGTAACTAAGGCATGTTGGTTAGAATGGGTTTAAAGCTAGTACAAGGGTCCTGTTTGGCAAACCTTTTAAAACATAAGTAAGGTCCTTGTTTGGTTAAAACAATTAAAAAACTCTTTTATTATTTAATAAATTTTATTTAACACATATTTTAATGTTACACTTAATTAATTAAATCTTTAACATTCTAATTTAATTAATTAAAATCTAACATCAATTAATCACATACAACTTGTCACGTAACAATTATAATTACTCGCTAATTAATAATTTCATGCAACACTCATCACATAATTCATCTAATTAATTATATCAATTAAATTAGAACTATACTATAAAATTAATATACATCAATTAAATTAATATTTATTTAATAAATATATAACACTTAATTAAATAAATCCACAATAATCACATAATTTATTTATTTAACTCAATAAACTAAATTACATAAAATATTTATTTAATTCAATAAATATTTACAATTAATATATAAATTCTCATTCGTACAATCTTCCCTCCTTAAAAGGATTTTGTCTCCAGAATCTCACTTAAAAAAATTTCCATCTGTTACATTCTTCCCCCTTAAAAGGATATGTCCAAAGAATAGGTACATAAGGGGTTACACAAAAAGCTAAGCAAAAAATTGTGAATATATTTTCATAAAACATCTTCGAGTTCTCACGTAGTTCTTCAGCACTGTGGTTCCTCTAGATTACCTTAACAGAGGTATCACTTTATTTCTAAGTACATGTTTCTTTCTATCAACTATTTGAACATGCACATCTTCATAGTTAAGTCTTATCAAACTGTAATGACTCGTATTCTATTACATGTTTGTAGTCGTGTTTGTACGGTCTTAACACATAAATATGGAAGACATGGTGTATATCTCCAGCTTTGGAGGTAATGCAACCTCATAAGCTACCTCGCCCACCTTTCGTAGTACCTCAAAAGGTCCAATAAATCGGGGACTCAGCTTCTCCTTCTTGCCAAATCGAATATTCCCTTTCCAAGGAGATACTTTCAAGAAAACGAAGCTTCCTGGTAAGAATTCTCGATTCTGGTGATGTTGATCGGCATATTCTTTTGTTTGTCTTGAGCAGCAACTAGTCTCGTTTTGATCAGTTTCACTATTTCGACGGTTTGTTGTACCAGCTCCGGTCCCAACAGTTGACGTTCACCGACTTCATCCTAGCATAAAGGCGTTCTGCATTTCCTGCCGTATAACATTTCGTAAGGCGGTATGCCGATACTCGCGTGATAACTATTATTGTAGGCTAACTCCACCAACGGTAGATGATCATCCCAGCTTCCTTTGAAGTCCATAACGCAAGCTCTCAGCATATCATCTAGCGTCTGAATCGTTCTCTCACTCTGGCCGTCGGTCTGAGGATGGTACGTTGTACTCATTTGCAATTGTGTTCCCAGACACTCTTGCAAACGCTTTCAGAAATTTGACGTAAAACGCGGATCTCTATCGGACACAATCGACACCGGAACACCGTGTCGAGAAATAATTTCCTTCATATCTAGCTTCGCTAGCTGATCCAAGTTGTACTTAATCCTGATCGGTAGAAAGTGGGCTGACTTTGTCAGTCAATCCACAATCACCGATATTGCATCGAAACCCTTCTGAGTCGCTGGAAGACCAACCACGAAATCCATCGTGATGTGCTCCCACTTCCATTCTGGAATCTCCAATGGTTGTAGCAATCCGCTATGCCTCTGATGTTCTGCTTTAATTTTTTGGCACGTTAAACATTTCACAACGCATTCAACAACGTCCCTCTTCATATTCGACCACTAGAAATGGTGTCTGAGATCTTGGTACATCTTTGTACTCCCTGGGTGAATCGAATATCTCGAACTGCGAGATTCGTTCAAAATCTCTTCTTTGACATCTGGTAATAACGGTACCCAGATTCTTCCTTCAAATTATAGCAGTCCTTCGTTATCAATCTTGAACTTGAACTCTTCACCATCGACTATTCTTTTTCGGATCTTCTCGCATTCTTCATCGTGAAGTTGTGCTTCTTTCAGTTTGTCTACCAGAGTAGAACCAGTAGTTACTTTAAACAACATCTCATCCGATTCCTTCGGATAGTTCACTTCTAGTTCCAATATAGCCATATTTTCTATTAACTGGTCTTGATCAATTAACATATTTAGCTTCTCCCGAGCCTTTCTTCTCAAGGCGTCGGCGACGACGCTAGCTTTACCCGGATGGTAAAGTATCTCGCAGTCGTAGTCCTTGATCAGTTCCAACCATATTCTTAGGCGTATGTTTAAATCCTTCAAGGTAAAGATATACATGAAACTCTTATGATCCGTGTATATCTCACACCATTCTCTATAGAGGTAGTGTCTCCAAATCTTTAGAGCAAACACTACTGCTGCCAATTCTAAGTCATGTGTCGGATACCCCTTCTTGTAATCCTTCAGTTGGCGTGACGCATAGGCAATGACCTGGCCGCTCTGCATCAGCACACAACCTAATCCTTTATGTGAGGCATCACTATATACCACGAAATTCCCCGTACTATCCGATAAGGACAACACAGGTGCAGTACTCAACCTCTTCTTCAGTTCCTGAAAACTTTCCTCACACTTTTCTGTCCAAACAAATTCAACTGTTTTATGAGTCAAATTCGTCAACGGAGTTGCGATCTTCAAAAAGTCTTGGATAAATCTCCTGTAATAACCTGCCAATCCCAAGAAACTCCTCACTTCGGACGGCATCTTCGGCTGATTCCAATTCATTACAGCCTCAACTTTTGACAGATCTATCGAAATCCCGTCCTTGTCAATCATATGGCCAAGAAATTGCACACGTTCCAACCAAAATTGTATTTCAAGAATTTCGCGTAAAGCTTCTCTCGTCTCAGCGATTCTAAGGTTAGCCTTAAATGTTCGGTGTGTTCCTCCTCAGTTTTGGAATAAACCAGGATGTCATCTATGAACACCACTACGAACTTATCTATGAATGGCTTAAACACTCTATTCATTAAGTCCATAAATGCAGTTGGGGCATTCGTTAGACCAAATGACATCACCAAGAACTCGTAATGACCATACCAAGTCCTAAAAGCCGTCTTCGGTATATCTTCCTTTCTCACCTTCAGCTGATGATACCCACTCCTCAAATCAATTTTTGAGAAGTATCTAGCACCCTTCAACTGATCAAACAAGTCATTAATCCTAGGTAAAGGATACCTATTCTTGATAATAACTTTGTTCAACTCCCTATAATCAATGCAATGCCGCATAGACCCATCCTTCTTCTTCACGAATAAAACTGGCGCTCCCCACGGTGAAACGCTCGGTTGAATATACTTCTTGTCCAGCAATTCTTGCAGTTGAACCATCAACTCCATCATCTCAACTGGAGCCATTCGGTACGGAGCTTTCAAAATTGGAGCAGTTCCTGGCGCTAAGTCTATCACGAACTCTATCTCCCTATCTGGCGGAAGTCCTGGCAAGTCGCTCGAAAAAACTGTGACACCCCCAAATTCGGGTACTTCGTTTCCACATGATTTAGTGGTTCACTTTCTAATATAACATACATCTACCCAATATAACTTAAAAATAAATTACAACCTTTATTTAAAAAATAAAATCCCCCTTAAAACAAGGGTTACAACTTTCTTCAAATAATCCTAGGGTTTAATCTAACCTTGATATAACAATAAAGTGTGTAAATAAAAACATAATATAAAAGTCTTATTACAATTCAATCAATCATAAAAACAAGTCTTCACTTGTTCAGTTTGCCTTTGCCCTTACTAGTGGATGGAGCATCAACATTTTTAACCTTTGCTGCAGTGTTTATTTAATATGCAAGAGTGAGCAAACAACAGCTCACGGGATTCAACAATAATAAAAACATGAAAGAATATCTTTAAAAAGACTTGAATAACTTTACTTACTTCAAACAATAAAGAATTGAATAATAATTCTTTCATCACAATTATAATTCGAATATAGAATTCATTTGAGGGTCATAAGACCTTGAACTTTTGTCCTAGGTTATAAATATTTCTATTTAAAACCTTTAACAGTCACTAAGACTATGGATCTTAACTCGTACTTAGGGGGATCAGCCCTTCGTACCATGTATTGTGCACAAACATCTTCACGCTTCTGCGTAGTAACCTCCCCTAATAAATAGGGTTGTTCTGTTAGAGTTTATGCCTTAGAGGCTAATTCTTTGATGTAATTGCTTAAACATTTTTGATATTATATTTGATTGAATAAATGAATTATTTTATTATGGTTTTATTTACTGCGTTATATAAATGTTAACATAATAAAAGTCCTTAGAATAGTGATACAAATTATATGGCTTCAAGTATGTGACTTGAACATGAGATCATATAGTTACAATTAGTATCATTACTCTTAAATGTCCCTAGTCGAGTGTCATTGTTAATGGGACAACAATGATACATTGAGACTAGTATGTGGATTGACTGATGGCCAAATCTCATTGGTCATAAATATATGAGATATTGAGTCAATGCATAGGTACATGTTAGAGAACAATGTACTGGGCAGACCCACCATGAGAATTCTACGTGGAGCATTATGCAAAGTGTCATAAGCAATTCTCATAGTGACAATGATGTAATGATCCTCCGACCTGAAATCACTATATTACTACACGAGAATTTATGTACTTTGATATCATCAAAGGCCACATTTAATAGATGGACGATAAAGGTGATTATTGGGTATATCATGAATCGTGTGAGGAATATGAGTGATCTAGATGGAATTTAACCCTCCAATATATTAGGGGTGATATCCATAGGCCTCTTGATTGAGTAGGACTATGAAATGCATGGCCATGCTCAAATAGTGATTTTTTTCATATAGTCTACTCATCGATCAAGAAAACTCAGATTAAATTATGAAGAGGATGACACATTCCATGCCTCGAGTTTAATCTAGGATGTCAAGGTTAAAAGGATTAAATTACATTGAAACATTGGTCACGAAAAGGTTGTATCGAATCACCGATCTTATTATTATTTGGGTAGCAGTGATGCATTACTAGATGCCGCTCACTGTTTATAATTTTATAATATAATTTTAAAATTATTGCCAACATAATAATAACCTATAGGGTCACACACTTAGAACGTAATTAAAAGGGAATTAATTTAAATTGTATGGATTTAAATATATCAATATGATTGATAGTATTTAAATTATGAATTTAAATTAATAGGATAATTTGTATATATATATATATATATATATATATATATATGTATATTAATTAAGTAAGACTTAATTAAGATATAATATATATATATATATAAATTCGGATTTTATATTTCTAATTGGATTAGGTTTTGGTTAAATCCTTTAACTGCTATATATATGATATATCAGCCGTCTAAGGTATTATTCGATATCAAAACCCTAGCCGCTCTTAGAGAGAGACTAGAGAGAAAAATTTCAAAAAGTCCAGATCCTTGGCGGCTAGTACCGCAGCTTTCCTTGCTGCAGATCGTGTGACGATTCGCGGGACGTTCGTGTGGATACCGTAGAGGCGCAGTTCCGTTGGATTGCGTTGAGGATTCGAAGCAGTTCCAGAATCTCCATCGTCTCCTTTCAGGCTTGAATAATCGGTAAAACATATCTTAACCTCTGAATTAATATGTTTTCGCATGGATCCTGTTTTAGGGTTTCGAAAATTTTTAATTTCCGCTGCGTTTATGTGCCGAAAACCCCTACAGTGGTATCAGAGCTACTTGCGAAACGATTAATTCAGATTACGTGTTTTAATTGTATTCGTTATATATGATATATGATGATGCATGTTTACCGATCTGAAATTGAATATATGATATTCTGCATGTATGTGTATTCTGGAAATCTGTAATATATATGCATGTATATGATGTTCTGATAATTGTATCCTAGAAGGTGGAATAACAATTCAACTTCTGTTCTAATTGGATTAGAAACATGAAGATTCGATTTAATATGATTAATCGAAACTGGACATATATGATATGTTCTGGGTGTATTGTTAGTATGAGTGTGTTAGCGGATTGTATATGATTCTGGAATTGTTTCAGAGATTTGTATGAAAAATTCTACAATACAGATCGTAGTTCAAAAATTTTTTCCCAGGGCGCTGCCCCCGGCCCCTCTTGCTGACCGGGCAGCGAGACCACCCGCTGGCTGATCGGTCAGCCGGACCACCGCCAGGGGGGGAGCCCCCCCTTGGACCCCCCCGTCGTAGCGCACGATGGTCGTGACCCCAATATTTTGTATATAGTTTTCTTTAATTATATAAATTGTGTCATGTGCTTATTGTGATATGCATGGTGCACAGTTATGGCCCTTTTGACCCATAGGTTAGTGGTTTTGGTTTTGAAATACGGCTTGCATGTCGTGCCTTTCTATAAATTCTGATGTAATATTCTCTTCTCATCTAAATCCCCTCGAATGTAACTCGAGGTTTCTTTATGTCATGTAATATACAATTGTAACCTATCAAGATGACAAGATGATGATGGAGAGGAGACACATGCATGAGGAAGGTCCAAGGAAGCTACTTTTTTGAAGACCTTTTACCACCTTAGACTAACCTTCAATCTTTTCATTAGCTTGAAAAGATTGGCATAGGGTTGGGGCCATAACTGTGACACATTTAATTTTGCACTTTATTTATGCTTGTATACGATATGATATGATAAATAATGTGCATGTTTAATAAGATTAAAATTGGTGAGATCTAAATTAATTATTAAAATCCCTCATAAAATTATTAAGTCTAAATCAGATGCCTTCCAATGAATAACACTCATCAAGATCTTGACCGATGGATGTAGGTTTGCCAAAGTAAAGTACCCCATTTATCTTGGTAAGATGCGATAGGATAATTGTGATATCCAAACTGTTAAAATCATTGGGCCAGACTTAACTAAGTTATCACAATAGGATTGTGGACTTAGAGGCATAAAGTTTGGTAGGTACCATTAGATGGACTAGAAACAAATGTTGTTCACCAAACTATCTAAGAGTTATATATGATATAATTGACAAAGGGTTGTCTACCTAAATAATTATGTTTTGAGAGAATAGCCAAAGCTAACTTAAGGCATAATGAAATATGGATCTTAGCTCACTAGAAAGATTTAATTGAAAAATGCTTTCCGAATTAATGGTGAGGGCTATTAATTTGAATAAAATAGTGGGAGGTATATTTTGAATGTATTATTATCAATTACATAATATCAAAATTCTGCAATTTGACTTATTATTTTTGCACTTATAAATTGTAGATATCAATGGCAAACAACAACACAAATAGTCTTTCACTACGATCAGTCCTTGAGAAGGAAAAGCTGAGTGGAGTTAATTTCCTAGACTGGCATAGGAACTTGAGGATTGTCCTCAAACAGGAGCGCAAGCTATATATCCTTGATGGGCCCATTCCTGCAGCACCAGCTAACACTGCACCACGTGTAGAGCATAATGCTTACAAGAAGCATCAAGATGATGCTCTGGACGTGAGTTGTCTCATGCTAGCAACTATGAACTCTGAGATTCAGAAGCAACATGAGTTAATGGATGCTTATGAGATGATCGAGCATCTCAAGAAATTGTTCGAAGGGCATGCTCGACAGGAGAGGTATGATACAAGCAAGGCGTTGTATCACTGCAAGATGGGTGAACGTGATCCAGTTGGTCCACATGTGCTGAAAATGATTGGGTATATTGAGTACCTTGGTAGGTTGGGTTTTCCGATTACTCCGGAAGCCCAAACTGATCTTGTTTTGCAATCTTTGAACAGCAGCTACTCTCAATTTGTTATGAATTACCTCATGAATGAAATTGAGAAACCACTTACTGAGTTGTTGAGCATGTTAAGAACTGCCGAGAACAACATGAAAAAGGCAGGACCCGCTCCCATAATGATGGTGCAAAAGGGGAATGCTAAGGGAATGGGGAAAGGCAAGAAGAAGATAGGATCTAAATCTGCCAAACCCAATCCCAAAACCAAACAGGCTTTAAAACCTAAAGGTGAGGTGGCTAAAGAAGGTGATTGTCACTTCTGTGGAAAATCTGGACACTGGAAGAGGAATTGTCATGCTTATTTGGAAGAACTGAAGAAAAAGAAAGGAAGTATGACTTCTGATTCAGGTATATATGTTATAGAAGTCAATTTGTCCACTTCTACATCATGGGTATTGGATACTGGATGTGGTTCTCATATTTGTGTTAATGTGCAGGAACTCCGAAGGAGTAGGACTTTGGCGAAAGGCGAGGTTGACCTACGAGTTGGGAATGGAGCAAAAGTTGCTGCACTAGCCGTAGGAACTTATCATTTATTTTTGCCCACTGGGCTAGTATTAGAATTAGAGGATTGTTATTATGTGCCTGCTATGAGCAAAAACATTATTTCTGTTTCTTGTTTGGACAAGAAAGGTTTTTCATTTTTAATAAAGAACAACAGTTGTTCATTTTACTTAAATGAAATATGTTATGGTGTTGCATAATTGTTTAATGGTCTTTATATTCTTAATTTAGAAATGCCTATCTATAACATAAATACAAAACGATTTAAATCAAATGATTCAAATCCGACATATCTTTGGCACTGTCGTTTAGGCCATATAAATGAGAAACGCATATCCAAACTCCATAAAGATGGGTTTTTGGATTCATTTGATTTTGAATCATATGAGACATGCGAGTCTTGTTTATTAGGCAAGATGACTAAAGCCCCTTTCACTGGACACAGTGAACGGGCTAGCGATGTATTGGGACTTATACATAGTGATGTATGTGGACCCATGAGTTCGTTAGCAAGAGGTGGGTTTTATTACTTCATTACATTTACTGACGACTTCAGTAGATATGGATATGTGTATCTTATGAGACACAAATCCGAATCCTTTGAAAAGTTCAAGGAATTCAAGAATGAAGTTCAAAACCAATTTGGCAACAGCATAAAAGCCCTTCGATCCGATCGAGGAGGTGAATACTTAAGCCAAGACTTTGATGACCTTCTAAAGGAGTGTGGTATTATATCACAGCTCACTCCACCTGGAACACCACAATGGAATGGTGTGTCTGAGAGGAGGAATCGCACCTTGTTGGACATGGTACGATTGATGATGAGTCATGCAGATCTTCCAATAAGCTTCTGGGGTCATGCCCTAGAGACAGCTGCATTCACACTTAACCGTGTTCCTAGAAAGACGGTTCATAAGACACCATATGAGATGTGGACTGGGAAACGTCCAAGTATGTCGTTCATGAAGATTTGGGGTTGCGAGGCGTTTGTAAAACGTCTGGCTTCTGACAAGCTCGGACCCAAATCTGACAAATGTAATTTTGTGGGATACCCAAAGGAAACAAAAGGGTATTATTTCTACAAACCTTCTGAGAATAAAGTATTTGTTGCTCGAACTGGTATTTTTCTAGAAAGAGAATTTGTCTCTAAAGGAAATAGTGGGAGGAAAGTAGAACTCGAAGAAGTTCGAGAACCACAAAATATCATTGAACCTGAGTTGGAACATGAGTAGGAACCACAAGATATTGTGGAAAGTGAACCTGCTCAAATTACACGAGGCATTCGTAGATCTGGTAGGACACGCCAAGAGCCCGAGAGATATTATGGATTTCTTGTGACTCAAAACGGCGATGTGATGCTCATAGATCATGATGAACCTGCTTCCTACCAAGAAGCTATGAATGGACCAGATTCTGAGAGATGGCTTGAAGCCATGAAATCTGAGATGGACTCCATGTATACTAACCAAGTATGGACTTTGGTTGATCCACCCGAAGGGGTAAAACCAATCGGGTGCAAATGGGTTTTCAAGAAGAAAACCGACATGGATGGTAATGTACAAACCTATAAAGGTCGACTGGTAGCAAAAGGTTTCAAACAAGTTCAAGGTGTTGACTATGATGAAACCTTCTCTCCAGTGGCAATGGTTAAATCCATCAGGATCTTACTTGCTATTGCAGCCTTTTATGATTACGAAATCTGGCAGATGGATGTCAAAACTGCTTTCCTTAACGGAAATCTCCTTGAGGATGTGTATATGACACAACCTGAGGGTTTTGCCAATCCAAAGGATGCTGGAAAGGTATGTAAGCTGCAGCGATCCATTTATGGATTGAAGCAAGCCTCTCGGAGTTGGAATCTTCGATTTGATGAAGCAGTCAAAGAGTTTGGCTTTATAAAAAATGAAGATGAACCTTGTGTATATAAGAAGGTTAGTGGGAGTCACATTGTATTCCTGGTATTATATGTTGACGACATATTAATTATTGGGAATGACATTCCTTCCTTACAGGCTGTAAAAACATGGTTAGGAAAATGTTTCTCCATGAAAGATTTGGGCGATGCAACCTACATTTTAGGTATCAAGATCTATCGAGATAGATCAAGAAAAATGCTCGACCTAAGTCAAAGTACATATATTGATAAAGTGCTGAAACGGTTCAGCATGCAAGAGGCAAAAAGAGGACACTTACCCATGTCTCATGGTGTTAAGATCTCTAAGGCCCAATGTCCTAAATCACATGATGATGAGGAGCGTATGAGAAAGATCCCTTATGCTTCGGCAATTGGATCTATCATGTATGCAATGATATGTACTTGTCCGGATGTCTCGTATGCTTTGAGCATGACGAGCAGATACCAGTCGAATCCAGGTGAAGGTCACTGGACAGCAGTCAAGAATATCCTCAAGTACCTAAAAAGGACTAAGGATTCATTCTTGGTATATGGAGGTGAAGACGAACTGACAGTAAAGGGTTACACAGATGCTAGTTTCCAGACTGACACAGATGACTATAAGTCTCAGTCAGGTTTTGTGTTTTGCCTTAATGGTGGTGCTGTTAGCTGGAAAAGTTCGAAGCAAGAGACAGTAGCCGATTCTACAACAGAGGCTGAGTATATTGCTGCTTCTAGTGCGGCCAAAGAGGCTGTATGGATTAAAAAGTTCGTCACTGAACTTGGTGTTGTTCCAACCATTGTTGATCCGGTTGAGCTATACTGTGATAATAATGGAGCCATTGCACAGGCTAAGGAACCCAGATCTCACCAACGATCCAAGCATATACTTAGGCGGTACCATCTCATCCGTGAAATCATTGATAGAGGAGATGTACATATAAGCAGAGTGCCAACAGATGATAATGTTGCAGATCCACTGACCAAAGCTTTGTCGCAGCATAAGTATGAAAGTCACACTAGTTCCATGGGTATTAGATACATGAGTGATTGGCTCTAGTGCAAGTGGGAGACTGTTAGAGTTTATGCCCTAGAGGCTAATTCTTTGATGTAATTGCTTAAACATTTTTGATATTATATTTGATTGAATAAATGAATTATTTTATTATGGTTTTATTTACTGCGTTATATAAATGTTAACATAATAAAAGTCCTTAGAATAGTGATACAAATTATATGGCTTCAAGTATGTGACTTGAACATGAGATCATATAGTTACAATTAGTATCATTACTCTTAAATGTCCCTAGTCGAGTGTCATTGTTAATGGGACAACAATGATACATTGAGACTAGTATGTGGATTGACTGATGGCCAAATCTCATTGGTCATAAATATATGAGATATTAAGTCAATGCATAGGTACATGTTAGAGAACAATGTACTGGGCAGACCCACCATGAGAATTCTACGTGGAGCATTATGCAAAGTGTCATAAGCAATTCTCATAGTGACAATGATGTAATGATCCTCCGACCTGAAATCACTATATTACTACACGAGAATTTATGTACTTTGATATCATCAAAGGCCACCTTTAATAGATGGACGATAAAGGTGATTATTGGGTACATCATGAATCGTGTGAGGAATATGAGTGATCTAGATCGAATTTAACCCTCCAATATATTAGGGGTGATATCCATAGGCCTCTTGATTGAGTAGGACTATGAAATGCATGGCCATGCTCAAATAATGATTTATTTCATATAGTCTACTCATCGATCAAGAAAACTCAGATTAAATTATGAAGAGGATGACACATTCCATGCCTCAAGTTTAATCTAGGATGTCAAGGTTAAAAGGATTAAATTACATTGAAACATTGGTCACGAAAAGGTTGTATCGAATCACCGATCTTATTATTATTTGGGTAGCAGTGATGCATTACTAGATGCCGCTCACTGTTTATAATTTTATAATATAATTTTAAAATTATTGCCAACATAATAATAACCTATAGGGTCACACACTTAGAACGTAATTAAAGGGAATTAATTTAAATTGTATGGATTTAAATATATCAATATGATTGATAGTATTTAAATTATGAATTTAAATTAATAGGATAATTTGTATATGTATATATATGTATATTAATTAAGTAAGACTTAATTAAGATATAATATATATATATATATAAATTCGGATTTTATATTTCTAATTGGATTAGGTTTTGGTTAATTCCTTTAACTGCTATATATATGATATATCAGCCGTCTAAGGTATTATTCGATATCAAAACCCTAGCCGCTCTTAGAGAGAGACTAGAGAGAAAAATTTTAAAAAGTCCAGATCCTTGGCGGCTAGTACCGCAGCTTTCCTTGCTGCAGATCGTGTGATGATTCGCGGGACGTTCGTGTGGATACCGTAGAGGCACAGTTCCGTTGGATTGCGTTGAGGATTCGAAGCAGTTCCAGAATCTCCATCGTCTCCTTTCAGGCTTGAATAATCGGTAAAACATATCTTAACCTCTGAATTAATATGTTTTCGCATGGATCCTGTTTTAGGGTTTCGAAATTTTTTAATTTCCGTTGCGTTTATGTGCCGAAAACCCCTACATGTTCAACTCAGTAATTGAATACAAGTCCGCACCAAAGGAAGTCCTGTTTGGATAAACTAAAAGGGTAATTTAGAATTCAACGTTCATCAACTAATGATTAGTTGAATCGACTCCCAATAATTCATAAATAAAAGAATTATGAATTAACATATGCTTTAGAAGTAAACTTAAAGCATTTAAAAAAATAAAATAGATCTTACTTGAACAATAAGTCAAGATCACTTTAATTAAACAAATAATTATCCAATACATAAATGAAAAGGACATTCCCAATAATGAATATATGAAATTTAAAGAACTTGCATCGAATTGACAAGTTTAGGGTTTAGAAGACTTGCCTCAAGCTCAAGCAACTAACATAATTCACGCTCTAACACTTCCTACATATATATACATTTAATCACAATAACCTAAATTAGTTAACACATAACTAATTCACATAATTGGTTAACCCTCATGGTTAACTCATTCTAATTAAATAAATTATAATCAACCATCACATAGTTAATTACATCACATAGACATGCTCACATAATTAAATCAATTATGTATCTAACTAAATTATAATTAAACAATTATAATTTAAACACTTAATCTAATTATAATTACTTAAATTATAATTACCTCTTATTTTAATTAAATTATAAACAAATTATAATTATAATCAATTAAACTACATCATGCATTATAATTACACAAATTATAATTAATCATAGAATTATCAACTTATAATCCATAATTAAACATGCATTTGTTAAATTATAATTACATAAATTATAATTTAAATTAACATCTAATTGATTAAAATAAATCAACTTCCATACATTATAATAACCGAATTATAATTTAAATTAAACATTTACTCTTAATTACTCATATTATAATCAAGTAGTTTATATTACAATTAAACAGTTATAACTTATAATTTAAATACTATATTAGGTTTTCAAAACTCTTTTATTTTCCAAATATGAAACTGTCAAATTCATGTTAGCGACATGTTATAGAAGCTAGATCCTTGCTCGTTATCCTAGCAACAATGTAATTGAAACATAAAAACAAACTGCACAAATGCTCAAACTCACCGTCTCTGCACAGCCAGCGGCGCAGCTGCGCTGCTTCTGAATGTGTTACCGGCGCAGTTGGGCAGGAACGCAGACAGAAGCAGGCAGTTCAGCACCCTGCTTCACCGTTTAACCCTCACAAGCCAACAAACAGAAATTACAAATTACTGAAACAGTATGTAGTCCATAGTTGAAACAATACACACATATAACATGTTACTTAACATGAAAACCATCTAAACAATAAGAATCAAAAGTTTTAGAAATCAAATTTTGATATTTTCATAAAACTCATATATTTTACAAAACCACTCACTGTAAACAAATTCTTAAGCAATTCAACTTATTATTTCATGATTGAAGATATAGTATCAAACTAACTCTCAATTTGCAATTAAATACATAAGTAAAAACATCAATTCCCATTCTAAATCAACCACATATGAAAACTCATAAGAACACAATTTCCACATGTAAAACTTATTTTTACAGCACTTTAATTTCATAAATAAACCATTGATAGCATACTTGTAATGCATTACAACATCCCTCAATTCATATGACATGTAATTAACAAATTCATCAATTACCATCCCAATTATTTAAAAACTCAAGAATATAAGAAACTAAAAACAAGAGGTGAATTATTACCTTAATCCTTGATTAAGCTTTAGTATAGGGTAAGAATAGCTCTGATAATCTTCCTTTGGTTCTCAGAATTCCAACTCCTCTCAATCTTTTTTTGTTAAGAAAAATCACAGAGTGTCTCTTCTCTGTACTTTCTTCTCTCCTTACTTAGTTTTAGACTAACTTTTCTAACGTAATATAACTTAGAGTAACATACATATAATCTTATAACAGTTATATTACTTAATACGTATACTAATTATCATTTAGTAATTGCAATTAAATTATCAATTTTGAATTTTGAAAAGCCATAAGGCTTGTTTGGCAAACCACTTTATAAAAACAAATTTTAGTACTAAGGCCTTGTTTTGGTAAAACAACTTAAAATTCTTTTCTTTAATAATTCATTTTAACACATATTTTAATGTTACACTTTAATTAATAAAATCTTTTAACATCTAATTTAATCAATTAAAATCTAAAATCAATTAATCACATAAAATTGTCACATAATTATAATTACTCGCTAATTAAAATTCATGTAACACTTTATCACATAATACATCTAATTTAATTATATCAATTAAATTAGAACTATACTATAAAATTAATGTACATCAATTAAATTAAATATTAAACATTCATTTAATTAATATATAACACTTAATTAAATCACTCCACAAAATCACATAATTTATTTATTCAGCTCAATAAATAAATCACATAAAATATTTAATTAACTCAATAAATATTTAAAATTATTATATAAAATCTCAATCGTTACAATCTTTGCTCCTTAAAAGAATTTTGTCCCCATAATCACACAAAAAAAAATTCTCGTCTATTACATTCTTCCCCCCTTAAAAGGATTTTGTCCCCAGAATCGGTACATAAGGAGTTACACAAAAGTTAAGCAAACAATTGCGGATAAGATTTCATCATAACATCTTCGAGTTCCCACGTGGCTTCTTCAGCACTGTGGTTCCTCCAGATTACCTTAACAGAAGGTATCACTTATTTCTAAGTACATGTTCCTTTCTATCAACTATTTGTACATGCACTTCTTCATATGTTAAGTCTTTATCAAACTATAATGGCTTGTATTCTATTACATGTTTGTAGTCGTGCTTGTACGGTCTTAACAAAGAAATATGAAAGACATTATGTATATTCTCGAGCTCTGGAGGTAATGCCACTTCGTAAGCAACCTCGCCCACCTTTCGTAGTACCTCGAAAAGTCCAATAAATCGGGGACTCAGCTTTTCCTTCTTACCAAATCGAATCTTCCCCTTCCAGGGAGATACCTTCAGGAAAATAAAACTTCCTGGTAAGAATTCTTGGTTCTATCGATGTAGATCGGCATACTTCTTCTGTCTGTCTTGAGCAGCAACTAATCTTGTTCTGATCAGCTTCACAATTTTGGCGGTTTGTTGTACCAGCTCCGATTCCAACAGTTAACGTTCACCGACTTCATTCCAGCACAAGGGAGTTCTGCATTTTCTGCCGTATAACGCTTCGTAAGGAGGCATGCCGATACTCGTGTGATAACTATTGTTGTAGGCGAACTCCACCAACGGTAGATGATCATCCCAGCTTCCCTTGAAGTCCATCACACAAGCTCTTAGCATATCCTCAAGCGTCTGTATTGTTCTCTCGCTCTGGCCATCAGTCTGAGGACGGTATGCTGTCTTCCAGAAATTCGACATAAAACGTGGATCTCTATCGGACACAATCGACACCGGAACACCATGCCAAGAAATAATTTCCTTCACATACAGCTTCACTAGCTGATCCAAATTATACTTTATCCTGATCAGCAGAAAGTGGGCTGACTTCGTCAGTCGATCCACTATAGCCCATATCGCATCAAGTCCCTTCTGAGACGTTGGAAGGCCCACCACAAAATCCATCATGATGTGTTCCCACGTCCACTCTGGAATTTCTAAAGGTTGTAGCAAACCACTTGATCTCTGGTGTTCTGCTAACTTTTTGGCACGTTAAGCACTTTGCAACACATTCAGCAACGTCCCTCTTCATATTCGGCCACCAGAAATGCTGCCTGAGATCCTGGTACATCTTCATACTCCCATAGTGAATAGAATACCTTGAGCTGTGAAATTCGCTCAAAATCTCCTCTTTGACCTCTAGTACTAGCAGTACCCAGATTCTACCTTCAAACCATAACAATCCTTCGTTATCGTTCTTAAACTTGAACTCTTCGCCATCGGTTATCCTTTTCCGAATCTTCTCGCATTCTTCATCGTGAACTTGTGCCTCTTTCACTTTGTCTACCAGAGTAGAACCAGTAATTACTTGAAACAACATCTCATCTGATTCCTTCGAAAACTTCACTTCCAATTCAAATCTAGCCATCTGTTCTATCAACTGATCCTGATTAGTTAACATGTTCAACTTCTCCCGACCTTTTCTTCTCAAAGCGTCGGCGACAACGTTAGCTTTACCCGGATGGTAAAGTATCTCGCAATTGTAGTCCTTGATCAGTTCTAACCACCTTCTTTAGCGCATGTTCAAATCGTTCTGGGTGAAGATATACTTCAGACTCTTGTGATCTGTGTATATTTCACACTTCTCTCCATATAAGTAGTGTCTCCAAATCTTTAGGTCAAACGCTACTGCCGCCAATTCTAAGTCATGAGTTGGATACCCTTTCTCGTAATCCTTCAGCTGACGTGATGCATAGGCAATGACTTTGCCACTCTGCATCAACACACAGCCTAATCCTTTATGTGAGGCATCGCTATATACCACAAAATTCCCCGTACTATCCGACAAAGACAATACAGGCGCAGTACTCAACCTCTTCTTCAGCTCTTGAAAACTTTCCTCACACTTTTTTGTCCAAACAAATTTAACTATTTTACGAGTCAAATTTGTCAACGGAGTTGAAATTCTTGAAAAGTCTTGGATAAATCTCCTGTAATAACCTGCCAATCCCAAGAAACTCCTCACTTCAAACGGCGTCTTAGGCTGGTCCCAATTCATTATAGCTTCGACCTTCGACGGATCTACCGAAATACCATTCTTGTCGATTACGTGGCCAAGAAATTGTACACGTTCCAACCAGAATTCGCACTTTGAGAATTTAGCGTACAGCTTCTCTAGTCTCATCGATTCCAAGGTTAGTCGTAAGTGTTCAGCGTGTTCCTCCTCGGTCTTGGAATAAACCAGGATGTCATCAATGAATACCACTACGAACTTGTCTAGAAATAGTTTAAACACCCTGTTCATTAGGTCCATAAATGCAGCTGGGGCATTCGTGAGACCAAATAACATCACCAAGAACTCGTAATGACCATATCGAGTCCTAAAAGCCATTTTCGGTATATCTCCCCTTCTCACCTTCAACTATTGATATCCGCTTCTCAAATCAATTTTTGAGAAGTACTTAGCACCCTTCAGTTGATCAAACAAGTCATCGATCCTAGGTAAAGGATACCTATTCTTGATCGTAACTTTGTTCAACTCTCTATAATCAATGCAAAGACGCATCGATCCATCCTTCTTCTTCACAAATAATACAGGCGCTCCCCACAGCGAAATGCTCTGTTGAATATACTTCCTGTCCAGCAATTCTTGTAGTTGAACCATCAGTTCCTTCATCTCAACTGGAGCCATTCGGTACGGAGCCTTCGAGATTGGAGCAGTTCCCGGCGTTAAATCGATCACGAACTCTATCTCCCTATCTGGCGAAAGTCCTGGCAAATCAATCAGAAAAACATCCACAAACTCCTTAACCACTGATATCTCCTCCACCTTTGGGCTTTCCTTACGCGTATCTACTATGTAGGCTAGATATCCTACACAGCCTTGCGTCAAAAGTTTTTTGGCTTGCATAACCATCAGATAACTTGCTTGTCTAGGCGATTTGCTACCATAGAACACTATCTTCTATGGTGTTGTAAGGTTTACCGACTTCTTCTGACAGTCGATTATCGCTCCATAGTTGAACAACCAATCCATACCTAGTATGACATTGAATTCCCCAAGTTTAATAGGAATCAAGTCTACTCTCAGTTCCTGACCCTTAAGATCCAATCTACAGTTCTTGTAAACAAACCTAACAGGAATAACCTCCCTATTCGCAATCTCTATGTTCAAGGGGTAAACTAACTCCTCTATAGGTAAGTCTAGGGTTTTAGCAAAATCATCAGATATGAATGAACAAGTAGCACCCGAATCAAATAATACATATGCATTTATACTATTAACCGAAATAATACTTGACACCACGTCTTTTGATCGCACAGCATCCTACACCGTCATGTTGAATGTCCAGGCAGTGGGTCAAACAACCTGCAATGGTGCAGCGATAGTCACGGTACTGCCGCTCCCATTCCCTCCGCTCCCTATTGACCCTGCCGTTAGCTTCTTAGGACAATTGTGAGCCATGTGATCCTTGGATCCACATGTGTAGCAAGCTCCCTTCTTCAGGTTTGGGCAATTAGGCGCAATGTGGCCTTCCTGACCACAATTGAAGCACCCATTTCCTTTTCTGGTTGACAGCGCTGCTACCACTAGCCTTGGTTTCTATCTCATTCTTCTTCTTTTTATCTTGGTTGAACTTCGTCACCGCTTCGCTTCCTCCCTCAGCAAGTATAGCTTTTTCCAGCACAGCTGCAAATGTGTTCAGCTGGAACATGGAAACCTTGCTATAGAGCCAGGGTTTCAGTCCCCACTCAAACCTCCTCGCCTTCCTAGCGTCAGTACTGACCTGGTAAGTAGTAAACCTGGACAGTTCGTTGAACTTAGCGGCATACTCAAACACCGTCATCCCTCCCTGCTTAAGCTCTAGGAACTGGACCTCCATCTGGTCCTGCGAACTCATTGGGAAGTACATTTCGTAGAACATTTCCTTGAAACGTTCCCACGTTATGACTCATTCTCCCTCTTGGGTCTTATTAGCCTGCCATCAGAAGCTAGCATCCGACTTCAATATGAAAGCCGCGAATCCTATTTTCTGGTCTTCACCTACTCTAGCCACGTCAAAGACCTTATCCATTTCCATCACCCACGTCTGGGCCTCGTAAGGGTTGGTCGATCCCTTGAATTCAGGCAGTCCTACTGCCTTGAATTCCTTAAAAGTCCTACCCTGCACTTGCAGCTGATTCGCAAGAGCTCCTGTCAATAGGTTCACCAACTACTGAATCGAGTTGGGATTCGTCCCATCATTATTGTTGTTGTTGCTCATCGAACCCTCGGGGTTTTGACGTGTTGGTCTTCTTCTAGGAGGCATTTTCTGTTAAGAAAATATTATTATTAGATCCTTTATTCAATACTTAAGTATTCAAGTTCATACTTAAAAGTTTGAATAACTCAGTTCACATAGAACACATAGCACGTCAATAAACTTCTTTTATTCATTACTCGTAGTTTAAAAACATCAATTAGATAGCATTTCTGCTATTTACATCATCCTTGAACTGAAAAAGTTACAGGATTACATTATTAACTCATCCCATTCTTATCTCAAATTACGGGATTACATTATTTGCTATAAAAAGCAACATATAAATAAAAGCTCTACTGCCTAGGCATATTAAAACGTCGCGCAGCCTCTCTGCGTTCCTCTTTCATCACCCGAAATGCCGTTCTTCGATCCACTACGTGTCATGGTAAACCTTGGAACTGAGCTGGGTAATAGAAAACACGATCCTGGGCTCTTTCTATCGCTGTGTGGAAAGTATACTCGGTCTCCCTCAGCTTGGCCCTCTTGGCTTCGGCTTCATCTTCAGCTCGATCAGCTCGTTGAGTAGCCCTCAAGCTTGTCTCTTCAGATCCGGCACGCTTCATCGACTCCTCCTGGATGTCTTGCTTCAGCTTTGCTATCTCGACTCGAGCCGCGTCTCTATCATTCTCCACATGTATTAGGTTCCACTATGCTTCTCCTAGGTCACTCGCTATATCCTCGATCGTCTCGTCTCGTCTCGCTGCTGGATGGTTTCCTCGAGTTCTCTGACTCGACCATGAAGCTCCACGTTACTATCGTAGACTACCTCGTACATCTCAACACTAGTAGAGTGAGGTGGGAATTCCTCTTCGGGATCCTCTTCCTCCTCTTCAGACTCGTCCTCGTCCTCATCCTCTGGAATAAGTGTCAGCTCACGCTCCCGACCAGCTATGGTGATCACTGAAGATGGCTCTCTCCTAACCAGCTACTCCCAGACAACATGTATGTTACGGGGCTCCTCCACTCTAGGCACCTGAGGTATATCCTCTCTAGCCTGACTAGGTCCTCCAATGTTCGTCATCCTAACAAATGAATTTTAAAGTTCATTATTACGTGATATCGAGTCGTCACTCTTCGAATATTATAATGTAAACACATAGCACATAAAGTAGTTTATTATTTTTATCTATCACATCTATCTTTTCGATCTTACTATAAGGCTACTACCTAAGTGTAAGACCCCAGATTTTATGAATAAAAATTTAATTTTCTTTATATATTATTTTTAAACAGTAAGGTGTTGTTTTGATAAATGTGGTGAGTTATGAGAAATATGTGCAAATTTTTCAAAGTTAGCAAGTGGTAATAAAATACTCATTGTTGTCGGGGAATATTCGTTTGGTCGTGGAATATTCCTATTGTCGGATAATATTCATATGACGGCGCAATCATTTGTGGGTCCCACAACAGAATAACTGTCGGATGAAGAAAACGACAAGAATCAGTTTTTCTAAAAATAACGGCGGGGTTGTTACCGTTAAAACTGTTGAAATACCCGGTGGTTAAAATATAGTAATACGCGGTGTTGCACAGTAGCACACGGTATTGCATAGTGATTTTAATTATTGATTCTTACGTAAGAAGTCATTACTCAATAATTGTTACAGTAATTACTGTTCAATATTTTATATTATTGATTCAATAATTGCTACATTGATAATTGCATAATATTTTATTGATTCAATAATTGTCATTGCACAGTATTTCAAATTATCAAATCAATAACTCATATTATTTGAATAATATTATTAGATAGCATTATTGGCAATGTCTAAGGAAGTTCTGTCTAGGAGGGGTTATTTAATTGCGCGCCAGTAAAGAGAAATCCTTATCGGAAGGCCCCCTCTTTCCTGGGAACGACCTGGTTGTCAATTTTGTAGTTCTGTAATATTATTTGTGAATAATTAATTATTGATTTATATGATAAGAAAATATTTATTTTTGTGGATATAAAAGAAGAAGTTAGTACTGAGGTATTTTTATCAGTATTTATTGTAAATTTGACTTATTATATGTACCCCCACTTACTCATTTTTCAAAATAATCGGTATAAAATTATTCAGTATATATATATATATATATATATATTATATGTGAAAGTGACATGTGGGGTGGGGCCCACATGTGGGATGAAATGAAAATGGGGTCGGGGTGGGGGGGGGGGAGGAAACGTATGGGGGAGGGAGTATTATTATTATTATTATATATATATATATTATAATTACCTACCTTATACGGTAGGTAATATATATATATATATATATATATATATATTATTTAAAATTTTTGTTTTATTAGAATATTTTATTGCACAGTAATGAATAGTAAAATCAAAATTTTCCACTGGTGCGTGCCCGTGAATTCGTCCAAAAATTTTTACTGTGCAGTCCGTGATTTTTATTCGAATAGTACCCTTCCATTCTCCTATAAATAGGATGCTTAGTTTAGAATTGAAAATCACACCAGAATAAGAAGTTTTCTCTCTCTATAATATCGAGCGTATTTTTGTGAGTATTTAGATACTTTGAGTGTTTCTATTTAGTGCAAGTTTCCTTCAGCATTATACCTGAAATTCTAGTCAGAAGTACTGTTCTTTTGAGGTAAAGGATATTATTTTTTTCGTAAGGGATGTTATTTTCTTTCGTAAATGATGTTATTCTTCTCAATATCATTATACCAAAATATTGGCATGAATTTTATTGTGAAATTCTTATTTTTTTGTTGTTGAGGTTACTATTCACGTATACGGCACTATTCACATATACGACACTATTCACGAATACGGCACTATTCACGAAGTATGATTTTTCTTATGAAATTTCTATCTTTTTCATGTCAGGGTTACTATTCAAGTATACGGCACTATTCACGAAAAAATTAAATTTTCTTCTATTTGTTCAAGTTGGTTATTATGGGTCCTATCTTTGATTGGATCTAAGTTTTGAGCGTTATTCTTGAATTTTGCTCCACAAAGTATTATTATGGAGTATTTTTGAACTTGGATAAACTAAAATACGAATCCTTAATCTTTATCCTTTATCTCACTGAATTCGTTATTTATATTGTTTTTCATCATCCTCAGTCCTAAATGATGATATAACTGAATATCTTTGGCCTGTAGAGCAAAGATGAATGATTACCTGATGAATATCTTTGGCCCGTAGTGCAAAGATTGACAGGTGTTGAGATGAACATGACCACTGGAGATACAAATGAATATCTTTGGCCGTAGTGCAAAGATAAATATTTGATTCAAAATGTATATTGATTGATGTTACAGGGATAAAATATTGACGATGGACTTTTAAATCATAGAAGATAGTAGACTTTATTCTCTACTTAACTCTTCTAATGAATTGTTAATTCTGCTGCGAATATTGATCTAAAACTTGTTGTCCATAATATTTTATCTGAATTGTTGAAGACTAACGATAATTTATTTTTCATTATCTTAGTCATAATATTCTTTACTAAGCTAGTTGAGCTCACCCTTTTCATCTATTTTCCTCTTCAGGAAATGAGAATGTCGCAGGAATTAGTCGGGGGACAGAGTAACGGTCCGAGTTAGAGCAGTAGTAGTCCTCACTATTTCTAAAAAATAGTGTGATAATAATTGTAATGAGGACTTAGTTTGAATGTTAATATTTTTTATATATTTGTATTTACACTCACAGTTGTGTGGTCCTATTTTGCACGACCGTGTGATATAAAGTTTGTATTTGGATTCTGTACCATGTATTTGGCGACTCAGAATGGGTTAGGTTGACTGGACCTATTCTGGGGGCGTCACACTAAGGTTTTCCCCCACCTAAGGCTTCATAACCTACGGCTCTGATACCAACCTGTGACACTCCCAAATCCGGGTACTTCATTTCCACATGATTTGGTGTTCACTTTCTAATATAACATACATCTACCCAATATAACTTAAAAATAAATGACAACCTTTATTTAAAATAATAAAATTCCTCTTAAAACAAGGGTTACAACTTTCATCAAAATAATCCCAGGGTTTAATCTAACCTTCACATAACAATAAAGTGCAAAAATAAAAACATAATATAAAAGTCTTATTACAATTCAATCAATCATAAAAACAAGTCTTCACTTGTTCAGTTTGCCTTTGCCCTTACTAGTAGACGGAGCATCAACATTTTCAAGCTTTGCTGCAGTGTTTGTTTAACATGCAAGAGTGAGCAAACAATAGCTTACGGGATTCAACAATAATAAATATATGAAAGAATATCTTTAAAAAGACTTGAATAACTTTACTTACTTCAAACAATAAAGAATTGAATAATAATTCTTTCATCACAATTATAATTCGAATATAGAATTCATCTGAGGGTCATAAGACCTTGAAATTTTGTCCTAGGTTATAAACATTTCTATTTAAAACCTTTAACAGTCACTAAGATTATGGACCTTAACTCGTACTTAGGGGGATCAGTCCTTCGTACCATGTATTGTGCACAAACATCTTAACGCTTTTGCGTAGTAACCTCCCCTAATAAATAGGGTTGTTTAACTCAGTAATTGAATACAAGTCCGTACCAAAGGAAGTTTGGTCTGGATAAACTAAAATGGTAATTTAGAATTCAACGTTCATCAACTAAGGATTAGTTGAATCGACTTCTAATAATTCATAAATAAAAGAATTATGAATTAACATATACTTTAGAAGTAAACTTAAAGCATTTAAAAAAATAAACTGGATCTTACTTGAACAATAAGTCAAGATCACTATAATTAAACAAATAATTATCCAATACAGAAATGAAAAAGACATCCCCAATAATGAATATATGAAATTTAAAAAACTTGTAGGGTTTAGAAGACTTGCCTCAAGCACAAGCTACTAACACAATTCACGCTCTAACACTTCCTACATACATATACATTTAATCACAATAACCTAAATTAGTTAACACGTGACTAATTCACATAATTGGTTAACCCTCATAGTTAACTCATTCTAATTAAATAAATAATAATCAACCATCACATAGTTAATTACATCACATAGACTTGCTCACATAATTAAAACATTTATGTATCTAACTAAATTATAATTAAACAATTATAATTTAAACACTTAATCTAATTATAATTACTTAAATTATAATTACCTCTTATTTTAATTAAATTATAAACAAATTATAATTTATAATCAATTAAACTACATCATGCATTATAATTACACAAATTATAATTAATCATAGAATTATCAACTTATAATCCATAATTAAACATGCATTTGTTAAATTATAATTACATAAATTATAATTTAAATTAACATCTAATTGATTAAAATAAATCAACTTCCATACATTATAATTTAACAGAATTATAATTTAAATTAAACATTTACTCTTAATTACTCAAATTATAATCAAGTAGTTCATATTACAATTAAACAATTATAACTTATAATTTAAATACTATATTAGGTTATCAAAACTCTTTTATTTTCCAAATATGAAACTATCAAATTCATGTTAGCGACATGTTATAGCAGCTAGATACATGCTTATTATCCTAGCAACAATGTAATTGAAACATAAAAACAAACTGCACAACTGCTCAAACTCACTGACTCTGCACAGCCAGCGGTGCAGCTGCGCAGCTAAAGACCTTTGTACTGGCACAGCTGCGCAGGTACTTAATCTGGGAACTATAGTCGGCGCAGCTGCGCTGCTTCTGCATGTGTTACCGGCACAGCTGCGCAGGAACGCAGACAGAAGCAGGCAGTTCAGCACCCTGCTTCACCGTTTAACCTCACAAGCCAATAAACGAAAATTACAAATTACTGAAACAGTGTGTAGTTCATACTTAAAATAATATACACATAAACATGTTACTTAACATGAAAACCATCTAAACAATAAGAATCAAAAGTATTAGAAATCAAATTTTGATATTTTCATAAAACTCATATATTTTACAAAACCACTCACTGTAAACAAATTCTTAAGCAATTCAACTTATTATTTCATGATTGAAGATATAGTATCAAACTAACTCTCAATTTGCAATTAAACACATAAGTAAAACATCAATTCCCATTCTAAAATCAACTACATATGAAAACTCATAAGAACACAATTTCCACATGTAAAACTTGTTTTTACAGCACTTTAATTTCAAAAATAAACCATTGATAGCATACATGTAATGGATTACAACATCCCTCAATTCATATAACATGTAATTAACAAATTCATCAATTACCATCCCAATTATTTAAAAACTCAAGAATATAAGAAACTAAAAACAAGAGTTATTACCTTAATCCTTGATTAAGATTTACTAGAGGGTAAGAATAGCTCTAATAATCTTTCTTTGGTTCTCAGAATTCCAACTCCTCTCAACCTTTTTTTGTTAAGAAAAATCACAGAGTGTCTCTTCTCTGTACTTT
Source organism: Panax stipuleanatus (assembly GCA_020205555.1). Taxonomy (NCBI): domain Eukaryota; kingdom Viridiplantae; phylum Streptophyta; class Magnoliopsida; order Apiales; family Araliaceae; genus Panax; species Panax stipuleanatus. The sequence continues at coordinate 58,173 of JAINUT010000095.1, read as the reverse complement.
CTTCTTCTTCTTTCATAGTTTTAGACTAACTTTTCTAACGTAATATAACTTAGCGTAACATACATATAATCTTATAACAGTTATATTTCTTAATACGTATACTAATTATCCTTTAGTAATTGCAATTAAATTATCAGTTTTGAATTTTAAAAAGCCATAAGGCTTGTTTGGCAAACCACTTTATAAAAACAAATTTTAGTACTAAGGCCTTGTTTGGGTAAAACAACTTCAAATTCTTTTCTTTAATAATTTATTTTAACACATATTTTAATGTTACACTTTAATTAATTAAATCTTTTAACATCTAATTTAATCAATTAAAATCTAACATCAATTAATTACATAAAATTGCCACATAATTATAATTACTCGCTAATTAAAATTCATGTAACACTTTATCACATAATACATTTAATTTAATTATCTCAATTAAATTAGAACTATACCATAAAATTAATTTACATCAATTAAATTAAATATTAAACATTCATTTAATTAATATATAACACTTAATTAAATCACTCCACAAAATCACATAATTTATTTATTCAGCTCAATAAATAAATCACATAAAATATTTAATTAACTCAATAAATATTTAAAATTATTATATAAAATCTCAATCGTTACAAAAACGTCCACAAACTCCTTAACCACTGATATCTCTTCTACCTTCGGGCTCTCCTTACGCTTATCTACTATGTAGGCTAGATATCCTACATAGCCTTGCGTCAAAAGTTTCTTGGCTTGCATAATCGTCAGACAACTCGCTTGTCTAGGCGATTTGCTACCATAGAACACCAACCTTGACGGAGTCGTAAGGTTTACAGACTTCTTCTAACAGTCTATTATCCCCCCATGGTTGAACAACCAGTCCATACCCAGTATGACATCGAATTCCCCAAGTTTTATCGGAATCAAATCTACCCTCAGCTCCTGACCCTTAATGTCCAATCTACAGTTCTTGTATACAAACCTAACAGGAATAACTTCCGTATTCGCAATTTTTATGTTCAAGGGATGAACTAATTCCTCTCTAGGTAAGTCTAGGGTCTTAGTAAAATCATCTGATATGAATGAACAAGTAGCACCCGAATCAAATAATACATATGCATGTCTGAGCTGTCTTTTGCTAACACTTGGCTAGCGCACTAGGCGCCCCAAATATGTAAGACCCCAAATTTTATGAATAAAGATTTAAATTTTTTTATATATTATTTTGAAATAGTAAGGTGTTGATTTAATAAATGTGATGAGTTATGGTTGAAATGTGCAAATATTTCAAAATAAGCAAGTGGTTATAAAGTATTCATTGTTGTCGGGGAATATTCGTTTGGTCGTGGAATATTCTTGTTGTCGGGGAATATTCGTACGACGGCGCAGCCATTTGTGGGCCCCACAATAGAATAACTGTCAGATATAGAAAGTGGTAGAAATAATCTTTTTATAAAATAAGGGTAAAACTGTTACCGTTCCGGTGATAAAAATATAGTAATACACGTTGTTGCACAGTAGCACACGGTATTGCACAGTATTTCGAATTATTGATTCTTACGTAAGAAGTCACTTACTCAATAATTGTTACAGTAATTACAGTTTAATATTTTATAATATTGACTCAATAATTGCTACATTGATAATTGCATAATTGCTACGTTGATATTTCATATTATTGATTCAATAATTGTCATTGCACAGTATTTTAAATTATCAAATCAATAATTCATATTATTTGAATAATATTATTAGATAGCATTATTGGCAATGTCTAAGAAAGTTCTGTCTAGGAAAGGGGTTAGGTAATTGCGCGCCAGTAAGGAAAAATCCTTATCGGAAGGGCCCCTCTTTCCTGGGAACGACCTGATTGTCAATATTGTAGTTCTATAATATTATTTGGGAATAATTAATTATTAACAAAAATAATAAGGAAATATTTATTTAATGTGGATATAAATGAAGGAATTAGTGTTGATGGTTGTTTTCATCAGTATATGTATTTTGTCGGAATAGAGGTGTGGAAAAATCATCCGTATGTAAATTGGGTCAATTTTTCGTTTGGAATTTGGTAAAACTTTCTTCTACAAAGTTGTAGAGAATTAAATTTCATATGGAATAGAAATAAGGTTCATATTTTTCTAATAAAGGGGCTATTTATTATGAATTATTGAAGTTTCGAAAATAAATGTTTTATAATATATATATATATATATATATATATTATATAAACATGTGGGACAAATTGGTGGAGACTTTGTTGAAATCATCATTGGTGTGCTAAGCTTTGTCAAAAGTTGGGGGCTTGAAAATCATCCGTGGGATTTTGTTTCCAATCTTGGTGTGCCACACAATTCCTATAAATAGGGTGCTTAGTTAGAAATAAAAATCACACCAGAATCAAAAAAAATTCTCTCTATAATATCGAGCGTATTTTTTGTGAGTATTTAGATACTTTGAGTGTTGATAACAGTGCAAGTTTTCGTCAGCATAATATCCGATATTCCAGTCAAAACTACTCTCCTGTTAAAGTAAAGGATGCTATTTTTCTCGTAAATGATATTATTTCCTTTCAATATCCATAATGAATATTATTTTCTTTCATATTCCATATTATGGAAGTAATAATATTTCATTTCATATTCCTAAATCTGAACTTACTACGGTAAGTATTGCTTATATAATTCCTGAAATGATCAGAAATTTCTTGAGTTTTGCGCTTCATCTAGTATCATTTCACTAGAATAATTTTCTGAACTTTTTATGAAAATTTTCAACTTTTCATGACGAGTTACTATTCACGATAAAAAAAGTATTTTTTTTTATCTTTGATTGGATCCAAGTTTTGATATTTATTCTTAAATTTTGCTCCACAATTGATTATTATGGAGTATTATTGAACTTGGATAAACTAAATTATGAATCCCTAATCTTTGTTATTTATCTCAATGGATTCATTATTTATATTATTTTTCATCATCCTCAGTCCTAAATGGTGATATAACTGAATATCTTTGGCCTGTAGTGCAAAGATGAATGATTACTTGATGAATATCTTTGGCATGTAGTGCAAAGAAGAATGATTACCTGATGAATATCTTTAACCCGTAGTGCAAAGATGGACAGGTGTTGAGATGAACATGACCAATTGGTGCTACAAATGAATATCTTTGGCCCGTAGTGCAAAGATGAATATTTGGTTCGAGATGTATATTGATTGATGTTACAGGGATAAAATATTGATGATGGACTTTTAAATCATAGAAGATAGTAGACATTATTCTCTACTTAACTCTTCTAATGAATTGTTATTTTCGCTGCAGTTGTTGATCTAAAACTTGTTGTCCATAAAATTTTATTTGATTTGTTGAAGACTAACGATAATTTACTTTTCATTATCATAGTCATAATATTCTTTAATGGGCTAGTTGAGCTCACCTTTTTCTTCCATTGTTCTCTTCAGGAAATGAGAATGTCGCAGGGACTAGTCGGGGATCGGGGTGATGGTCAGAGTTAGAGCAATAACAGTCCTCACTATTTTGTAGAATAGTGTGATAATAATTTTAATTAATGAGGACTGAATTTGAGTGTTTATATTTGGTATTATATACGATTTGTATTGAAACTCACAGTTTGAGTGGTCATATTTTGCACGACCGTATGTTATAAAAGATTGTATTTGGATTCTGTACCATGTATTTGGCGACTAAGAATAGGTTGAGTATTGAACCTATTTTGGGGGCATCACAAAATAAGCCTAGGCCAGCGCACTAGGCGCTAGGAGACAGCAGGTTGCTAGGCCATTTTGCCCAAATGTCCAACTTTTCTAGATTTTGCAATTTTTTTTGATGCGCATACTTAAAATCTTCATAACTTCTTCTTTTTAAGTCGGAATTAGTTGATTTCAACTCTATGAACTCGTTAAACACTGAACTACTCATCTACAGAATGATTATAACATTTCAGAAACTTTAAAAAAAATCATTTTAAGGATTCCAATTCAGTGTTCATGCTATATTTTCATATTTCAACATATTTAGCGACACCGAACACTACGACTTCATTTTAGATCCGTTTTGGTTCGTTCAACTTGCGTTATTTTCATTTTTCAACATACTAACAACATCTATTATCGATTTACAGATTATAACTCAAATTCCTAACCAATTTTTGACCTCAAAATAGCCAAAACACATATATTTACAACAAAAATCTAATCTTCATCTTTCAACCCTTTCTCATAAATTTAATTACTCCAAAACCACTTTTAGATGATATAATATGGATTACACAAGCCCACAACACATATATACAACATCTTTTCACATCATCCAACCCAAAATAACTTTTTATGTGAAGAACTTGAAAAGTATATTTTAAAGCTTTAGAACTAGATTGATATCTTGATTAGATGATGAAGATTATCTGATTTCTCTTGATTAATCTTCTTCCTCCTTCTTGATTCTCAAAACCTTCTCAATTCTTTAGAGAATTTCTTCTCTTTCTCTCCCAATTTTTCTATCTTCCTCTCTTCTCCGTGTTTGTTCTTCTTTCTTAGGCTTAGAAAAAATATACGTAAAAAGAGATAACTGATATAAACATGGGTATCAACAGTTACAACCCACCAAGGGTCATAAGACCTTGTTTGGCTAGTACACTATACAACCCTTTTAATTTATTTTAATCAATTACTTATTATATAGTTTACAAATGTCACATCTTTTTAATTAAATCATGTTTAATCAAATTATTTAACAAACATAACTCCATTTTTATTTAACAAATCATTACTTTTCTAATTTAATTATTAAATTAGAATATCTCCATAATAATTTCCATCAAACATTTATTAAATTTCATAAATATTCCAAATAGAACTAAATAAAATCTTTATTCAATTCCATAACTAATTTTAACTATTTATGAAATTCACAACCTTACTACATTAACATATTACATTTATATATGATATATATATCAATCTCTAATTTTATTAAAACAATTATATTCACATTAATTCATTATTTTAATTAAGTGGATCACTCACATTATTTATGAAACTTAATTCATAATAATTTCCATTGTCACAATAATAATCAAATTATACTATCTCGTAATATAATTTTAACTTAATTAAATTAACTAATATTGTTCAGTTAATTTTCTTTTCGAAACAACTTCATTTATTTTCTTCAATAGTTTAATAAAATATTAAACCTCATTTTCCCCAATACATGAATATATAATTCTTTGCATACCAAATCACACCTTTCAGAATATAATACATATACACATACTCGTACTCGAAACATCTCATAATAAAAATTTTATTTATTAAATTCTCATTTATTAATTCTTGAAAATTCGGGTTGTCACATCCTTCACTCCTTATAAGGATTTCGTCCTCGGAAGCATCGAAAACATCCCTCACTCTGTTTTCATTGAATCTCTTTCACAATTATCATTGAATAACTTAACACATTACCTTAGTGTAGGTTTTATTTCATCACCTTCACTTAAACCTGGGACACTTCGAGTACTATATATTCTTTAACCCTTTAACTTATTTATTTTCTTTTTTTAAGGATCATTGCATATCATACTCGTTGTAATCATTTAATATCCTGATTTAGCATCGTACAAATATTCAAGTTATCACATTCACCCCTTCTTCTAAGAATTTCGTCCTCGAAATTTTAATTAACTAATCTTTGTTCATTTGATCTACCAAAATAGACTTTACATTAATCTTTATTTACTGAATTGTATAACCAAATTATTTCTCTAAAGATCTTTCATCATCAAAAGTTGCGTTTTACAACTACTTCTTTCTAAGGAATATCCTTCTTGCCACATTCACATTCAGAATAATAAGAATCTTTCATAATTGCTCAATAATTGGGAAGCGATATAAATAACTCAGGAATTTAAAAGATTCCAAATCATGTTGAGGGGTCATAAGACCTTGAACTCTTCTCCAGGTTTAATAGTGTATCACCACTGTAAACCATCTTTAACAGAATATTCAGCAATCACACAGACTGAAAACACTCTCTGCAAGTACTCTGGGTGATCATCCTATTGTACTCCTACGTCGTGCACAACATATTACATTATAACATCATAACGAATATATGCGTTACTTTCGGAACCATTGTCTCCGATAACGTGTTCCCTTTATAGGGTTGTTCACCTCAGTTTTTAACATCTGAATCCATCCCAAAACAATTTGGTTTGGCATACTTTGTCAAGAACGCTCGAATATCATAAACATCTTTCAATATTTGTCTAGCTAAGTCAAGTAGCATAGACTTTTAGCAACAATTCGAACATCAATCAAAATATATATATATATATATATATATATTAACCAACTCGATATATATATATATATATATATATATTTATAGTTTAAGAAAACTAAAAATAAATAAATCTTTTTATAATATCCTGATACCGTACCGTAGTAATGGTATGTTGAGAATTTCGTCATCATATGACGTCGTCATACTACATCATACCATAGTGGGCTGACAATCGTACGATCACATCCAACACTAGGTTCAACTACATTGATGACTTCCTCGATTATTATTTCTATACCATATCAAATGATGCATAGAATATATAAAATATATTTTGAAAATTTTAAATCATTTTTGTCTAGCTGAAAAAATTAGCATAGATATATGAATAATCACACTATTTTAAAAATCCATTGGTTCAATTATTTGATCCAATATTTTTCAAAAGACTCAGAAGTGCAAACATCAGCACGAAGTCAATAAATTTCAAAAATCTAGCATAGCTAAAAGATTTAGAATATCCAATTTTTCTCAATCAATATAAATCTTTTCTCCAACGTTTCATTACTTAATCATTCTATCAATCTTCAACACCATCAATGCTCTCTATACCATAACCTTTCTATACCCAGTATAGTTCATCAAACTTACCATACTTTGGAAGTTCAAGAACTTGCCACAATAATATGCGTTTAAGAACTTGTTCTAACATTATGTAGTCCAAGAACTGATCAGGGACTGTCCATACGCTTAGGGTTCAAAAACATACATACGATTATGAGTCACGAACTTACCATAAACATGAGTTTTAAGAATCGCACCTAATCTTAATATCATCATATCTAATCTAATCTTAATAGTCGCTAACTATCAATTATAAACATGGGACAAGAATCACCTTGTCACCATATATATAGCGATAGCACGACACCTACATTTCAATGATTATCCATGTGATAAACCAAGTGTAAGCACAAAACCCCTGCCCATACAAAGGTTTGTACAACTCAGCCACCACATGAGTCCTCAGTTGAAATCCCACTTAATTTCATTTTGCTCTTCTCTTTCTCTTTGCTCGATACAGATTTTATGTATCTTATCATCTATAACTCCTCGTGAGTTTATCTCGTACTATAACATAGTATATTCTCTTTATAGCATCAAACTATAATCATTCAATCATTACAGACCATCTGTCTTTTACAACTTTAAAAGATCACGTCGTGATCTTATTTTATAATCATCTCCCTTATGATTCTTTTCTTATCTCATGATCATTTTGTTTTACAAACTTCTTATCTTTCCCATTCATCATGTCATATTATAATTTCATTATGCCTTTAAATCTTATAGACCTTGTCTATTCATCATTATTCGTCATCTTGATTATTGAAGTTAGGTAACTCCTGATTCTTATCTTTATATCTCTTCAAGATTCTTCTTTGAATTTTCTTGTTTATTTATCAATTCTTCCTTTAAGAATTTCTAACTTCATTTGTATTGTTCAAAATTTTATTCGATTTTACTCCTTGTCATTCTCACCTAATTCTTATAACATTTATAGGACTTAACTCATCCTATACATCTACGTATGTGAAAAGAATCACCTTTTCATAATACGTACTCATAACTCTATACTTGGTACACATCGACTCTCTAATAGTGTTCAATATAGTAAGCTGAGTGGTTTCCCACAAACAACCATCAAACTAGTTTCTCGTCTCGTCTACACTGTATTTCACAGCGAGTTAGATCGGTGGCTAGTTCGTATATACCTCCATTCCCTAAAGAAATCATTTAGCGCAAATACTATACATTAACCATTAAAGAGTACGATTGTACCACTACTTAAACTTAACTTCTTATAACCTAAGGTCATAGTCTAAGGTACTCTTATCTAAGGTGTATAACCTATCAGCTTTGCTACCAACTGTAACGACCCCAAAATTCATACAATACAACTCTCGACATCGGTCGTTAACAATACATCGAACTTCTAACTTTACATCATTAATCAGTATTAAACTTAATTAAATGCGGAATAATTAAAACTTTTATATTTTTCTTTCTTCATTACCCTGAATCTCAACCTTTATCATTTATATATTTTTGAATCAAATCTACTTTTATGACTCGTTTCACCAGAGGTATAAACCAAATCTTACATTACAAATCTATATCCATTATACATTGGACAACTCAACTTACAACTCAACAATTATTATACATCCAAACCATTAGATATATTTCTTATCTAATAGCAAATAATCTTCTTGAATTGATATTGATCTCTATCATTCAATTAGCACGTATCATTACCTTGAATTCTTGACCTGCAAAATGGTTATTTTGCAAGAATGAGCTCGATAGGTCAACGAATCTAACAGTTTTCATACATCACATCGCACACAATATCATTCTCAGTTCATACATCATAATCTTTTAAATAAACATATCATACATGTTGTATTTCACATCTCAATTAAAGATTGAGTTCCATAACCCAATCAGTTTAGTCATAAATTGACTTTCACAGTGTAAAGCATCATCTATAATTTCACGTACATTCAACAGTCTGAATTACAACCATTAGTTACCAAATTCATAAAGCAATTAGGAACTAAAAGACTTGCCTGGTTTGTAGATTACCAATTACAGAAAACAACTTACAGTTATCTGCACTTCATGAATCCTACACAATTATATAATCATGCACTTCATTTATTAGCCACAAAGCAACGCTTAGTAATCATTTAAGTAACTCTACTTTACGATCTACTATCATCTTTTTTAGGTTTGATACATAATGTTCAATTTATGTGGCTAAGTCCTGTTAGGCCTCCTCATTGTCCATTCGATTTATTTACGTTAAACTTTCTTTATTTTACTTCTCATTACGTTCCACTTTAATACACTTAACATTTATTTAAGTTTTAAACCTCGTCTTTACATCACATTAGATGTATAATGTTTGTTAACACTAATTAAGTTAACCTTCGTTTCAATTACTTTATACTTCTCTTTTAATCGACACTTAACGTTTGGTTAAGTCGATATAGTTGTCATAACATCATTGATTAATGTTAAGAATCATTATATTTCATAATAATCATATTTTATAACTTAGAACAACATCTTTTACCATTGGAAGCACTTCACTTTCATACGTGCATGTCCGTTACCCTTCGATTGTCTCCAAATACACATCAGTCCTAAAGATGTCCATTTTCAACCTTTCTAACTACCTCAAATTTAAAAACTTTTGGAATGAAAGTTGTAGGTCTACTCTTCTTCGTTACGGATCATCTTGAATCGCCTCAATCGGAGTTCGTATGAAAACGTTATGCCGATTTTACTAAAGCATGTCTTAGCTATCTTTTGCTAACACTTGGCTAGCGCACTAGGCTCCCCAAATAAGCCTAGGCCAGCGTACTAGGCGCTAGGAGACAGCAGGTTGCTCGGCCATTTTACCCAAATGTCCAACTTTTCCATATTTTGCAATTTTTTTTGATGCACATACTTAAAATCTTCATAACTTCTTCATTTTAAGTCGGAATTAGTTGATTTTCAACTCTATGAGCTCGTTAAACACTGAACTACTCATCTACAGAATGATTATAACATTTTAGAAACTTTAAAAAAAATCATTTTAAGGATTCCAATTCAGTGTTCATGCTATATTTTCATATTTCAACATATTTTGCGAGACCGAACATTACGATTTCATTTTAGATCCATTTTGGTTCGTTCAACTTGCGTTGTTTTCATTTTTCAATATACTAACAACATCTAATATCGATTTACAGATTATAACTCAAATTCTTAACCAATTTTTGACCTCAAAATAGCCAAAACACATATTTACAACAAAAATCTAATCTTCATCTTTCAACCCTTTCTCATAAATTTAATTACTCCAAAACTACTTTTAGATGATATAATATGGATTACACAAACCCACAACACATATATACAACATCTTTTCACATCATCCAACCCAAAATAACTTTTTATGTGAAGAACTTGAAAAGTATATTTTAAAGCTTTAGAACTAGATTGATACCTTGATTAGATGATGAAGATTATCTGATTTCTCTTGATTAATCTTCTTCCTCCTTCTTGATTATCAAAATCTTCTCAATTCTTCAGAGAATTTCTTCTCTTTCTCTCCTAATTTTTCTATCTTCCTCTCTTCTCCGTGTTTGTTCTTCTTTCTTAGGCTTAGGAAAAATATACGTAAAAAGAGATAACTGATATAAACATGGGTATCAACAATTACAACCCACCAAGGGTCATAAGACCTTGTTTGGCTAGTATACTATACGACCCTTTTAATTTATTTTAATCAATTACTTATTATATAGTTTACAAATGTCACATCTTTTTAATTAAATCATGTTTAATCAAATTATTTAACAAATATAACTCCATTTTTATTTAACAAATCATTACTTTTCTAATTTAATTATTAAATTAGAATATCTCCATAATAATTTCCATCAAACATTTATTAAATTTCATAAATATTCCAAATAGAACTAAATAAAATCTTTATTCAATTCCATAACTAATTTTAACTATTTATGAAATTCACAACCTTACTACATTAACATATTACATTTATATATGATATATATCAATCTCTAATTTTATTAAAACAATTATATTCACATTAATTCACTATTTTAATTAAGTGAATCACTCACATTATTTATGAAACCTAATTCATAATAATTTCCATTGTCACAATAATAATCAAATTATACTATCTCATAATATAATTTTAACTTAATTAAATTAACTAATATTGTTCAGTTAATTTTCTTTTTGAAATAACTTCATTTATTTTCTTCAATAGTTTAATTAAATATTAAACTTCTTTTTTCCCAATACATGAATATTTAATTCTCTGCATACCAAATCACACCTTTCAGAATATAATACATATATACATACTCGTACTCGAAACATCTCATAATAAAAATTTTATTTATTAAATTCTCATTTATTAATTCTTAAAAATCCTGGTTGTCACATCTGGGCATCTATAGGGTTTACCGAGCCCTCGAATTTAGGTGGTCCTACTGCCTTAAATTCCTTGAAAGTCGTTCCCTGCACTTATAGATGATTCGCAAGTGCTCCCGTCAGCAGGTTCACCAACTGCTGAACCGTATTGAGATTCGTCCCATCGTTATTGTTGTCGTTATTGTTTTTCATCGAACACTCGAGGTTTTGACCTGTAGGTCTTCTTCTAGAAGACATTTTCAGTTAAGAAAATATTATTATTAGATCCTTTATTCAATTCTTAAGTATTCAAGTTCATACTTAAAATTTTTAAATATTTCAGTTCATATATAAGCACATAGCAGATCAATAACTTCTTTTATTCATTACTCGTAATAAAACATCAAATAGATAGCATTTCTGCTATTCACATCATCTTTCCTGAACTGAAAAAGTTACAGGATTACATTATTAACTCATCTCATTCTTATCTCAAATTATGGGATTTACATTTATTTATTACAAAAAGAAATACATAATTAAAGACTCTACTTGTAAGACCCCAAATTTTATGAATATGATTTAATTTTCTTTATATATTATTTTGAAATAGTAAGGTGTTGATTTGATAAATGTGATAAGTTATAGGTGAAATGTGCAAAGTTTACAAAGTAAGCAAGTGGTTATAAAATATTCGTTGTGTCGGAGAATATTCGTTTGGTCGAGGAATATTCTTTTTGTCGGAGAATATTCGTACGACGGCGCAGTCATTGGTGGACCCCACAACGGAATGAATGTTGGATATAAAAAGCGACAGAAGTAACCTTTTTATAAAAATAACGGCAAAACTATTACCGTTAGTACTGTTGAAATACCTGGTGGTTAAAATACAGTAATACATGGTGTTGCACAGTAGCATACGGTATTGCACAGTATTTCGAATTATTGATTCTTACGTAGGAAGGCACTTACTCAATTATTGTTACAGTAATTACTGTTTAATATTTTATATTATTAATTCAATAATTGCATAATATTTTATTTGTTCAATATTTGCTACGTTGATATTTTATATCAATAAGTGCTACTTTGCTATTTTATATTATTGATTTAATAATTGTCATTGCACATTATTTCAAATTATCAAATCAATAATTCATATTATTTGAATAATATTATTAGATAGCATTATTGGCAATGTCTAAGAAAGTTCTGTCTAGGAAAGAGGTTGATTAATTGCGCGCCAGTAAGGAGAGATCCTTATCGGAAGGCCCCCTCTTTTCTGGGAACGACCTGGTTATCAATATTGTAGTTTTGTAATATTATTTATGAATAATTAATTTTTGATATATATGATAAGAAAATATTTATTCAATGTGAATTTAAACGGAGAAATTTTTAACATGTGACATTTGTTGAAAGTTGGTATTTTATCTTGTCCGATAAAATAATTCATTCAAATATATTATTATAATATTACATTATAGTAGTATGATGTGATTATATAATAGTATAATTTTTATAATTTGAATGGTAACATTATTATAGTAAATTTATGGTATAAAAGTTAAACGAGGTGGAAGAGTGCAAATTGAATTTGAACTCTTAAGATGCAAATAATGATGTCATCAAAGCGATGACGTAAGCAATGATATCATAGGATCGATGATGTAAGCGATGATGTCATAAATTATGGCGAAAAGAATATTTTACCCTTACTCTGTCGAGCCTATAAATAGAAGCTCATTTCTTCATTATTTCTCACCAATTTACTAAAGCTATAGAGAGAGAAAGTATAGAGAGAATAAGAGAAAAAGAAGAAGAGTATTCTGTTATTACACTAGTGCAGTCTCTAAATTTTTAAGGTAAGGGGTAATATTTCTTTCGTATTCATGAAGAGAGTTATTTTCTTTTAATACTCGAAAGGATTGTTATTTCATTCTTTATTATTCTGTTGGAATAACCTGTCTACGCGGACTATCGCATGCATGGTGAAATCCTATTGTTATTCCATTCTTTATTATTTTGTGGGAATAACCTGTCTACGCGGTCTATCGCATGCCTGGTGAATAACCTTTCGTATTCAGTTGTTATTAAATTATGGAAATAATCTGTCTGAGCAGACTACCGCCTGACGGGTGAAAATTCAATTGCAGTTTCATATATTGTTTCATTTCAGATTCCTAACTCTAAACTTACTATGGTAAGTATTGCTTCTATAATTCCTGAAATGATCAAAAATTCCTTGAGTTTGCGCTTTATCTAATATCATTTCACTGGAATATTGGTCTGAACTTTCTTGTGAAATTTTTATCTTTTCATGTCGAGTTACTATTCACGAGTTACTATTCACGGGGTACTATTTACGGTTAAAAAAAATTCTTCCAAATCATCTTTGATTGGATCCAGGTTTTGATCTTCATTCTTGAACTCTGGATAAATTCTCTAATATTTGTCCTTTATCTCACTGAATTCGTTATTCGTATTGTTTTTCATCATCCTCAGTCTTAAATGGTGATATAACTAAATATCTTTGGCCTATAGTGCAAAGATGAATGATTACTTGATGAATATCTTTGGCCTGTAGTGCAAAGATGAATGATTACCTGATGAATATCTTTGGCCCGTAGTGCAAAGATGGACAGGTGTTGAGATGAACATGACCAACTGGTGATACAAATGAATATCTTTGGGCCGTAGTGCAAAAGATGAATATTTGATTCGAGATGTATATTGATTGATGTTACAGGGATAAAATATTGATGATGGACTTTTAAGTCAAAGAAGATAGTAGACATCATTCTCTACTTAACTCTTCTAATGAATTGTTATTTTCGCTGCGAATATTGATCTAAAACATGTTGTCCATAATATTTTATCTGATTTATTGAAGGCTAACGATAATTTGTTTTTCATTATCTTAGTCATAATATTCTTTACTGGGCTAGTTAAGCCCACCCTTTTCTTCCATTGTTCTCTTCAGGAAATGAGAATATCGCGGGTACTAGTCGGGGAATGGAGTGATGGTCCGAGTTAGAGTTGTAGAAGTCCTCACTATTTTTTTTTAAAATTGTGTGATAATAAATGTAATGAGGACTTAGTTTGAATGTTAATATTTTCTACATGTCTGTATTGACACTCACAGTTGTGTGGTCGTATTTTGGACGACCGTTTGATATGAAAGATTGTATTTGGATTCTGTACCATGTATTTGGCGACTCAGAATGGGTTGAGTATTGAACCTATTTTGGGGGCGTCACAGTTGGTATCAGAGCTTAGAGATATGATCTCTGGAGGAGATCTGGGAATAGAACTCGGAGGGAAGAGACGAGTAAAACCTTCGCTAGTGTGTCCTACCTAAGCTTAATTGTTATTTAATTGGTCGGTTGGAATATAGGGTTAATATGTGATATGTTAATTTGTTTGATTAACCCTTGTTTTGTGGCAGTATTTGAGAATGGCAGCTGAAAATCTAAACAACGAAGTGAATGAGACCGTTGAGACACCTTTAATCACCAACCAAGAGAACGTGCTACAGGAAGGCAACAATTATCCTGTAAACAACCCTACCGAAGAAATGATAAATGACGGGATGTTTAGAAGCTTTTTGCAGTTCATGCAAAACCAGACGAGAGAGACTCGTGGTCATAATACAGGTGAAAATAACAACCCGCGGCTTGTCACTGCCAAGCAGTTTACAGAGTTGGGACCACGAGAGTTTCAGGAAAAGCCAGATTCAATCAAGGCAGAAAATTAGATTAAGCAAATTACCAAGATATTTGATGTCTTAGGATGCACGGAGGAATAGAAGGTTCCATTTGCCACCTTTATGTTCCGTGGAGAGGAGGATTACTGGTGGGAATCTGTGAAGCGTACCCAGCCTGCCGCACTCAAGATGTCTTGGGGTGCGTTCCAGAAACTGTTCAATGACAAGTACTTTCCAGAAAGTATTCGTCACATGAAAAAGGTAGAGTTTATTAAACTGGAACAAAATAACATGACTGTGTCCCAGTACGAGGCTAAGTTCACGGAGTTATCCCTATTCGTATCTCATTTGGTGGATAATGAGGAACGTATGACGCGGATGTTTCTGAGAGGTTTGAAATCCAAAATTTGTCAATACCTCATTTCTCACAAACTTTCTTTATATTCAGATGTGGTGAACAGGGCCCAATTATTAGAACGAGATAATGATTATGTTTAACCAAGGGACAACAACCAAGGTCGTACCGGTGGCAACAGTCATCGGAACAATGAAAATCAGCATGGAAAAAATTATCAAGCCAGAAGCGGTAACCACTCCGGTGGTAATCGTAGCCATGATAATAGAAGAAGTGAGTCGGGGGGAGATTTCAAGAAGAGAAGGTATAACAATGAGAACATGAAGACGTCGACAGCAGCACCAGCATCAACTGTTTCTAGGAGAGAAGAACGACCACTGATCGTATGGAATGCGTATTCTATTTCCCTCAGCTTGGCCCTCTTGGCTTCAACCTCATCTTCTGCTCGGTCGGCTCGTTGAATAGCCCTCAAGCTTTTTTTCTCAGCACTGGCACGCTTCGTCGACTCCTCTTGGATGTCTTGCTTTAGCTTTGCTAGCTCAGTCTGTGTCTTGTCTCTATCATTCTCTACGTAGATTAACTTCCACTGCACGTTTCCTAGCTCACTATTCATCTCCTCGATAGTCTCATCCCGCTGCTGGATAGTAGTTCGACTCTCGTCCAACAACTCCTGAAGCTCCACTTTGCAGTCGTGAACCTCCTCATACATCTCAGCACTAGTAGAGTGAGGTGGGAATTCCTCTTCGGAATCCTCTTCCTCCTCTGACTCATCCTCGTCCTCTTCCTCTGGAATAGGTGTCAGCCCATATCCCTGACCAGCTGCGGTGATTAACAGAGATGGCTCTCTCCTAACCAACTGCTCCCAGACAACATGGATATCTCGGGGCTCCTCCTCTCTAGACACCTGAGGTATCTCCTCCCTAGCCTAACTAGACTCTCCAACGTTCGTCATCATGACAAAAGAATTTTAAAGTTTAATTATTACGTGATATCGAGTCGTCACTCTTCAAATACTAGAACGTAAACACGTAGCACATAAGGTAGTTTATTATCTTTACCTATCACCACTATCTTTTTGATCTTTCTATAAGGCTACTACCTAAGATTTTTTCCCCACCTAAGGTTTATAACTTACTGCTTTGATACCAACCTGTGACACCCCCAAATCCGGGTACTTCATTTCCACAACATTTGGTGTTCACTTTCTAAATAAAACATACATCTACCCAATAATAAATAATTTCAAAATAAATTACAACCTTCATAAATACTTAAATAAAAATCTTCCTTATAAAAGGATTACAACCTTGTCCAAAATAAATCCCAGGGTTATCTAACCTTGACATAAACATTTAATGCGGAAAATAAAAACATAACTTAAAGTCTTATTACAATTCAATCAATAATTAAAACAAGTCTTCACTTGTTCAACTTGCCTTTGCCTTTATTAGTTGACGGAGCGTCAACACTTTCAACCTTAGCTGCAATGGTTATTTAATATGCAAGAGTGAGCAAATAACAGCTCACTGGAATACAACAATAATAAAGACATAACTTAGATAGCTTCAAAGGATTTGAATAACTTTACTTTCATCAACAATAAAGAATTGAATAATAATTCTTTCATCAATAATTAGAATTTTGAATATTGAATTCATCTGAGGGTCATAAGACCTTGAACTTTTGTCCTAGGTTATAAACATTTCTATTTAAAACCTTTAACAGTCATTTAGACTATGGACCTTAACTCGTACTTAGGGGGATCAGCCCTTCGTACCATGTATTGTGCACAAACATCTTAACGCTTTTACATAGTAACCTCCCCTAATAAATAGGGTTGTTCATCTCAGTATTTGAGTACAAGTCTGCACCAAAGAAAGTTTGGTTTGGATAATCTTAAAGGGTAATTTAGGATTCAACGTTCATCAACTAAGGAATAGTTGAATCGACTTACAATAATTAAATATAATTTAATAATAACGAATTATGAAATACTTATGCTTTAGAATTTAACTTAAAGCATACGAAAGATAAGATAGGCCTTGCTTGAACAATAAGTCAAAGTCACTTTAAGTAAATCATGAATTTTAAATACATACTTGTCCAATGCAGAAATAAAAGGACAATCTCGAATACAATAATTATTTGAATTCAACACTTGTACATAGTTAACAAGTTTAGGGATAGAAGACTTGCCTCAAGCGCAAACTACTAATACAATCACGTTCTTTAACACTTTATATATATATATATATATATATAATCACAATAATCTAAATTAGTTAACACGTTACTAATTCACATTATTAGTTAACCCATCTAGGTTAACTCATTCTTGTTTAATTATTAAGTTAATAATTAACTATCACATAATTAATCACATCACATCATCATATTACATGCTCACATAATTAAATCAATTAATAATTATGCACTTCATATTAATAAAATTATAATTAAATGAATTATAATTTAAACATTTAATCTAATTATAATTACCCAAATTATAATCACATCTTATATTAATTAAATTATAATTAAAATAAATTATAATTTATAATTAATCAATCTTCATCATGCATAATTAAATAATTTACAATTCATAATTAATCATGCATTTATAAAATTATACTTACACACATTATAATTTAAATTAACATTTATTTGATTAAAATTAATCAAATAATATTCATTATAATTTAACAAATTATATTTTAAATTATATTTTTACTTTAATTATAATTACATATCATATTAACTAAATTATAATTAAACAATTATAATTTAACATTTACTTTGATTAAATCAAATAATAAATTTAAGGTTTCACAATCTTCTTTCTTTTTCCAATATGAAATTGTCAAAATAATACTTTATTGCAACTTGGTACATGATTATCATTGAAACAATTAAACTTAGGTTTAAAGACTTCACAAATAATTAGAGTTCACTACCTCTGCTCAGGTCCTAGCGCAGCTGCGCTACCTTAAGCCTTGACACCGGCGCAGCTGCGCTGGTGCTCAATCCGAAAAACTCAGCAGGCGCAGCTGCGCCGTTTCTGTCTTTGTTGCCGGCGCAGCTGCGCCAGAACGCGAACAGAAACAGTGCAGTTCGGCACTTTGCTTCACTGTTCATCCCCCATATGCCAACAATCGGCAAAACACAGCAACTCAAACAATGTAAAACACATATATACAATATTACACACGTAATACATGATTCTAATCATAGAAATCTTTTAAGCAATCAAAATCAAAGGTTTTAAAATACAAGTTTTGCTATTTTCATAAAACTCATACTTTAACAAAACAATCCACTATAAATTCAATTCTAAATCACTTAAATCTATAATACATGTATTATTTTCATTATTGACGATAGTATCATGAACAACTCTCAATTGACATATTAACACATATGAAACTCATTAATTTTACTCTCAAACTCAACTAAAGACATATAACTTCATAAGAACAAAATTTCTCCATAAAAACTTGTTTCTACAACAATTTTATTTTCTACAAATAGTTTATAGCATACAATTCAATAGTTTGTAAACACAAATTCTACATATCTGCAACAATATCACCAATTCATGAATAATCTTTTCACAGAGAACTCAAAATAAGAAAGAACAACTAAATAAAGTTCTTAAAAATTAAAGTAGTAATTATACCCTTTTTGCTTTGATGATTGAAGAAGATGATGATGAGGAGCTTGAGTTCTACCAATTCTTTCTCCTTCTTTTTCTTCTCTGAGTATTCTCTCTAACTTTCTTCTCTGCTCTTTCTTTGTTCTTATTTTGTCTTAGGCTTAGAACTAACGTAACTTAGCTATATTATAACTAATATAATATACGTATACTGATATAATATAATTGTTAAGTAATTAACCCATATAATAAATATATTAATTAATAAATGAGTTACACAAATTTAAATTTAAAAAGTCATAAGGCTTGTTTGGCAAAAACAGAGCTATTTTTAAAAATAGATTATTAGTAACTAAGGCATTGTTTGGTAGAATGAGTTTAAAGCTAGTACAAGGGTCCTGTTTGGCAAAACTTTTTAAAACATAAGTAAGGGCCTTGTTTGGTTAAAACAATTTAAAAACTCTTTTATTTATTTTAATAAATCCTTTTAACACATATTTTAATGTTACACTTTAATTAATTAAATCTTTAATATTCTAATTTAATTAATTAAAATCTAACATTAATTAATCACATACAAATTGTCACGTAACAATTATAATTACTCGCTAATTATAATTTCATGCAACATTCATCACATAATTCATCTAATTTAATTATCTTAATTAAATTAGAACTATACTATAAAATTAATATACATCAATTAAATTAAATATTCATTTAATTAATATATAACACTTAATTAAATCAATCCAAAATAATCACATAATTTATTTATTTAACTCAATAAATAAATCACATAAAATATTTATTTAATTCAATAAATATTTACAATTAATATATAAATTCTCATTCGTTACAATCTTCCCTCCTTAAAAGAATTCTGTCCCCAGAATCTCACCTAAAAAAAATTCCATTTGTTACATTCTTCTCCCTTAAAAGGATTCTGTCCCCAGAATTGGTACATAAGGGGTTACACAAAAAGCTAAGTAAATAATTGCGGATATTTTTTCATCATAACATCTTCGAATTTCCACGTGGCTTCTTCAGCACTGTGGTTCCTCCAGATTATCTTAACAGAAGGTATTACTTTATTTCTAAGTACATGTTACTTTCTATCAACTATTTGAATAGGCACTTCTTCATATGTTAAGTCTTTATCAAACTATAATGGCTCGTATTCTATTACATATGTGTAGTTGTGTTTGTACGGTCTTAACATATAAATGTGGAAGACATTGTGTATATTCTCCCGCTCCGGAGGTAACGCAACCTCGTGAGCTACCTCGCCCACCTTTCGTAATACCTCGAAAGGTCCAATAAATAGGGGACTCAGCTTTCCCTTCTTACCAAATCGAATATTCCCTTTCCAGGGAGATACTTTCAAGAAAATGAAGCTTCTTGGTAAGAATTCTCGATTCTGGCGATGTTGATCGGTATATTTCTTTTGTCTGTCTTGAGCAACAACTAGTCTCGTTCTGATCAGCTTCACTATTTTCGACGGTTTGTTGTACCAGTTTCGGTCCCAATAGTTGACGTTCACCGACTTCATCCCAGCACAAAGGCGTTCTGCATTTCCTGCCGTATAACGTTTCTTAAGGCGGCATGCCGATACTCGCTTGATAACTATTGTTGTAGGCTAACTCCAGCAACGGTAGATGATCATCCCAGCTTCCTTTGAAGTCCATAACACAAGCTCTCAGCATATCCTCTAGCGTCTGAATTGTTCTCTCACTCTGGGCGTCGGTCTGAGGATGGTACGCTGTACTCATTCGCAATTGTGTTCCCAGACACTCTTGCAAATGCTTCCAAAAATTCGACGTAAAACGCGGATCTCTGTCAAACACAATCGACACCGGAACACCGTATCGAGAAATAATTTCCTTCACATACAGCTTCGCTAGCTGATCCAAGTTGTACTTAATCCTGATCAGTGGAAAGTGGGCTGACTTCGTCAGTCGATCCACAATCACCCATATTGCATCGAAACCCTTCTGAGTCACTGGAAGACCAACCACGAAATCCATTGTGATGTGCTCCCACTTCCATTCTGGAATCTCCAATGGTTGTAGCAATCCGCTAGGTCTCTGATGTTCTGCTTTAACTTTCTGGCACGTTAGACATTTCACAACGCATTCAGCAATGTCCCTCTTCATATTCGGCCACCAAAAATGGTGTCTGAGATCCTGGTACATCTTTGTACTCTAGAGTGAATTGAATATCTCGAACTGTGAGATTCGTTCAAAATCTCTTCTTTGACATCTAGTACTAGCGATACCCAAATTCTTCCTTCAAATCGTAGCAGTCCTTCGTTATCAATCTTGAACTTGAACTCTTCACCATCGGCTATTCTTTTCTGGATCTTCTCGCATTCTTCATCGTGAAATTGTGCTTCTTTCACTTTGTCTACCAGAGTAAAACCAGTAGTTACTTGAAATAACATCTCATCTGATTCCTTCGGATACTTCACTTCTAGTTCCAATCTAGCCATATTTTCTATTAACTGGCCCTGATCAGTTAAAATATTTAGCTTCTCTCGACCCTTTCTGCTCAAGGCGTCGGTGACGACGTTAGCTTTACCCGGATGGTAAAGTATCTCGCAGTCGTAAGTCTTTGATCAGTTCCAACCATCTTCTTTGGCGCATGTTTAAATCCTTCTAGGTAAAGATATACTTAAAACTCTTATGATCCGTGTATATCTCACACCTTTCTCCATAGAGGTAGTGTCTCTAAATCTTTAGTGCAAACACTACTGGCACCAATTCTAAGTCATGTGTCGGATACCCCTTCTCGTAATCCTTCAGCTGGCGTGACGCATAGGCAATGACCTTGCCACTCTGCATCAGCACACAACCTAATCCTTTATGTGAGGCATCACTATATACCACGAAATTCCTCGTACTATCCGGTAAGGACAACGCAGGCGCAGTACTCAACCTCTTCTTCAGTTCCTGAAAACTTTCCTCACACTTTTTCGTCCAAATAAATTTAACTGTTTTATGAGTCCAATTCGTCAACGGAGTTGCGATCTTTAAAAAGTCTTGGATAAATCTCATGTAATAACCTGCCAATCCCATAAAACTCCTCACTTCAGACGGCGTCTTAGGCTGATCGCAATTCATTACGGCCTCAACTTTTGACGGATCTACCGAAATCCCGTCCTTGTCAATCAAGTGGCCAAGAAATTGCACATGTTCCAACCAAAATTCACAATTCAAGAATTTTGCATAAAGCTTCTCTCGTCTCAGCGATTCTAAGGTTAGCCTTAAATGTTTGATGCGTTCCTCCTCAGTTTTGGAATAAACCAGGATATCATCTATGAACACCACTACAAACTTATCTAGGAATGGCTTAAACACTCTATTCTTTAAGTCCATAAATGCAACTGGGACATTCGTTAGACTAAATGACATCACCAAGAACTCATAATGACCATACCAAGTCCTAAAAGCCGTCTTCGGTATTTCTTCCTTTTTCACCTTCAGCTGATGATACCCACTCCTCAAATCAATTTTTGAGAAGTATCTAACACCCTTCAACTGATCAAACAAGTCATCGATCCTAGGTAAAGGATACATAGCTGCAACAGTTGCTGATTCAGTGACAGAGGTAGAGTACATAGCTGCAAGTGAAGCTGCAAAGGAGGCTGTTTGGATGAAGAAGTTCATAACCGAACTTGGTGTGGTTTCTAGCATTGGAGGAGTAGTCCCCTTGTATTGTGACAACACCAGAGCTGTTGCATAGGCTAAAGAACCCAGGTCTCATCAGAAATCCAAACACGTGTTGCGGCGATTTCACTTGATCAGGGAGATCATTGAAAGGGGAGACGTCACCTTGGAGCGTGTAGACTCTTAAGACAACATTGCAGATCCATTTACTAAAGATATAACACAAAAGCAGTTTGATCATCACTTAGAGAAGATGGGTATGAGATACCAAGGTGATTGACTTTAGTGAAAGTGGGAGATTGAAAGTAGTATGCATACAAGCCAATCATGTATGATGATAAAACATATACTTTGGAAACGATCTTATTTATTTATTAATAAAAGTATTAATTTATTAAAAGTATTTAATTATCTACATGATGCTATTTTTTATAATATGTAAATAACCCATAATTTTAAGCAATATTTTTAGAATCACGATGTTGATCATGCTAATGAGATCTAAATTCTTAGAAAGCTTAAAACTAAAATAGTTCCCAAACGTTGGATTACTAAAAAGAGGATTAGTAAATCCAGATAGATTGGTACATATATTGCTTGCTCATTGGATGAGGACAATTGATCTCATGATCATTTGTGTGGAGACACTAAAGCAAGTATGTAGATGCTTATTGGAGAATAAGTACACTAAACGTGACTAGCTAAGAAATACCTAACAGAGTTTTACTCGCTTGTAAATATGAATTCCTAATGTGATAGTAGTACAAGTGATCCTTGGACTTAAGATCATCATAGTATCTTGTGTGTAATGAATTATACTTTGACTTATTCTTTAAGACCCTTAGGGTATATCAAAGGGTATGCTTGGGTGTAATAAGTTACATATGGAGATAATGAATGATCAATAAAGAATCTACCACTTCTAGTAAAAGAGGAGATATCTCCTATGTGATTCGTTAAATGACAACCCAGTAGTCCTTGGCTAAGGCAGAATGAAATTAAAAAGGAGTTTCTAATTTGTATTATTTGGAGTTGTGCATTTTTTAATCGAAATACATATAATTAAATAAAATAAGACTTGACAGTAATTCCATGTCTTATATTTAATTGAGACATTGTTAGGACGGAAGGATTGAATTGTACGATAACTATTTACTTACAGGTTCTTTTATGATTAATGTTAAAATCTATATTATCTGAAAAGTCATCGATCGCTAGGGAGACTTATCCCTATTGTAGAATAAATATTATTTATTTAAATAAATTATTAGTTTAATTTATTTATTTAAATAAGATTAAAATTATTCTAATTGATTTATTCACAACCGATTTAATATGGAGAACCTAAAGGGTCACACCATAAAAGGAAGAATAATTATTTAAGAAGGTAATGGCATAATCGTAATAATATGTTAAGTGTAATTAATTTAATCTATGGTGATAAAATAAATTAAATAGCTTAATGTTTATTATTTAATAGTTTGAAAATATTAAATATAAATTAATAAGAGGAGTCTTATTAATATTATTACAATTATTATTATTTTAATTTCTAAAGGAGTTTAGGAATTAATTTAATATTAGTACTCTCATTTAATCCTAATGAGATTAGGAGGCAAATTAATTAAAGGAGTTTAAGTAATTAATCCCAATGTGTTGGGAAGTCTAATTAATTAAAAGAGTTTAATTGATTTAATGAAACCCTATTTCTAATAGGATTAGAAGAGTTGACCAATATCTATATAAGAGGAGTCTTATATTAGATATCAGTTGATGCAATTTTAATTGTTAGTATTCCTTTTTTATAGAGAATAGAAAAACTAGGGTTTAGCCAACTACCCCTCCTTTTTGAACAATTCCTCTTTTTTGGTGGAACACCTCTAGAGGCCAAACACTTGGGTGGCTAACATTGATCAAAGGGAGTAATCAATCCCGGATATTCGAGGAGATCGCGAAGAACAAGGAGTTGAACTCGTACCTGTGAAAGCTGAGTTTTACAAGGGTATGAATCTAATCTCCTTCTATTTCGTTTTAATTAATAACTATGCATAAAAGATGATCCGGGTAATTGGTTTGTGGATTTTTTTTAAAACTCTGATATACTATGCTTCCGCTATTTTGTGCAATTTGATTGCATCACGATTTCATACAAACATAACATATAAATCTATATAGATAGATTTTAAAAGATGCTCGGCTTAACCCAAGGAACGAATATTCATTTGATGCTAAAGGGGTTTAGCATGGCAAACTCTAAGAAATGTTTCATGATGATGAACCATGGAGTGTATCTCTCTAAAATTGTCCTCAATAAAAGAGAGATTGCATGAGTTACCATCATGTATGCAATGAAATGTACGAGACTTGATGTTGATAAGTCATATTCTGGAGAAGATCACTGTAAGACGGGGAAAAACATCTTAAAAATACTTAACCGACACTAAGGATGTAATCATGATTCATGATGGGTCTGAATTAAAACTGTTAGGTTTGTAAGATTCATGGACACAATCAAATTGCATAAAAATAGCGGAAGCATAGTAAATCAGAGTTTTAAAATTTTACAAATCATATACCTGGATTTGAAAGTAGTATGTATACAAGTCAATCATGTATGATGATAAAGTATTTACTTTGGAAACGATCTTATTTATTTATTACTAAAAGTATTCATTTATTAAAGGCATTTAATTATCTATATGATGCTGTTTTTATAATATATAAATAACCCATAGTTTTTAGCAGTGCTTTTAGAATCATGATGTTGATCATGCTAATGATATCTAAATTCTTAGAAAGCTTAAAACTAAAATAGTTCCCAATCGTTGGATTACTAAAAAGGGAATTAGTGAATCCGGATAGATTGGTACATATGTTGCTTGTTCATTGGATGAGGATGATTGATCTCATGATCATTTGTGTGGAGGCACTATAGCAAGTACGTAGATGCTTATTGGAGAATAAGTAAACTGAACGTGACTCGCTAAGGAATACAAAATGAAGTTTTACTCACCTGTCTGTCGACGTTGGAAAATTTAAGAATGTCGCGGGTCGGTTCATAACCCGGGTTTCCTCAAATCGATCTTCCTAAGTTCTCTCTACCCCCACTCTTTTATTTAGGAAAAAGGTTTTGAAGGGATTTTTAGGAAAGTGGCCAACATGTGTTTATGTTAACGATTTGAATGTTTTAACAGAGTCGCCAATTGGTAGATTGAAAAATGGTTGTACTAACTCAGCCGAATTTGATTTAAAAAGAGGCCCAATTGCTGGACACTGTTGAAACTTGATCTTTAAAATTAAAGTTTTAAGTTCGGGGGCTTGGTTAAGTGTGGGGAAGGTGATAGGCACCCCACGACTTCCGTGTAAACACGGTACCACATCTTTTCAATATTTCCCTTAAAATTGTAAATGCGTGAGTGAATGCTGTTTAAAAATTAGGCCTTTTAATTTGATTGATTGAAAGCTTTGACAGATTTCGTTGAGCCTATATACGACGGGTTTGATTTGATTTGAAAATCAGTCTTTGATTTAATTTGCAAAAGCATTTAATTTGATTTACAAAAGCTTTTTCTTTTGATTGAAAATGATGTTTTGAAAGCTGCTTTATCAAACCATTACGCTGTCGTAGGAATTGAAGCTTATCGATACTTTCAATTTTTTTTCTTTATAGACTTAAGGCTGCATGTGAATGGTGATTTGCTGGGCTGCGAAGCATCCTTAACCACAGGAATAGACAAGTGTCGGTCTCCTCATGGGTATGAAAACCATCGGAGGGATGCTGACATGACAATTGACATTTCACTATGATGAGACCTTAAATCCGAATAACAGTTTTAAGGTCTGTATATGTACATTTTACAAAAAAATTGACAGGGTACATCTGTAAACTGGAGTTTGTCCATCATGGAATTCAGATCCCAATCGATTTGATCGTGAATCTCACAATTCCTAGGCTCACATATGAGTAGCCCATAAACCTGCACAGTTTAAATTTGCATATAAATGGATATATATACATCATGACGTCGCAATGGAACCAAGGATTCATCAATAAATCCTGGCTGCGAGTGGATAAAGCATTTCGTTCCCACTAGATAGCGATCTAAGGGATGCGAGTTTGCTTTCAAAGCTGAAACTATAAAAAATAACTAGATTTAAAGGAATCTTAGCCATTATAGCTTCCAATTTCTATCGGGACCTGTTTGAACCGTTGAAAGCTAGAATTGGCGAGATTTGAATAAATCTAGTCCGCCCGTAGATATGTTAGTGCAGATTCATATACAAATGAATGTTAAATGCAACAGTTGAATAAATTTGAGTAAAGCAATATATATAATTATATATATACAAAAGCTGTAAAAGAGCGATGGATTTTCACTCGCAAGCCCGGACTGGAACTGAAATATATATATATATATATATATATATATATATATATATATATATATATATAAACAGTAATAAGGGTGATGGGTTTTCACGCCGGTGCCCGTACTGAAATTGAAATTGACAGAAAAATAGTCTACCAGTGACTGGGGAGAGCACCCAGTATGGCGAAGTGTGCAAAAGCAGTAAAATGGCCACGAAGTAATCCAGGCCAGACTGAAAATATATAAATATAAATATATATATATATATATATATATATATATATATATTAACAAAAATGTAGTCAACCAGGACTGATATGAGTACCAGTGATGGTGAAATTCGCTTATATATGCGTAAATATATATAAAAGCGGTAAACTACCACGGATTTGACATCTTGGCTTGACAAAATTAAAATGTTAGTCCATTTGCAATTAAATAAGCACAAAAAAGGGCCACATCCAGACTGGGAAGATAACCCAGTCCGGCGAAGTTGCCAAAAAATGTGTGTGCTAGTGCATTGAAGCTGCTGGAGCTGACGGATCGTCAATCCGAGTTGTAAAAATGCAAAAAACTGCGTTTATGTATAGAAATATACCAAATTTTGACGAAAACGGCCACGAAACTAAGTTTTGGGCATATGTAGAAGATAAAACTTCGTGTGCAAGTGTAAAACAGTGCAAAGTAGTAGTATTGACTTTCTGATCGTAAAAATACTTACAATGAACTGTAATACGGGTTTTTTGTGAAATCGTAGGCTTTAAACGTCCAAATCTACTGGTTATTTTTTGATATGTGGTAGTATATGGGTATATCTACGTGTTGGAGTGAAAATATTTGGGTTTGGAAGAGGTGTAAAAGTCAAAAAATCAGACGGGCAGAGCTTCGCTGCGTTTCGAAAACTTGAAAATGAAGGGGGGGTGCACATTTATTTATAGGCCAGGGAGCCTTAGATCTACCTGTGGCTGCTGCAGGTAGAGGTGCGGTTCCTCAGGTGGGGCCCACAGTACCGGGTTCTATCATCTCGAAGTACGTGCACTCCGAATAACGCGTAGTCAAAATCAGAACTTTCAAACTTTTGATCGGAGCATCTGTTTGAGGCGTGCGATACCTCAGAAAGCCCTCGCCGAGAGTGTAGCAATGACATGGTATAAAACATTTTTTGGGTCCAATAAGACGGGTTTATAACCAGGTCTTCGATTCCCCGCAATTTTTTCGTTGAGCTGTCTTGCGCTATTGGCACTCGGGATCGTTGTTGTGGTTCATTCTAACTTCGATAGCATCAATTCGGCTTGAGTTTGATCGAATCGGTTGAGAGTTGGATAAAATAACCGTTTTACCCCTCCTAGGGTTGCCTGTGGTGTCGGCACGGCCTTTGATGGAACTGGCTTCCCAGAATTATCTTTGGGCCTGAACTGCACTTCCCGGTTTGACGTCGAGGCTGATCTGTACTTCCCGGGCTGAGACCGGGGATGATTTGACATGTCCTGGGTTGATGTCCAGGTTGACCTGTACCTCCCGGGTTGATGCCAAGGCTGACTTGAAGGCCCGATATTGAGATCGGGGTTTGACTGACGGTCCAATTAGAGATCAGAACTGGATTGACTGTCCGATTGGAGATTGGAGCTGGATTGAAGGTCCGATTAGAGATTGGAGCTGTATTGATGGTCCAATTAGAGATCAAAGCTGGATTGACGGTCCGATTGGAGATCGAAGCTGGATTAACGGTTCGATTAGAGATCGGAGCTGGATTGACGGTCCAATTAGAGATCGGAGGTGGATTGACGGTCCGATTAGAGATCGGAGCTGGATTGAGGGATTGACGGTCTGATTAGAGATCAAAGAGGGATTGACGGTTCGATTAGAGATCAAAGAGGGATTGACGGTCTGATTGGAGATCAGAGCTGGATTGACGGTCTGATTGGAGATCGAAGCGGGATTGACGGTCTGATTGGAGATCGAAGCTGGATTGACGGTCCGATTAGAGATCGGAGCGGGATTAACGGTCCAATTAGAGATCGAAGCTGGATAGACGGTCCGATTAGAGATCGAGCTGGATTGACAGTCCGATTGGAGATCGGAGCTGGATAGACGGTCCGATTAGAGATCTAAGATGGCTAGAATACCGATATCGGGGATCGAATTTAGGTTACCAATATTAGAAATCGGATATAGGTTTAAGGACTGGCACTGGCGGCCTGTTTTGAGTTAAGGAGCGGCATTGGTGGCTGGATTTAAATTGAAGGACCGGCATTGGTGGCCGAATTTGAATTGATTGACGGTTTTGCCCTTTTTACAGTGTTATTGTTGGGGCAAGGAAAATTTCGTGTGTCTACACTGTCAATAGGAATTCCTAATGTGATAGTAGTACAAGTGATCCTCAGACTTGAGATCATCATAGTATCTTGTGAGTAATGAATTATATTTTAACTTATTCCTAAAGACCCTTATGGTATATCAATGGGTATGCTTGGGTGTAATAAGTTATATATGGAGAAAATAAATGATCAATAAAGAATCTATCGCTTCTAGTAAAAGAAGAGATATGTCCTATGTGATTCGTTAAATGACAACCCAATAGTCCTTGGCCAAGGCAGAATGAAATTAGAAAGGAGTTTCTAATTTGCATTATTTGGAGTTGTGCATTTTCTGATCGAAATACATATTATTAAATAAAATAAGACTTGACAGTAATTCTATGTCTTATATTTAATTGGGACATTGTGTGGTGGAAGGATTGAATTGTACGATAACTATTAACTCAAGGGTTCTTTTAAGATTAATGTTGAAATCTATATTATCTGAAAAGTCGTTGATTGATAGGGAGGCTTATCCATATTGTAGAATAAATATTATTTATTTAAATAGATTATTAGTTTAATTTATTTATTTAAATAAGATTAGAATTATTCTAATTAATTTATTCACAACCGGTTTAATATGGAGAACCTAAAGGGTCACACCATAAAAAAAAAGAATAATTATTAAAGAAGGTAATGACATAATCGTAATAATATGTTAAGTGTAATTAATTTAATCTATGGTGATAGAATAAATTAAATAGCTTAATATTTATTATTTAATATTTTGGAAATATTAAATATAAATTAATAAGAAAATTCTTTTTAATATTATTATAATTATAATTATTTTAATTTTTAAAAGAGTTTAGGAATTAATTTAATATTAATACTCTCATTTATTCCTAATAAGATTAGGAGGCAAATTAATTATAATAGTTTAATTAATTATTTCCAATGGGTTGGGAAACCTAATTAATTAAAGGAGTTTAATTAATTAAATGAAACCATATTTCTATTTGGATTAGAAGGGTTGACCAATATCTATATAAGAGGAGTCTTATGTTAAATATCAGTTGATGCAATTCCAATTATTGGAGAGTACTCCTTTTCTATAGAGAATATAAAAATTAGGGTTTAGCCAACCACCCTCATTCTTGAACAATTCCTCTTCTTTGGTGGATCACCTCTAGAGGCCAAACACTAAGGTGGCTAACGTTGATCAAAGGAAGGAATCAATTCCGGAGATTCAAGGAGATCACGAAGAACAAGGAGTTATAAAAATTAGGGTTTAGCCAACCACTCTCATTCTTGAACAATTCCTTTTCTTTGGTGGATCACCTCTAGAGGCCAAACCCTTAGGTGGCTAACGTTGATCAAAGGAAGGAATCAATCCCGGAGATTCAAGGAGATCACGAAGAACAAGGAGTTAAACTCGTACTTGTGGAAGCTTAGTTCTTCAAGGGTATGAATCTAATCTCCTTCTATTTCGTTTTAATTAATAATAACTGTGCATAAAGGATGATTCAGGTAATTAGTTTGTAGAAAAATTTTAAACTCTGATTTTACCATGCTTCCGCTATTTTGCAATTTGATTGCGCCCACGATTTGTTACATACCTAACAGTGGTATCAAAGCTAAACCTTTATGCGAGTTATTAATTATTTAGATTTGATATATATAATGATATTTGTTTTGAACAATTTAATTGGGCATAATAATTAGCTAAGAATTATGTTTTTGGAGAAAAACTGCACAATTCGCAAACCAGAAAAGCAGTCACAGGCTTTACAGCAGCGCCGGCTCCGTGTCTCTGGTGCTAACGTGGCGCTGCAGCGCCTGAAGCAAGTACTTCAGCAGCACCAGCCAGCTGTCCCTGTTTTTGGTAACATGGCGCGGCAGCGCCGGATGCTAGTTCACTAGCAGCGCTGCAGCGCCACCCCACAAGAAATAAAAAATTATTTTTAAAAAATTAAGATAAAAGGTTTATTTAAATTAAAAATTAAAATTAAATATTTTTTCTGTAATTCCAGATTAATAAAGGAGTTTATTAGATTTGGAATTGGATTAAAATAAAGATGTTTATTTTAATTGGAATTCGATTTCATGCTAACTAATTAGAGTTGAAATAGGATTCCATGATAACTAATTAGAGTTGAAATTGGTTTTCGAAACTAACTAGGATTGCCCATTAAATCGATTATCAATGTATATATTAAATATTTTACTTATTGATGCATATTGTGATATGTATGAAAATAAATGGGGTTGATTATGGACTATTGACCAATGTGATGAGATTTTATTTTAAATGAATGCTTGAATGAATGTGTTTTATTAAATGGGATTTGCGTACCTCGTCTTCTCTATTTTTTCTTGATGTAAAATTCTATCTCCCTTCAATGTACTTCCCCTTGACTGCTAATCAAGGTTTTTATTTAAATTAAATAGTTTCTGTAATAGGATTAGTTATAATTATCTTGAAGAATTGGAGAACAAGGAGCAATGAGCGCTTGAAGACCCATTTGTATGAAACCCGTGTTTAAATGTAATAGTTATGTTTAAATTTAATTCTTGCACTCGTAGGTTTGACCTTTTGGTTAACTTGGTGGCTCTAGTGAACCAAACTAATAAAATTCCATAATCAATCCGGGTAGAATATAGTCTTCTATATGTGCATGCTTGTATTATATATATATATATATATATATTATATTTTATGCAAACATGATTCGCATGTTTTCATAAAATGACGCGCATTTTATTTATATATATGTGCATGCACGCTAAACAAGATGAGACTAATAATAACAAACTCCTCAAAGAAATTATATTAAGTCTAAAGTGTTCAAAGATATTTGGAATATCGAACGTTGCCTTCTAACATGATAAAATTAATAGAGCATTAAATATTTAATATGAGTTTGTTGTGCTATCCATAAGGCAAGTATTAACTATTTAAGATGTTAATTTATCGCATTTGATGCTTATAAAGAAAATTGAACAATATTATTTTGTTATGCCTACCATAAGGACAATATTTTTCTTTTTTAAATATATAAAAGTGCTAGGTTGGACTTAACTCAGATAATTTTGATTTGGATGTGCCACCACTTGATCAAAATAATCTGAGAGGTAAAAGAAAATGAGTTACATGTTGATGTAATTGACAAAAAGTTATCTACCTATTTATTTATATATGGTTTGTTGTGCCATCCACAAGGCTATATACATTTGAAATAGGATCCTTATTCTCAGTAGCAAATCTTTAATTATATGTTGCCGAACTATATAAGTGAGGGTAATATAGTTTGAAGAAAATAGTGTGAGATACCAATTTAAAATAAGACCTAATTTATCTTGGTATATAAATAATTAATTAAATGAATGTTTACTAAAATGTTGTCTTTTCACATGCCAAAATTTAAAAATGTCGAAATCACTAATTTCACTGTGTAGAATACTTGATGCTAACAAACTAACCGGACCAAATTACACGGACTGGTTAAGGAATCTAAGAATAGTTTTCACTGCTAAAAAGATTTCTTATGTCCTAAATTCGTCTGTCCTTAGAACTGTTCCAGAAACAGCTTTTGAGGAAGAGATTGCCACTATTGTAAAGTGGCAAGATGCATCTATGGCTCAATGCACCATGCTCGCATCCATGAATAACGAGCTTCAGCGTCAGCATGAAAACATGGAAGCTCCTACTATGTTGCTTCACCTCAAGGAGTTGTATGGTGAACAAAGTAGGACTGCTAGATATGAGATATCTAAGGAGCTTTTTCGATCTCGGATGACTAAGGGCATTGTCATTGAGACTCATGTCCTAAGGGTGATCAATCTGATTGAATGCCTTAGACAGCTTGGGTTCATCATGGATGGGAAGTTGAGTCAAGACTTAGTCTTGCAGTCACTCCCTGAGACCTTCTCACAATTTGTTGTGAATTTTCACATGAATAAGTTGGATGTTAGCTTGCCTGAAATTACTTAAAATGTTGAAAACTGCAGATGGTCACTTCTCATCCAAGAAGAACCATGTCTTAATAGTGGATGATTCTTCCAAGAAAAGGGACAGGCCCAAGGTATCTTCTCAAAAGAAAAAATCTAAGAAGGTTATGGGCAAGGCGAATGTAAAGGATAATAAGAAACATGTTCCAGATAGCAAAGGAATGTGCTTCCATTGAAATAAGTCGGGTCATTGGAAGAGGAACTGCAAGGATTTCCTTGCAAGACAAAACAGAAGAAGCTTGGAGAAGCTTCAAATCCCAATCAAGGTTTGTTTATGATTGAAATTAAATTTTTTAAAAAGTCAAAATTCTACTTGGGTATTGGATACCGGCTGTGGTTCTCACATATGTAATACTATGCAGGAACTGGTCAGAAGTAGAAAGCTGAACAAGGATAAGGTTGTCCTACGAGTGAGAAATGGAGCAAAGGTTGTTGCATTAGCTGTAGGCACTTATTGTTTAGCAATGTCTACGTGCAAGTCCATTAATTTGAATAATTGTTATTTTGTTTCGAATATCATTAGAAACATTATTTCTATTTCCGTATTAGATATGGATGGATTTGACATTATAATAAAGAACAACATTTGTTCTATTTATAATAACAATGTTTTATATGATGTTGGTAATTTGCGAAATAGACTTTACATACTTGACTTGCATGAAAATATATTTTAAATTGAACAAACTAAAAAAAAGAAAAGAGATGATGTTAATTATACCTATATGTGGCATTGTAGACTCGGTCATATCAATGAAACAAGATTATCCAAGTTACATAAGGATGGGGCTCTTAGAGCTATCTGATTATGAATCATATCCAACTTGTGAATCTTGTCACATTGGCAAAATGACTAAATGTCCTTTTAGTGGAAAAGGAGAAAGAGTTACAGAGTTGTTAGCGTTGGTTCACACATACGTTTGTGGACCTATAACAACGAATTCACGGGGAGGGTATTCTTATTTTATTACTTTCACCGATGATCACTCAAGGTTTGGATGTGTATTTAATGAAATACAAATCTGAATCATTTAAAAAGTTCAAAGAGTTCAGAAGTGAAGTAGAGAAACAAACTGGCAAAAGTATTAAGATTCTTCGATCGGATCGAGGTGAAGAATACTTAAGCGGTGAGTTTCTCAATTGTCTCAAAGATAATGGTATAATCTCACAATGGACTCCACCAGATACACCATAATTAAATAGAGTATCTGAAAGGAGAAATCGAACATTGTTGGACATGGTTCATTCCATGATGAGTTTTATCGATCTTCTAATTTCCTTCTAGGGTTATGCTCTAGAAACGGCTGCACACCTACTTAACAAGGTGCCTACCAAATCCGTCCCAAAACCCCATATAAGATGTGGAAAGGGAGGAAACCAAATCTTAAGTATGTTAAGATTATACCATTTTCGTTGAGACAATTGAAAAAGTCACCGCTTAAGTATTCTCCACCTCGATCTGATTGAAGAATCTTAATACTCTTGCCCGTTTTTTTCTCTACTTCACTTCTGAACTCTTTGAACTTTTCAAATGATTCTGATTTGTATTTCATTAAATACACATATTCAAATCTTGAGTGATCATCAGTGAAAGTAATAAAATAAGAATACCCACCCTGTGCATTCGTTGTCATAGGTCCACAAACGTTTGTGTGAATCAACGCTAACAACTCTGTAACTCTTTCTCCTTTTCCACTAAAGGGAGATTTAGTCATTTTACCCATGAGACAAGATTCACAAGTTGGATATGATTCATAATCGGATATCTCTAAGATCCCATCCTTATGCAACTTGGATAATCTTGTTTCATTGATATGGCCGAGTCTACAGTGCCACATATAGGTATAATTAACATCATCTCTTTTCGCTTTCTTTGTTTGTTATATTTGAAGTATATTTTCGTGCAAGTCAAGTATATAAAGTCCATTTCGCAAATTACCAACACTATATAAAACATTGTCTTTATAAATAGAACAACTGTTGTTCTTTAAAATAACGTCAAATCCTTCCATATATAATACGGAAGTAGAAATAATGTTTCTAATGATATCCGGAACAAAATAACAATTATTTAAAAAAATGGACTTGCCCGAAGGCATTGCTAAACAATAAGTCCCTACAGCTAGTGCAGCAACCTTTGCTCCATTTTCCACTCGTAGGATGACCTCATCATTGCTCAGCTTTTTACTTTTAACTAGTCCCTGCACAGTATTATATATGTGAGAACCACAACCGGTATCCAATAACCAAGTAGAATTACGACTTTTAGAAAAATTAATTTCAATCATGAACAAACCTTGACTGAAAGTCGAAGCTTCTTCAAGCTTCTTCTCTGCCAGAAACTTCTTGCAATTCCTTTTCTAATGTCCCGGCTCGTTGCAATGGAAGCACATTCCTTTGCCAGCTGGATCAGGTTTTTTTAATTCCTTTTCTTTCCCCTTTCCCTTAGCCTTCTTAGATTTCTTCTTTTCAGAAGACACCTTGGGCCTCTTCCTTTTATTGGAAGAATCCAACATCAAGACATGGTTCGTCTTGGATGGGAAGTGACCTTTTGTAGTTTTCAACATGTTACGTAATTCAGGCAAGCTGACATCCAACTTATTTATGTGGAAATTAACAACGAACTGCGAGAAGGTCTTAGAGAGTGACTGCAAGACCAAGTCTTAACTTAACTCCCCATCCATGACGAACCCAAGCTGTCCTAGGCGTTCAATCAGATTGATCACCCTCAGGACATGAGTCTCAACGGCTGTGCCCTCGGTCATCCGAGATCGGAAGAGCTCCTTAGATATCTCATATCTAGCAGTCCTATTTTGTTCACCATATAACTCCTTGAGGTGAAGCAATATAGTAGGAGCATCCATATTTTCGTGCTGACGCTAAAGCTAATTATTCATGGATGCGAGCATGATGCATTGAGCCACAGATGCATCATCTTGCCACTTTACAATGGTGGCAATCTCTTCCTCAGAGGCTGATTCTGAAACAGTTCCAGGGACAGGTGAATTTAGGACATAAGAAATCTTTTCAGCAGTGAGAACTATTCTCAGATTTCTTAGTCAGTCCGTATAATTCGGCCCGGTAAGTTTATTAGCATCAAGTATGTTACGTAGTGAAATAAGTGATTTTGACATTTTTAAAATTCTACATGTGAAAAAGCAACATTTTAGCAAACATTCATTTAATTAATTTTACATACCAAAATAAATTTAGCTCTTTATTTTAAATTGGTATCTCCCACTATTTTTATCAAACTATATTACCCTCACGTATATAGTTCGGCAACATCTAATTAAAGATTTGCTAGTGAGAATAAGAATCCCATTTCAAATGTATATAGCCTTGTGGATAGCACAACAAACGATATACAAATAAATAGGTAGACAACTCTTGTCAATTACATCAACATGTAATTCCTTTTTATTTTGCCTCTTAAATCATAATGGTCAAGTGTGTGCACATCCATACTAAAATGATTTAAGTTAAGTCCAGCCTAGCACTTCAATAAATTAAAAAAAGAAAAATATTCATCCTTGTAGATAGCACAACAAGACTATATTGTTCAATTTTCTTGATAAGCATCAAATGTGATTAAATTAATATCTTAAATACTCAATACTCGCCTTGTGGATAGTACAACAAGCTCATATTAAATATTTAATACTCTATTAATTTATCATGCTAGAAGGCGACGTTCGATATTTCAAATATCATTGAACACTTCGGACTTAATATAATTTCTTTGAGGATTTGTTATTATTTGTCTCATCTTGTTTAGCGCGCATGCACATATATATATAAAATACGCGTCATTTTATTAAACATGCGAAGCATGTTTGCATAAAATATAATATATATATAATATTTAGCATGCACATATAGAATACTATATTCTACCCGAATTGATTATGAACTTTTATTCTAGTTTGGTTCACTAAAGCCACCAAGTGAACCAAAAGGTCAAACTTAGAAGTGCAAGAATTTAAATTTAAACGTAACTATTATATTTAAACCCGGGATCCATACAAACGGGTCTTTACGCGCTCCTTGCTCCTTGGTTTGCAATTTCTTCAAGATAATTCTAACTATCTCTATTACATAAACTATTTAAAATTAAATAGAAACCTTTATCAGCAGTCAAGAGAAAATGAAAGTAGTATGCATACAAGCCAATCATGTATGATGATAAAGCATATACTTTGGAGACAATCTTATTTATTTATTAATAAAAATATTTATTTATTAAAGGCATTTAATTATCTACATGGTGCTGTTTTTATAATATGTAAATAACCCATAGTTTTAAGCAATGTTTTTAGAATCATGTTGATCATGCTAATGAGATTTAAATTCTTAGAAAGCTTAAAACTAAAATATTTCCCAATCGTGGGATTACTAAAAAGGGAATTAGTAAATCCAGATAGATTGGTACATATGTTGCTTGCTCATTGGATGAGGATGATTGATCTCATGATCATTTGTGTGGAGACACTAAAGCAAGTATGTAGGTGCTTATTGGAGAATAAGTTCATTGAACGTGACTTGCTATGGAATACCTAATGGAGTTTTACTCGCCTGTCAATAGGAATTCCTAATGTGATAGTAGTACAAGTGATTCTTGGACTTGAGATCATCATAGTATCTTGTATGTAATGAATTATATTGACTTATTCCTTAAAGCCCTTTAGGATATATAAAAGGGTATGTTTGGGTATAATGAGTTACATATAGAGATAATGAATAATCAATAAAGAATCTACCACCTCTAGTAAAAGAGGAGATATGTTTTATGTGATTCGATAAATGACAACCCAGGAATCCTTGGCCAAGGTGGAATGAAATTAGAAAGGAGTTTCTAATTTGCATTAAATGGAGTTGTGTATTTTCTAATCGAAATACATATAATTAAATAAAATAAGACTTGACAATAATTTCATGTCTTATATTTAATTGGGACATTGTATGGTGGAAGGATTGAATTATACGATAACTATTTACTCACAGGTTCTTTTATGATTAATGTTGAAATCTATATTATCTGAAAAGTCGTTGATTGCTAGGGAGGCTTATCTCTATTGTAGAGTAAATATTATTTATTTAAATAGATTATTAGTTTAATTTATTTATTTAAAT
Source organism: Panax stipuleanatus (assembly GCA_020205555.1). Lineage (NCBI taxonomy): Eukaryota > Viridiplantae > Streptophyta > Magnoliopsida > Apiales > Araliaceae > Panax > Panax stipuleanatus. The sequence goes on along the minus strand of JAINUT010000095.1, from coordinate 19,675 downwards.
AAGATTAGAATTATTCTAATTGATTTATTCACAACCGGTTTAATATGGAAACCTAAAGGGTCACACCATAAAAGGAAGAATAATTATTTAAGAAGGTAATTGCATAATCGTAATAATGCATTAAGTATAATTAATTTAATCTATGGTGATAGAATAAATTAAATAGCTTAATGTTTATTATTTAATATTTTGGGACTATTAAATATAAATTAATAAGTGGAGACTTATTAATATTATTACAATTGTTATTATTTTAATTTCTAAAGGAGTTTAGTAATTAATTTAATATTAGTACTCTCATTTATTCCTAATAAGATTAGGAGACAAATTAATTAAATAAATTTAATTAATTATTCCCAATGTGGTGGGAAGCCTAAATTAATTAAAAGAGTTTAATTAATTAAATGAAATCCCATGTCTAATAAGATTAGAAGGGTTGACCAATATCTATATAAGAGGAGTTTTATAATAGATATTAGTTGATGAAATTCCAATTGTTGAAGAGTACTCCTTTTCTATAGAGGATAGAAAATTAGGTTTAGCCAATCACCCTCCTTCTTGATAATTCTTCTTCCTTGGTGGATCACCTCTAGACGCCAAACAGTTGGGTGGCTAACATTGATCAAAGGAAGAAATCTAACCCAGAAATTCAAGGAGATCACGAAAAACAAGGAGTTGAACTCGTACCTGTGGAAGCTTCGTTCTACAAGAGTATGATTCCATAACTTCTTATTTATCGTTTTAAATTAATAATTTTCATAAAGGATGATCTGGGTAGTGATTTTGTAGAAATTTTTTAAACACTGATATACCATGATTCCGCTAATTTTTACAATTTAATTGCGTCACGATTTCGTACAAACCCAACAGTGGCATCAAAGCCTAACCCTTATGCAATTATTAATTGTTTTAATTTTATATACATATGGGTATTCATTGAGAATAATTTATTGGGCATAATTAGTTGTATAAAATTATTTTTTATGGGAGAAAGAAAAAAAATTAACGAAAATAATTTTTTTTTCTTCTTGGTTCGCTGTGTCCTCGAATTGATCACAAAATGGTGACTGCCAATTTTTTTTAAAAAAGGAAACCTGCCGAATTTATTTTTTAAAAGCTGACTCACGTTGCCTTAGAAAAGGATATTAATTGTTTTAAATGAAAAGTGTAGGATGTTTTAAAAGAAAGGTAACCCATGATTACCTTAATATATTATATTATATATATATATATATATATATATTAAGGTTATATTATATATATATATATATATAATATTCTTAATAATTTTATAATTAAAATAAAGAGTTTATTTTAATCTTGAAATTGGATTTCATGCAAATTAAAATTGCCCATTAAATGATACTCATATATATATGGAATGGTTTTAATTCATGAGATGAATATTTATTTATTGATATATATGGTGATATGTATGATAATAAATAGGGATTGACTATGGGACTATTGACCAATGTGATTGGATTTTATTTTAGTTGAATGCTTGAATGAATGAGTTTTATTAAATGGGGTCTGCGTACCTTGTCTTCTCTGATTTTTTTCTTGATGTAAATTCTATCTTCCTCTTATGTACTTTTCCTTGACTGCTGATTAAGGTTTCTATTTAACTTAAATAGTTTAATGTAATAGAAATAATTAGAATTATCTTAAAGAAATTGGAGACCAAGGAATAAGGAGCGCGTGAAGACCCATTTGTATGGCGCCTAGGATTTAAATATAATAGTTATATTTAAATTTAATTCTTGCACTCCTAGGTTTGACCTTTTGGTTCACTTGGTGGCTCAAGTGAACCAAACTAGAATAAATGTCCATAATCAATCCGGGTAGAATATAGTATTCTATATATGGATGCTAAGTATTATATATATTATATTTTATGCAAACATGCTTTGTATGTTTAATAAAATGACGCGTATTTTATATATGTGTGCATGCGCGTTAAACAAGATGAGACAAATAACAACAAATCCCTCAAAGAAATAAAATTAAGTCCGAAGCGTTCAAAGATATTTGGAATATCGAACGTCGCCTTCTAGCATGATAAATTAATAGAATATTTAATATTTAATATGAGCTTGTTGTGCCATCCACAAGGCGAGTATTGAGTATTTAAGATGTTAATTAATCACATTTGATGGTTATCAAGAAAATTGAACAATCTAGTCTTGTTGTGCTATCCACAAGGACGAATATTTTTCTTTTTTGAATTTATGGAAGTGCTAGGCTGGACTTAACTTAAATCATTTTAGTTCGGATGTGCACACACTTGACCATTATGATTTAAGAGGTAAAATAAAAGGAGTTACATGTTGATGTAATTAACAAGAGTTGTCTACCTATTTATTTATATATCGTTTGTTGTGCTATCCACAAGGCTATATACATTTGCAATGGGATCCTTAATCTCACTAGCAAATCTTTAATTAGATGTTGCCGAACTATATAAGTGAGGGTAATATAGTTTGATAAAAATAGTGGGAGATACTAATTTAAAATAAAGAGCTAAATTTATTTTGGTATGCAAAATTAATTAAATGAATGTTTGCTAAAATGTTTTCTTTTCACATACAGAAATTTAAAAAATGTCAAAATTACTAATTTCACTGCGTAGCATACTTGATGCTAATAAACTAACCGGACCAAATTATACGGACTGGTTAAGGAATCTAAGAATAGTTCTCACTGCTGAAAAGATTTCTTATGTTCTAAATTCACCTGTCTCTGGAACTGTTCCAGAATCAGCATTTTAGGAAGAAATTGCCACCATTGTAAAGTGGCAAAATGACGCATCTGTGGCTCAATGCATTATGCTCGCATCCATGAATAACGAGCTTCAGCGTCAGCATGAAAACATGGATGCTCCTTCTATGTTGCTTCACCTCAAGGAGTTGTATGGTGAACAAAGTAGGACTGCTAGATATGAGATATCTAAGGAGCTCTTCCAATCTCGGATGACCAAGGGTAAGGTGAACATAAAGGAACAAAAGAAAACTGATCCAGCTAGCAAAGGAATGTGCTTCCATTGCAACGAGCCAGTTCATTGGAAGAGGAACTACAAGAAGTTTCTGGCAGAGAAGAAGCTTAGAGAAGTTTTGACTTCCAATCAAGGTTTGTTCATGATTGAAATTAATTTTTCAGAAAGTAAAAATTTTACTTGGGTATTGGATACCGGCTGTGGTTCTCACATATGTAATAATGTGAAGAGACTGGTCAGAAGTAGAAGGCTAAACAAGGATGAGATTATCCTACGAGTGAGAAATGGAGTAAAGGTTGCTGCATTAGCTATAGGCATTTATTGTTTAGCACAGCCTACGGGCAAGTCCATTTATTTAAATAATTTTTATTTTGTTCTGAATATCATTAGAAATATTATTTCTATTTTCGTATTAGATATGGATGGATTTGACATTATAATAAAGAACAACAGTTGTTCTATTTATAAAAGCAATATTTTATATGGTGTTGGTAATTTGCAAAATGGACTTTATAAACTTGACTTGCATGAAAATATACTTCAAATAGAACAAACTAAGAAAAAGAAAAGAGATTATATTAATTATACCTATATGTAGCACTATAGACTTGGTCATATTAATGAAACAAAATTCTCCAAGTTGCATAAGGATGGGCTCTTAGAGCTATCCTATTATGAATCATATCCAACTTGTTAATCTTGTATCCTGGGTGAAATGACTAAATCTCTTTTTAGTGGAAAAGGAGAAAAAGTTACAGAGTTGTTAGCGTTGGTTCACACAGACGTTTGTAGACATATGACAACGAATGCACAGGGTGGGTATTCTTATTTTATTACTTTCACTGATGATCACTCAATATTTGGATGTGTGTATTTAATGAAATACAAATCAGAATCATTTGAAAAGTTCAAAGAGTTCAAAAGTGAAGTAGAGAAACAAACGGGTAAGAGTATTAAGATTCTTCGATCAGATCGAGGTGGTGAATACTTAAGCGGTGAGTTTCTCGATTGTCTCAAAGAAAATGGTATAATTTCACAATGGACTCCACAAGGTACACCAAAGTTAAATGGAGTATCTAAAAGGAGAAATCAAACATTGTTGGACATGGTTCGTTCCATGATGAGTTTTACTGATCTTCCAATTTTATTCTGGGGTCAGGCCCTAGAAACGACTATATATCTACTAAATAAGGTCTCCACCAAATTCGTCCCCAAGACTCCATATGAGATGTGGACAGGGAAAAAACCTAATCTTAAGCATGTTAGGATCTGGGGATGTCCATCTTATGTGAAAAAGTTTCAAAATAATAAGTTTGGGACAAGATCTGATAAGTACACGTTTGTGGGAAATCCTAAAGAAAGTTTAGAATACTATTTCTACAATCTTACTGAGCAAAATGTGTTTTTGCGAAACACGCTGCCTTCTTGGAATAAGGAGTTTATCCTTGAAGGGGCTAGTGGGAGAAAAATAGATCTTGAAGAAATTCAAGAACCACAAACCACTACAGATCAAGTGGATGAACCTATGCAAGTAAAGACACATACTGTACAACACCCTATTCGTAAATCTGGAAAAGTACCAAAGATACCTAAAAGGTATGGATTCGTCATAAAGGGTGACAATAAGGTACACATCATGGATAATAATGATCCATAGAATTACGAACATACTATGAGTAATAAAGACTCAGACAAATGGTAGATGACCATAAAATCTAAAATGGATTTTGAAGCTATGCTTAAGTCCATTTGGATTTTGCTTGCGATTGTAGCTTATTTTTACTTAATTTGGCAAAATGGACGTGGAGACGCCCTTCCTCAAATATACATTATTAGAGGAGAATGTATGTATGATATAGCCAGATGGTTTTTTGTTTCAATGGTTGAAGCAAATCATGTATATGAGCTACAACAATCCATTCATGGATTGAAGCAAGATTCTCGTAGATGGAACATTCGTTTTGATGAGACAATCAAAGAGTTTGATTTTATCAAAAACGAAGATGAACCATGAGTGTACAAGAAGGTTAGTGGGAACGCTGTTTCATTCCATATATTATATGTTGTTGATATATTACTGATAGGGAATGAAAATTCCTATGCTAAAATCGATCAAAATAAAGTTGTCTAAACATTCCTCCTTGAATAATTTGGGTAGAACATCCCGCATTGGGGATAAAATCTGTATTAATAGATTTAAAAGGATGTTCGGCTTAACCCAAGAAAACGTATATTCATTATACGCTAAAGGCGTTTAGCATGGCAAACTCCAAAAGGTGCCTCATGATGATGAGCTATGGAGTGTATCTCTCTAAAATTGTCCTCAATAAAAGAGAGATCGCATGAGTTACTATCATGTATGCAATGAAATATACGAGATTTGATGTTGATCAGTAATATTCTGGAGAAGATCACTAGGAGACAGTGATATACATTTTAAAGTACCTAACTGACACTAAGGATGTCATCATGACACATGATGGGTCTGAATTAAACTAGAGGACTAAACAGACTCAAGTTTTCAGATTGACCAAGACGACAACAAAATCCACTTTAGGGTAAGTCGTTACCTTAAAAGGTGGTGCAGTAAATTAGAAAGGTCCCAAACAGCAAAAAGTTGCTGGGTTAGTGACAAAGACAAAGTATATAACTGTAAGTGAAGCTGCAAGTTAATGTTTCGGATGAAAATTTTATTACAGAACTAGGAATAGTTTCATAAGTCTTATCTTGAATCTAAACATGTGTTGCGGCACTTTGATTAAAGAAATCATTGAAAGAGGAGAGTGTAGACTCTCAAGATAACATTGCAGATCCATTTAGTAAAGCTTTAACATAACAGCAATTTGATCGTCACTTAGAGAAGAAGGGTATGAGATACCATGGCGATTGACTTAGTGCAAGTAGAAGATTGAAAGTAGTATGCATACAAGCCAATCATGTATGATGATAAAATATATACTTTGGAGACAATCTTATTTATTTATTAATAAAAATATTTATTTATTAAAGACATTTAATTATCTACATGGTGCTGTTTTTATAATATGTAAATAACCAATAGTTTTAATCAATGCTTTTAGAATCATGATGTTGATCAGGCTAATGAGATTTAAATTCTTAGAAAGCTTAAAACTAAAATAGTTCCCAATCGTGGGATTACTAAAAAGGAGATTAGTAAATCCGGATAGATTGGTACATATGTTGCTTGCTCATTAGATGAGGATGATTGATCTCATGATCATTTGTGTGGAGACACTAAAGCAAGTATGTAGGTGCTTATTGGAGAATAAGTTCACTAAACGTAACTTGCTATGGAATACCTAATGGAGTTTTACTCGCCTGTCAATAGAAATTCGTAATGTGATAGTAGTACAAGTGATCCTTGGACTTGAGATCATCAAAGTATCTTGTATGTAATGCATTATACTTTGACTTATTCCTTAAAGCCCTTTAGGGTATATAAAAGGGTATGCTTGAGTATAATGAGTTACATATAGAGATAATAAATGATCAATAAAAAATCTACCACCTCTAGTAAAAGAGAAGATATGTCCTATGTGATTCGGTAAATAACAACCCAGGAATCCTTGGCCAAGGTGGAATAAAATTACAAAGGAGTTTCTAATTTGCATTAAATGGAGTTGTGCATTTTCTAATCGAAATACATATAATTAAATAAAATAAGACTTGACAATAATTTCATGTCTTATATTTAATTAGGACATTGTATGGTGGAAGGATTGAATTGTACGGTAACTATTTACTCATAGGTTCTTTTATGATTAATATTGAAATCTATATTATCTAGAAAGTCGTTGATCGTTAGGGAGGCTTATCCCTATTGTGGAATAAATATTATTTATTTAAATAAGATTAGAATTATTCTAATTGATTTATTCACAACCGGTTTTATATGGAGAACCTAAAGGGTCACACCATGAAAGGAAGAATAATTATTTAAGAAGGTAATGGCATAATCGTAATAATGCATTGAGCATAATTAATTTAATCTATGGTGATAGAATAAATTAAATAGCTTAATATTTATTATTTAATATTTTGAAAATATTTAATATAAATTAATAAGAGGAGACTTATTAATATTATTACAATTGTTATTATTTTAATTTCTAAAGGAGTTTAGTAATTAATTTAATATTAGTACTCTCATTTATTCCTAATAAGATTAGGAGACAAATTAATTAAATAAATTTAATTAATTATTCCCAATGTGGTGGGAAGCCTAAATTAATTAAAAGAGTTTAATTAATTAAATGAAATCACATGTCTAATAGGATTAGAAGGGTTGACCAATATCTATATAAGAGAAGTTTTATAATAGATATTAGTTGATGAAATTCCAATTGTTGGAGAGTACTCCTTTTCTATAGAGAATAGAAAATTAGGTTTAGCCAATCACCCTCCTTCTTGATAATTCCTCTTCCTTGGTGGATCACCTCTAGAGGCCAAACACTTGGGTGGCTAACGTTGATCAAAGGAAGGAATCTAACCCGGAAATTTAAGGAGATCACAAAGAACAAGGAGTTGAACTCGTACTTGTGGAAGCTTCGTTCTACAAGGGTATGATTCCATAACTTTTTATTTATCGTTTTAAATTAATAATTTGCATAAAGGATAATCCGGGTAATGGTTTTGTAGAAATTTTTTAAACTCTGATATACCGTGCTTCTGCTAATTTTTGCAATTTAATTGCGTCACGATTTCGTACAAACCCAACAGGAAATACATAGGAGGGAGATAGAATTTACATCGATAAAAAACTAGAGAAGACGAGGTACGCAGACCACATTTAATAAAACTCATTCATTCATGCATTTAACTAAAATAAAATTCAATCACATTGGTCAATAGTCCATAATCAACCCCATTTATTATCATACACATCAACATATGCATCAATAAATAACCATTCAACCCATGAATAAAAAAGCCATTCTATATATAGATCGATGTCATTTAATGGACAAAAGTTTTGCTAAATTTTATTTTTGAAACAAAATAAACTTTTTTATTTTAATCAAAAACAAATCCAAATTAAACTCCTTTAATTTTAGCAATCTGAAATCATATTTCAGATAAAATAAACATCTTTATTTTAAACCTTTATAAATTAAATAAACCGTTTACTTAATTAATGAAAATCATAATTTCAGTTTCTGTCCAGGGACTGGCGCAGATGCGCCCAGAATGAACTGGGCAGCGGCGTAGCTGTGCTGCCTTGCTGAACGGCGCACACTACTAGAAAAAAGTAAATAGACAACGTTTAACAAGCGTTGTAATAGGTCCCCCAAAAGTGTCGTGGTTAGCAGTGTCATTTATTAGACAGAAATAGACAACGTTTTTAAACACAAATAGACAATATTTTTTTCCGAAAAGCATTGTCTGTTTGTCAAATAGACAACGTTTTTTAAACACAAATGGACAACGTTTAAAAAACGTTGTTTTTTGACAAATTAGACAACGTTTTTTTTTAAAAAAGTGTTGTCTATTGTACACATTAGACAACGTTTTTTTAAAAAGCGTTGTCTATTTGACACATTAGACAACGTTTTTTCTAAAAGCATTGTCTATTGTACACATTAGATAACGTTTTTCTAAAAAGCGTTGTCTATTTAAAAAACTCAATCCACAACATTTAAAGCTAAAATGTAAGCATTCTATGTTTCAAAATTCCATACATTCCAATAATACCATAAGTTTACAGTTTCAAATTCACTTTTCAATATAATTATTAGTACGTACATTGAATTACGAATTTAATTACATCCACAAAATATACCAAACTAATAAATAACACTAGTTGAACATCTGAAGTATAAAGCTACATTAAAGACTGTTGGTGGCTTTGGCAATTGCAATGAAGTCAAATAGTGACTATTGCAATGCTTCCATCCCCTGCGAGAGGGCATCTTCTGCCTGCTGTGATGATTGTTGCAAGTTATAAATGCCTGACAACTATTGCTCGGTTAGAGGCTCCAACTGATGCACAAGAAGCTGCATCAATTTCAGTTTGAGTTAGACAACTAAACGAGTAAGGATTTGAACCTACAACAGTGAAAGAGCTACAGTTTAGCCACGCAAAAAAGAAGAAGGTGAAAGAGCTACAAGAGTCGTTGCAAAATTTAGTTTCACCACAATTATATACCCAAGTTAATATATTAAATACATTTGGAAACCCAAATTAATTAAAAACATCCCATGCCAATAAACCTCAAGGAGAAAAAACCAACAGTTTTTGAATAATATGCTAGAGTCATGAAAATAAAAGAAAATAAACTATTACAATTTACAAATGTCATAGTAGAGCTATTGAGACCTTTTATTTACGAAACAAGTATATAAAATAGTTATGACATGGTACGGTACCTGTAGGGATATAATCCAGTTAGCAGTATCATATAATTGGACTGGTGATATTGCTTCTCCAACAATGTCAAAAGGCATATTGATAGCAAGAGTGCAACCTGCATATTTTCGAGATTATCATTTCTCATATCTGAACCAGAATATAATCATGCCAATTTTTTTAGGATGTTCTCATAGGAATATTACATATATCCCTATTACAATTTGTTTAGGATGTTCTCATAGGAATATTACATATATCCCTATATTTGTATATAAAGATACGTGAACAAAATATTATAAACCCTTGGCTTTCGCTGTTATCACAAATCAACCCTTGAAAATTCTGGCTTACAAAGATTTTAATTGTCAAAAAGACGACACATGCTTTCAACATTTCCAAGGAAGAACATGCATTCAAATTATATAGCAATTTTTATTGTCATTTTTAATTTTTTTTAGGAAATACACTGATATGATGATAAACATTTGCAAAAATGTAGTTTCTCTTGTACTCTATGATGTACATACTGTTCCAATAAGACGTGAGGAGCACACTATATCAACAAAATTACATTAGTAGGACCACATTTTTCCATTGACAGAATCTATAATAATGCATGCATCAATCTAATCACCATGCTTTAATTTCTTCACATAATGTATTATGGGCAATCAATACTAGCTACCTTCAAACCTTTTGCAGTGCAATCTGATACAGGCCAACCATTATCTGGTGTAGAGAAGGGCCATCCGCCCTTGGAAATGTGACGATACCATGAACTGAGATTTCCCGGACTATCCTATCTAACCTTTATACATATATGTACCAAAATCAAATCATAACTACTTAAAGATTAGATTAATATTTATCAAACATAATTAATGAAATGATGCATGGTTATGGAAGAAATTAAAGCGCAAGTGTTAAAATAATCACCTGTGAGATTTTAATGAAATCATGCGCTTTTTTAAGCATTGAGCTGTATTCATCAACCAGGCCAGTTGAGAGTATTGCTTGAACAGCAAAACCAACATCCCACAGCTGTGACCCATTATATCCCTATATATATGTAGTGAAAATTTTGTTTTGTTCTTATTATTTATTAATAGTTCATAAAAATGCAATATATTTATTGCAAGTTAATAAGTTTTAAATTTTCGCATATACTACTCTCATATTCATGTTTAACTGAACAGTAACTTCATTTTCATGCCATCTTCAGCCACCCACAGATAATCTTTTATACTGGAGAGGTGCAATATATTTGCCATTGAATTTGGGTCCTCCACCCAACAACAGACCATGTTTAGTACCTACTTGAACATAATCAAGAGACTAATATTATGAGAGTATGTATATATAGTTCAATTATTTCAAAGGGTTGAAGAACAGAAGAAAGCTATAACTAATATCTACTTCAGAAAAGGATCAAGAATTAAGGAAACTGTACTCAAAGGTCATTCTATAAACACCAAATAGTCCACGCATCAAAATCGTTAATAGATTAATTACATGTGTAATATTCACATTTCATGACAATGAAGCAATTGAGCAACTACATTCTTTAAGGAACTACATGAAATATAAGAGAAACCATGATACAAGCAAGGGCAACTAAATTCAAGAGCAAGTGACATACCTTTTTTCTCAATCGACTTTTTCTGGCAGGTTCACGATTCTGAGCAAGCCTTCGTAGAATCTAAAAGTTGTAGTTGAGAATAATAGATTAGCAAGAAGATATAGAGTCATTTAATTTGAAATGTAACTAGAGAAAAACCATGTAACCTTCTGGTCCAGAGATTTTTCTTTTGATCTATCGCTAGAATCGGAAGCCACAATTGCATTGGACTGATCCATATCAAACTACACATTGAAATACAAAAATCAGTTCACTATTGCAATGTATAAACACCTCTCTTCCAAAATCCAAACCATAACAAACAAAATATTCTTAAAGGTGACGTGTAATAAATAAGAAATTATCCTGCTGACACTAAAGCATTTATGCTGCAAGACAAAGAAATATGGATAGTCAAAATTAACTCATAGATGAGATTTGTGTAAGATATATCACCCTTTGATTTTTGTCATCCGTCTCCACATCTGTGGAGGTGTCAGTCCGTGGGCTTGTATTTGATTCTCCCTAGTTCTCATGATGAGAACCAGACATGGAAACAAGATTTGATTGCGGTTCCTTTTGCAACTGTAGAACCTGAGAACTCCAAATAGAAGAATTAGTTGAATTACAGGAAGCAAGAGATTAAATGACCAATATACAGAAATACTGAAAGTAAAATATTAAGTTCAAATCAATTATTTACAATAACAAACACAACTATACCTTATTAAATGTCCCAAATTGGAAGTCAGGGCCCACAAGTGAATGAATTTCAAATTAAATGTGAATAAATGATTACCAAAGAACAGATATGGATGTATATAAAATGACCTATAACACATGAACCGTAGCAAGACCTAAACATAAACTTTGCCTATGAATTCCTTCTTAAACTTTTCTCACTTTATTCCTTGTTGAGAGCTGAAAGGTAGAGAGCTCGAGTAGCTATTGGTGGCAAATTAGAAGCTCTTAGCATCTTTTACTCGATTATTTATTTGGAATTTCAGGTTCAAAATTGAGAAAGATGGATAGAGAAGAGATGAGTTTCAGGTTTTGAAATCAAGGGGAGGTATACAGACAAAAGATAGTGAACTGCACAACTAATAATATTTGAATGGAGCAATATAAAACAATCTAGAGTACATTGATAACCCTCTACTCTACTGTAACATTTAAGAAAGGAAAATGCTAGAGCAACAAGCAAGTTGGAGAAAGGAAAACAGAGATGATGACAGCATAAAAATCAATTGAGCAAAAAGGAAACTGATGTTAGATCTAGTTAGCTTAGATAACAACTCAAAATATGGCCATGTGCATCATTTTCCTTTCACATCACCCATAGAACTCCTGTATCGAGTCCAAGAGCCATCATACTGAAAATTCAAACCAGAAACCGAGTTCTTAAGTATAAACTAAAACAAATACCTAAAACAAATAGTATAAACTAAAAAGTAAGGATACTTTGACTCAATTGGTTTTAAAATGTCACAAACCTTGACAAAGCCTTCCGCTGTACCGGTTTGTGTGCCGAAGAAAATGGTGACCTTCTTCTTACCGTCATCGACTTCCTCTTCCGGCTTAATTTTTGGTATAGCCAGCTTCGGCGGCTCGAAGCTTGTAACCAATCCCTGGCTAGACGATTTCCGCCACGCCAAAATGACGACGCATCCAATCAAAATGGCAATTGAGGTAGTGAGCAGCATCAATAGCTCCCGATTCTCGAAGAGCAACGCCATCGACGCTGGGATCGACGCCACCACCACTGTTCGCAGAAGAATATACCGCTATTCGCAGAAGAATAATCATTTTGGTGATATGGCCTCGCACCACCACCACTGTTCGTAGAAGAATGGTTGCTTGTGAGATGGTGAAGGACCAGCGGCAGAGCTAAGAGTATGGCCGAGGCTAAGAAAACTATGGCTCCGTCATTGAGATCCAGAGAGAGAGCCCTAGCCTCGAGATCAAACATTTTGAATCTGGAACAACGAAGGAGTCCTTCATTCTACAGAGGTAAACGCTCGACTGTAGTATTTTTTATGATTTTACCCCTCCGTGTTTTTTCAAATGATAACGTTTTCTTAAGAAAACATTATCTATTTAAAACCCTTATGCCAAACCACAACATTTTTTTTAAAAAAAGTCATAAAAAATAAACCACAACATTTTATAAAAAACGTTGTGGTTTAAGTGTAATCTATTCATCTTATTGTAGTAGTGGCAGCTGGGCAGCGGTGCAGCTGCGCTGTTTGTCGTAGAATCTGTAAAATTCGATTTTTGTCCAGAAAATTCGATCCAATCTCTCATCAATTCATATATGGAATCATAAAATTGATAATTAGCACAAAGTTAGGCTCTGATACCACTGTTGGGTTTGTACGTAACACATACATGCAATTAAATTACACAAATAAGGGCGACAACGCGATAAATAAGGTTTTAAAAAATTTCATACAAATCCATGACATGATCATACTTTGTGCTCAATTATCAATAACAAAAAAGTAGGAAGATCAGAATCATACCCTTATAGAATCTAGCTTCCACAGGTACGAGTTCTACTCCTTGCTCTTCTTTGATCTTCTTGAATTTACTGTAGTGGCTCCTTCCTTTGATCAACGTTAGCCACCCAAGTGTTTGACATCTAGAGGTGATCCACTAAGGAAGAGGAATAACTCAGGAAGATGGGTGGTTGGCTAAACCCTTTTTCTATTCTCTGTAGAAAATATGTTGTACTCTCCAACTCTTGGAATTCACATCTATATAATATCTGATATAAGACTCTCTTATATAGACATTAGGTTAACCCTACCAATCTAATTAGAATTGGATTTTATTTATTTAATTAATTAATTAAACTCTTTTAATTAATTTAGCTTCCCAACATATTGGGATTAATTAAACTCTTTAATTAATTTTCCTCCTAATCTCATTAGAAATGAGTGAGAGTACTTATATTAAATTAATTCTTAAACTCTTTTAGAATTAAAATAATAATAATAATAATAATAATAATAATAATATTAATATTAATATTAATATTAATAAGACTCCTCTTAATAATTTATATTTAATATTTCTAAAATATTAAATAATAAATATTAAGCTATTTAATTTATTCTATCACCATATATTAAATTAATTATACTTAATGCATTATTACTATTATGTCATTATCTTCTTAAATAATTTTTCTTCCTTTTATGGTGTGACCCTTTAGGTTCTCCATATTAAACAAGTTGTAATCAATTAGAACAATTCTAATCTTATTTAAATAAATACATTAAACTAATAACCTATTTAAATAAATAACATTTATTCTACAATAGGGATAAGCCTCCCTAGCGATCAAGGACTTTTTCAGATAATATAGATTTCAACATTAATCATAAAAGAACCTGTGAGTTAATAGTTACCGTACAATTCAATCCTTCCACCATACAATATCCATATTAAACATAAGACATTGATTTACTGTCAAGTCTTATTTTATTTAATCATATGTATTTCGATTAGAAAATGCACAACTACAAATAATGCAAATTAGAAAACTCCTTTCTAATTTCATTCCACCTTGGCCAAGGATTCCTGGGTTGTCATTTAACGAATCATATAGGACAAATCTCCTCTTTTACTAGAGGTGGTAGATTCTTTATTGATTATTCATTATCTTCATATGTAACTCATTATACCCAAGCATACCCTTTTATATACCCAAAAGGGCCTTAAGGAATAAGTCAAAGTATAATTCAATACATACAAGATACTATGATGATCTCAAGTCCAAAGATCACTTGTACTAATATCACATTAGGAATTCCTATTGACAAGCGAGTAAAACTCCATTAGGTATTCCATAGCGAGTCACGTTCAGTGAACTTATTCTCCAATAAGCACCTACATACTTGCTTTAGTGTCTCCACACAAATGATCATGAGAACAATTATCATCATCCAATGAGCAAGCAACATATGTATAAATCTTTTTGGATTTATTAATCCCCTTTTTAGTAATCCCATGATTGGGAACTATTTTAGTTTTAAGCTTTCTAAGAATTTAAATCTCATTAGCATGATCAACATCATGATTCTAAAATCGTTGCTTAAAACTATGGGTTATTTACATATTATAAAAACAGCATCATGTAGATAATTAAATGCCTTTAATGACTACTTTTATTAATAAATAAATAAGATTGTTTGCAAAGTATATGCTTTATCATCATACATGATTGGCTTGTATGTACACTACTATCAATCACATCACTTGATAATTGCACTTACTTTCTCAATAGATTGACAGGGTGACCTCCCTAAGCCTTGAGATTCCAACCTCCTTACAGTGGCTACAAATTGGCCCACTTGGTTCCTCAATTCTTGAGCAGAAGTCCTTGTATCTTGCTGAAACTGCTGTGTCTGGCTCATAAATGCCTTGAGCATGTCCTCCATGGATGTTCCTGAATTATCAAGTACTTCTCGGTATATGTTTGGTACTGAGGTTGAGTCTGCTAAAAATCTTACTGCAAAATTAAAAAGACAGGTTGCATTGGTGGTATAGTACCTTTATAGCTCAAGTCGGAATGATCTCTCTATCCTGGATTATGAGTTTTTGCCCAAGGATCATATTAATGTTGATGTTGTCCTAAGAATATCCCACATCATTGACTTATTGAACAGTGTCATCCTCATATAGTATTGGACAAGCATCCGAAGTATGTCCGGACATGGAACAATTCCACATAAACTTTGCTACTTGCATATTCCCTGCTACCATTTGTCGAACCAAAGCAGTAAATAAGAAATTTGTTGCTCAATATTACTTTGTGCTTACCTCATTCACCCTTTGAGGAGTATGATCCATCCTAGTTACATACTGTTGTGAGTTGGATGCCATGTTTGCAATTAGGTTCTTCGTAACTTCTTGAGTTTTGTCTACCAGTGCTCCTCCATTTGCTGCATCAATCATGCTTCTATCCATTGGTAGCAACCCCTCATAGAAGTACTGGATCAAGTGATGATCATCAATTTCCGTGAGGTGGACAGGTGGAACACAACTTCTTAAACCGTTCCCAATACTCATAGAGAGTCTCTATTGAACTGACTGAATTCACATATCTCCTTCCTTATGTTAGCAACTCTCGAAGCAGGAAAGTTGATGAGAATGAAATATATTATATTTTATTCCCTTAATACTTAATCTTTTATATTTATTTTGTACCTAAATACATTCATTGTTCTTATATTTTTATTTTAGGTACAATTGAACCAAGAAAGTACACTTAGCAACTCACGTGCCAAGCAGCCCACAAAGAGAAGGCCACGATTGAGGAGCTTGGAAAAGGAATGAAGCAGCTTGCTTGCAAAGGAACTAGCATGTGGGCCATGATCCATGCAAAATTAGAAAATAAAGATGCTGGGCAGAGAGTTATAACGCCCCAGCGGGGGATTTATGTGTGTGCTGCCCGCCCTAGCGGGTAGGCGTTAGATCAGCCTGCCGAATTCCTTTAGCAAGTTAGATTCGGCAACAAGGAAAGCAGCTAGGGCATAGAAAAAGGCTGCTATTTTAATGTTATAAATAAGGGGCCTCATACCTTCATATAGGATCGCATCTATTGAATAAAAATACTTTTTCTCTTTATATTTCTTTGGTGTTTTCTATGGCTATGGATAGCTAAACTCTTATTCTTGGATTAAGGAGACGGAAGCCTTGGAATATTACACTGTGAGATGTAATTGATTTAATTGTTCAATTATTATTTTGGAGTATTGATTCTTCTTCTGTGCTTCAATTACATGATTGATTTGTTTAATTTCTAGGATGCATACTAGTTTATTATTCATTGAAATCTACTGCTAAATTAGATATAGAATCCGTAATTGTTTGGTCACTCTAATTTGCGAAGCAACTAAGATTAATAATTGACTGCAGATCACGAGATTATTAGATCTTAGAAGAATATTCAACTAATTAAATGCAAACCGCTTGTGCTTGTGTTATTTAGCTTCATCGGTTTTTCTAATTCTTAAAGCTTCTACTAGATTAAACTTTTAGCGCTTGTCTGCGGTTGTTTAGTAGTTAGGGTTATTTAGATCGCTTGTTTCTATCGACTAAAATTAAGGAAAGACATGGAAGTGATTCTAACGATGAATATTCAAGTATTAATTGTGTATGCTTGAGTCAATGATCAGTGTATGTTTCTAAGGTGGAAGTGACTTAACCCAAGGTTTGTTCTCTTGATTAATTCACAATATTTTACACATTAGTTTATTTTAATTAATTAACAATAATCAAAAATCCCCACTTCTGGAATACAAAGTATATAAAAATAGATTAATCAGTCTCTGTGGGATCGACTCTTACTTGCACTACTACATTATTATCGTTCGTAGTAAGGTTTATTTTGGTTGTCTACGACAGCACACCAAATTTTGGCGCCGTTGCCGGGGAACTGATTGTAGTCTATATTTATATTTTTGTAAACCTTATTTTATTTTTTTTAGTAATTTTTATTCCCTTGATTGTTTATGCCCGAAACTCCGATCTACTAATCAAGGTGTTTTAAAGTTTGACCCAGAGATAGAGAGAACTTGTCGCAGATTAAGGAAGGAAGCTCGGGAAATTCGTGAAGAAAAGGGAGTCATGGCAGCAAATCGAACCTTGAAAGAGCTTTCGGCTCCTGATTTGAACCAACAACCCTTATGCATAACCTTTCCTAATCTTGATACTAACACTCATTTTGAATTAAAATCTGGACTGATACATCTTCTACCTTATTTTCATGGTTTGGCAGGTGAAGATCTTCACAAACACTTGAAGGAATTCCATGTGGTATGCACAAGTATGAAACCTACCGGAGTAACCGAAGAACAGATCAAGCTAAGAGCCTTCCCATTTTCTCTGAAAGATTCAGCTAAGGATTGGCTTTACTATCTACCCTCCGGAAGTATCACCACATGGGAGGAGATCAAAAGACTCTTCTTAGAGAAATATTTTCCAGCTTCAAGGGCAGCCAATATTTGAAAGTCAATTTGTGGCGTGAGGCAGAACAACGGAGAATCCCTACATGAGTATTGGGAGCGCTTCAAGAGATTGTATGCTAGTTGCCCTCATCACCAAATCAGTGATCAGCTTCTCATCCAGTATTTTATGAAGGTCTCAGTTGTACCGAGAGAAGCATGATTGACGCTGCTAGTGGCGGAGCGTTGGTGGATAAGACTCCCGAGGCTGCAAGAAATCTAATTGCTAATATGGCAGCTAATTCTCAATAATTTGGCACTAGACTTGATTCTGCACCTAGGAATGCTAGTGAGGTACAAATTTCTTCTATTGAACAACAACTTGCGAGTTTGACTTCTCTTGTTCGTCAAATGGGTGCAGGTAACACACACAGGTGAAAGCTTGCGGAATTTGTGCGGTAATCGGTCATCCGACAGATATGTGTCCAACTCTCCAAGAGGAGACCGTTGAACATGCAAATGCAGTAGGAGGGTTTCCTGGGCAACCACAAAGGAAATATGATCCCTTTTTAAATATATATAATCCTGGATGGAGGGATCATCCTAACTTTAGCTACGGGAACCCACAAGCAAGTCAACCAGCACCTTAAAATTTTCCAAATCATCAGCAGTACAAACCATCGTACCCCAATAGACAACAACAGGGCCAAACTTCTAACCCTAGTATGTCTTTAGAAGATATTGTTAAAACACTTGCCACTAACACTTTAAATTTTCAACAGGAAACGAGAGCAAGTATTCAGAATTTGGGTACGCAAGTGGGATAAATGGCGACTGCGATTAGTCGGTTGGAGGCACAAAGTTCAGGAAAATTACCCTCCTAAACAGTGGTGAACCCAAAAGAGAATGCAAGTGCAATCACTTTGAGGAATGGTAAGGAGATAACAGTTCTAGAAAAGACAGTGGCTACACCACAAGATCAAGGCAATACAGATAAGGAAAAAGAAGCAGCAAGCAACAGTGTTATGAATGACAAAGATGAACCAAAGCGTAAATTTCCTCATCTCTCTGAATATAAACTGTGACGCCCCCAAATCCGTGTAACATCGATTATAGGACATGGTGCTCACGATACAACATACATCCTCATCTATCTAAGTAAACTCCAGCAATAATATAGTAATATTATAACTATTACGTACTTACTCAAAATAATATCCCAAGTCTTTACAACCTTTAATAAACCAAAACTTAAACTTAGCGTTTATCGCTACATTACATCATATGCAGAAATATAACTTATTTTATAAGGTAACTAGCATCATTTCATCTTAGCCTTCCCCTTGTCCTTTCCCGAGCCCTCAGCCTTCTCATCCTTAACTGAAAGGTTTAAGCAAGAATGAGCACAAATTGCCCAGCAAGTATAAAGAAGTTTGAAAACATACATCAGGAGTAAAAACATCTGTATGACAATATCTCAACAGTTGAAAGAATTATCAAGTGTTAAACAAGAATATCAAAGATAAGAGTTTAGAATTCTCCATAGCATACTAAGGGTGTTAAATACCCTGAACATTGCTTTGTTTCATCGAAAACCATCAGACGGTTTAACAATCAAATAGATTGTAAACGGTCTCTGCAAGTACTCCAGGTGATCAGCCTATCGTACCCTACATTGTGCACAAGTATAAAGTTTAAACTGCATAAGCATAAATGGGACTATATGCCCGACATCTGTT